>JAAIXI010000223.1:2788898-3303584 GCA_013403645.1 Heliconius nattereri
AGTGATTCAAATCTCTCCATGTTGTAATTGCAAAGGTCAACCAAATCACCTGCAGCTAAAATATGTTCTTTAATTTGATTTTGTGAGGATTCATATTTCTCACTTAGTGCTTTGAGGGAGCTATTTAGGTTGTTTACTTCATCTTGCAGGTGGAATGTGTCTCGGTCATACATAAACCTGCTTTGAATCAATCTATTATTATAACATTTAAGTTTATTTATTCATTTTAATTTACTATTATTTAATATCTTTATTTGCCTAGCCGGAAATTTTAATTTAAGAAGTTTACTAGTTTTTTTTAATAAATTTATTTAATTTCATATATTTCTTGAATTTATTGTTTGATGAAAACTTATTATTTTGCTCAACATGTGAATCATCCTTTATTAAATCAATCAAAACTGGTTTTAAACAGGAACTCAATTGTGAGTTACATCCCACCAGCTCATCATATAAACATGTGGTATTTTCAAAATCTTTTTTTGCCTCATGACTATTAAATTTCAGAATTGAGTCATTGGCCTCCCCTAATTGAATTTCCAACTCTGTAATTCTGTCCAGAGCCCTCTCATGTTCACTGCTGCACTGGTCAAATGTACCCAAGATACTATGTAGATGATCCCGCTGTGCCACTACTTCAAAAATTTTTGCATGCAATTCAGCAAGTTCATTTTTAAATTCTTTATTTTTTTTAATGATAATGGCAATTTCCTCCTCACTGTCCTCACGTTCCTGAAGAAGCTGCTTACAGAGGTCTTGGGAAGATCTTCTTTTCTTCAGAAGTCTTCAGTTTGCCTTTTAGGTCCTTCGCAGGCTTTGGGTCATGATTTGCTTATCCATTATTAATATGCTGAAAAATGAAAGGCAATAGGCTATGAGGAAATAAAGATGAGGAAATTTATTTTTATATATAACAAGTAAAAAGAAAATAAATAAATTGAAATAAATAAAAACTTTTAAATATTAACAATGGGAGCAATTATTAGCCCATTTTAGAAATTATTGATAAATTATATTACTGGTAGGTAGGCAAATAATAAATTAATACAGTAAAATTTTGATGCCAATTTACATGTTAATTATAATTTAATATTATTTAAAATTGATATAAACTTATAGTAGTGTGTATATATAATTGAGTACTGTATAGTTTTTGTATTGGTGTATTTGTCTGAGGCAAATATGTATGTCTGCAGCTAAGCTTCCAACTTGTCAAGCAGAGTGAATAACGGTGCCAAAATGTGAAAAGGGAGGTAGCTCACTATAAATATGAGTTTTGTGTAGTAAGATATTTGTGGGAATATAAAAAATTAAGAAACAAATACTCCCCGGGTTTTAGAAATTTTAAAAATCATTCCGTTAGCACACTGACAGACGATAGCTCACGGGGGTTACACAGTTTAACGATCGTATTCTTCTTCGTTCGTTTCTTCTTCTTATTATTTTATATACAAATGACACTTAATTGGTTTATTTCACAAAATATACACTAAATTATATATTTTAATACTAATTAATACAAATTTTATAATTAAAATCAAGGAGCTATTCATTTCACATGTTGCCTAGGCCAGTGTTGCCACGTTTTTTTTTCAGTATCTGTTTCGCTAAATAAATATTAAATATAAATATAACATGAGTTCACAAAACAAATATTCTTTTCGGGATATCGACCCTACTACCCACAGATTATAGTACTATTTCTATTTTTGTTCCAGAGCTAAATGGCACTTGGGTATCAGATCGCAAAGTAAGCCAAATGACATAATGCTAGAAGTGTTCAGAGCAATGAAGGCGTTGGACTATGAGTGGAAAGTTATAAACCCTTATCATGTCAGGTAATTGCCATTTTTACATATAATTATTATAAAGTAAATTTATTAAAATTGATAGAGGCCAGTCCTGGCGCTGGGGCACAGGAGTGTGATTGTATACCCGACAGATTGTGAGTTCAATTCCCACTTGAGGAAATTAAGTATTTAATATTTTCATTTCTTCTATCTGGTGTCGAGATAAAACGCGGTGTTTAGTTCCTTCACTCAACACGCAATGTCTCCAGATTTTGGCGGAAAGTGTGGAGTGGAGTGCCTTACATTGCTTGCCTCCTGCTACATGCGAGATACAATGTGGAGTTAAAAAAATGAACTATTTATTCAATTTTACAAACATTTTTACAATATACTTTTCCATCCTAAATAGACGAAGCGCAATGTTGACTTTCGCTATATGACTTTAAAATGGAAAGTGTCTACTAGTGCCTTAATATTAGGTATCTATATACACGCAATATACGTGAGATATATAAAAGAACCCACATCAAAGAGCATTTTTAATAATAAGATAATTTCTGGATCTCATCAATGCTTATAAAAGATTTCAAGGTGGTAATGCTACACACTTTTCAATGCTTTATTTCTGCATTAGTCATATATAATAAAAAAAATATACTAAGTTATAAATGCTGTAATTTATTTATTTATAAAACTTCCAGGGTTCGCACATTAAACAAAATGATACAGAAGTATGTGAAAATGTCGCTTCAACTCTACCAAGTGGACTACAAATCCTATTTACTCGACTTCAAGTCCCTCTCAGGTGAGAAGGAGGAGACCGAGGAGGAAATGTCTCCCCTCGCGCCCTCCCCGTCCCCGACCCTCCCCCCAGTCATCCCCACCACTCCCCAGGGTCACCATACTATGGAGTTTTTTGAAATGTGTGCAGCGCTCATTATTCAGCTAGCCCGGTAAAACGTAGTTTCTATAATGTATGGGTTCCAATGTGAAAGCTTTTTTAGAAATAGGCCTTTTCTCTTACGTCCTCCTCTCCTCCGGGCTATCACACCATGGAGTCCTTTGGAGTGTATGCAACTTTTATTATATAGCTGGTTAATGATAGATAGTTTCCTATATATTATGATAACCAATGTAGGTGCTGTTTTAGAAAAATGCCCTGTTCTCCCTCCTCCCTCTTACCTCCACCTCTCCTCAGCGCTATCGTAGTATGGAGTTCTTTGGAATGTACGCCACACTCATAGAGCAGGCTCGGTAATGAATTATTTCCTAATGTAAATTGTTTTAATGTGAATACTCCCCCATCAGTCCCCAAGGTCATTGTATTATGATCATCTTTGAAATGACTACTGCATTCATGCATATAGTTTGGAATGAGTGGAACTTCCTTCATATGTATGGTTACCAATGTAAATGCTTTAATTCTAATTCTTAACATTCTTTTTAGCAAATAGATTTTTGCAAGCACTTTTTAATCGTAGTATGGACATAAAGCTACCACCACCTCGGAAGGCAGTTCCTCTCTATTACACTACAATACAATATACTTTATTGCACATAAAATATACACAATTTAGATACAAAACACTATGGTGATCTTTTAAATGTCTGCAGCATTCATTATACAGTTTGCCCAGTAATGAGTAGTTTCTAAAATGAAATAGTTCTGTGCTGTTATAATATTGAGCATGGAGTTATTTGAAAAATATGCCGAACTCATTATATAGCCTGCAATTTCCAACGTGAATAGAATGCTTTTTAAAAAAATCTCCCTTACTCTCACCTTGATCCTAAATCTATCTTAATATCCATCTTTTTTATTAACGTAAAAATATATAATTGTAGAAAAAAAAACCATTTTAATGTTGCTAAAAAAAATTTTATTTATGTATTTACATTTTTCTTTTGTTTTACACAATGACATTAATTAGCCAGTCGTAGACTTGTGGCCATTACTTATTGTCTTTAAACGGTATTTACCGTATTAAAAAATATATATTTAACTATTTTAGTTATAGTTATCAATATTTGTTTATAACATAGAAATTTAAACTAAACATAAATTAGAATATCAACGTTTATTATTAGGCAAATAAACAAAAACTGCAGATATGGTAAAAACTTAATTGTAATATTACGTGAGCAAGCAAAAACTACATATTTAGAGGTACAATAATGATTACATGAATTCTCTTTGCGTAATTATTAACAAACTGTACAGCAGCATGTCTGACAATTGGGTTATGATAGATAGTTGACTCATGATCTTTTTTGAAATCTTTCATGAGGACTTGAAATCTGTAACTGAAATTTCAGTATCAACTCTCGAAAAAAAATATGACGCAAGTATATTATACTAATATTTTTAGATAGTCATATTTTATTTAGTTTTTAAGTTGACAAAAACTTTCTTTTGTTTGATTTTCTGTTTGAAGCTTACGGCAGAGAGCGGTTCTGAATGCTTCAACTCTCTTTGATAGCGTTCCTTCATCGTACGAAGGTCCTGGTGGAATCGCTCCCCTTCACTTAATTTAGATCCTCAAAATTGACACAGAAATAGTCGAGGTGGTTGTGAAGATAGTGTAACTTGATGCTCATGTTATATTAAAGACTTTGAAAGTGACTCATTCCAAAGTCTTCGGAATTTTGACGTTTTGGGAATAATCGTGGTGGTTCACGGGTTTCTTTCAGACTTCTAAATCGTATTTGTTTATTTGTCTACAAACGTAAAACTCAATGTAAATGTTGCATCCCTTTTGAGAAATCCAAAGTTTGATTTTCATTTCCATCGGGTTACAAAAATAACATTTGTAAGCCATTTATTTCTTTTTCATTTCGGGGTGACCCCGTCCGGGGGTTCGTATGTCGTGACATTTAGTCGGTATTCTTAAATCTTGCTTACAAAATAATCCTAAACTCCATAATTAAGATAGATAACCTATTTATGAATTGTAGATTAAATTAAGTCAAGATATTTAATAATAAATGATAAAAAACGCGAAAGAATATTGTAATTTATGTAGATATGTTTGTAAATAGTGATGTGATCCGATACATTAGTGCTAAACCAAAGAAATAATAAAGTGCCTTTGTATCGTAAGAGCGTTTTACTGTAGCTAAAGTACCTTACACTATTTTTTAAATTTCGCTTATTTTTTATGTAATTAAACTATTAACGTAAACGTTACAAATAAATCCTTTTTTTGTTGTTTTTTTTATTATTGTTAACTTTTTTGCCATGTTTTAAAAAAATATTTTTAAAATCAATACTATGACATTTTTTAAAATAAATTAATATTATTTATAAGTACTCTAGCTATAGAACATTTAATATTGATAGTCCAATAGATGTATGGTGATGGCAAATCGAATATTAAGTAAATATGAAAGATCGCTTAAACATAAGATGGAGGTCTCAATTTTATTGTTTCAAATATCGAGATAAAAATAGACTTTGTAATATTTTAGATGTATAAGAAAATAATCCTTAAATAATATATAAAAATAACTTAAACAAGAAAAATACTAGCTACATAAATTATTTATGGCTATTGTAGTACTTAATTGATTTGAACAATACGCAAAAGTTCAGAAAACCTAACTTCCACGACCACGACTCGTCGACTGTACTATAAATAAACTAAGAATTAATAATTGAAACTCCATCTTACGTACTACTACCGTTGTAAAATATTTGTCATTGCAAAACTAAGTTAGCTATATATAGAAATCGTGTACAAATATATTGTACAGCTTTAGTTTAGGGGTGTAATGTGAAATGAAATGAAATTTTAATTTCAATTTAGGTAATAAAGCTTAGATTTATTTAATATGTGTTTTATTTCACCCATTACATATTCTTGTATTACCAACATTTTTTTTTAACAATTTTAAAACGTTAATCCACACTTCAGAGAAGAAAAAATAAATTGTAACAAGCGTATAAGAATTTCGACGTAGCTTGATGAGGATGTCCATACATTCTTATACATTCTTCTTATATACATACCATTAAGCCATTTAATGGTCAGAGCACTTGGACGGTTTCCAAAGAGCGCGTCAAATCCCGTACGATGTACAATTTTTTATAGGTTTTCTGAAAAAATATTGTATTCCACTTATTTTAAATGTTTTTTTTTAAATAACCGAGTTGCTTAAAGTTTATCATTATTTTTTCCTTTAAATTACCCTAAGTATTAAATAGAGATGTATGTTTTTTTTAGCTCGAAAGAGAAGAGAAAAAGATTTTTTTTAAGTTAGCTTCCATATATTTTAAACACAAACACAATAGGTTCCTTCCGCCTACCCTACTATATCGAGATACAACGTGAAGCTGTTTTTTTAAACACGCTCTAAGTTGTATGAGCTGAAGAATTTTGAATAATTAAATTGATAACTATTTTTGCTTCCTTTGCGTGCGTTCAAGTAAAAGTCTGTCTCTCTGCGGCGTAAATTATTAGAAATAGTAGTTAAAAGTATTTTGATGGTATTAGAATGATCAAATTAACCACCATTTTGTTGTCTGCCTTTTCATAATGAATGTATGAATATTCAACCATTATAATATGTAATTTATTTTAAAGAAATTATGTTTGTTTTAGTAATGTTGACATTGACCATAATCTTACAATTTGAAATTTATTAAATAAGTGATTACTATAGTTAATTTTCGAAAATATTTAAAGTTTGAGCTGCAGTTCGAGCGTATTCTCAAATCTATAAATATGAAACTAAACGATAACTTCAAAAATAAAATTCATATTAACAGAATACTGTAATTTATTAAAGATCTGGAAATTTGTTACAACAACTAAGAATTTCTTTATTACAGCCTAGCACAATGGCTCTAAGGTCATAATAAATATACTATAATTGTCAGGCTAGCAATAATGACTTGGGCGTAATCATCACAGTAGCACGACTAAATAAGTCGTCCACTAAAAATGATAAGTTGCCGTATTTATACATATCATACATAAAATACATTTATTTGGAATTTTCATTAAAAATATAATACACATTTCGCTAAAAGAGATTTAATCTCTACATTATATTAAAAACTTTTTGAAAATGAGTATCCAAATTTCATTTGATAATTATATCCCAATATAAGCCTTAACCAATACATATGGCACGCTGTAAAGCCATAAACAATAATAATAATTTAATTAATAGCCATCATCATAAACAATTTTTATTAAATTATATCTGGAAAAAAACAACTACGAGGCCTCAATATGTCAAATACATAAATTCATTATTCAAGCCATTTATTTTAAACACATTAGTTTTGCAATTTATCATTTTTAGTCAGTGTGATGTGTGACGTGACGCGGTCACGCGGCGGCGGTGGGCGCGACGGGGGCGCCCTCGTCGGGTTTGCTCTCCAGGGAGAACGGGGGGATGCGACAGTCGAACGTGTAGCCATCTTCGCGTTCCATTCTGAACGTTCCCCTATTTTAATAATAGATATAAATGATATAGGTTCAAGTCTTATTTCAAAGTAATGGAAAATAATATATACTTAATATCAATGTATAAAATTTAATGAAATACCAAAAAATACGAATGTTTCTGTATTAAACCAAATGAAATAGCAAGAAATGTAACGCTATATACAAATGTGACAGGTTATGGGTTCGATTCCCATCCGGGTATATGAAATATAGATTATTTTAATTTCGTCGCTCCGATGTCGAGAAAAAGCGCGGCGTTGCATTCCGCCACTCAAAAGTCCAGAATTCGGTTGTAAGTAAGGAGCGTCTTAACACTACGCCCCCTCTGTCTACCTTACTGTCTGCGGAATATAGTGTCGATCTGGAAAACAAAAAGATAACCATATAAATTCACCACATATGCCCGCTTGGCGCCTGCAGACTGACGTGGCTGCTGTACTGAAAGGCGGGCGCTTGGCGCGCGAGCAGCGGTTCCTGGCCTACCACTCCGCGCCCGCGCACTGTCTCCAGCGTGCCGCTCAGCGAGAAGATGCGCCAGTGGCGCTCACGCAGCTGCACCGACTGCGCGCCCAGGTTCTCCAGGCGGATACAGTAGCGCCACTGTGTGTGGTAACATATGCATACAAACATATTGGTAACATATGCATACAAACATATATGACCAATAAATTTTATTTCATAAGACTATAAACTAAAAAAAAAATTTTTTTCTTACAACTATTGGGAAATAAATATAAAAAATAGTAGCTTATTAATATATTTTTTAATATGACCATTTATTTAAAAGGGAACCTAGTGTTTTAAAACTCCATTCCCCAGTTTCCGTACAATTTTTGAGACTTTGCTTGTTGAAGTGGTAGAACCCGGAATCGTGCGCCGTAGCGCCACGAGCACGAGGACAATAATTATCACATACGCAATCAAGTAAACATATCCGCTCTGAACTTAGCTGTAGATGATTATGCATTTGATTTTTAAAAAAATCGTACTTTTAATTTATTCTTCCCCCACAATGCGCAAAAGTACAGCACGCCTAACTTTAGGTTAACCTTGACTCGTCGACTGTACTGTATATTCTATATTAACTATAAAAGATTACCCAATAAACCGCAGAATTCTGCGACTCCCGACTTCCCATATAAAACGGTATCACTGTAACGCGGACGCCCTCAGTTGTCTCGCGGTGCACGTCGCTTAGCTCTAGCCACGGGTGGTTTTTCTTTTGCCACGCTCGTAATGTCTCTTGCGCTATGAATGGTGGGTCTGGAACATATACATAGACTACAGAGAGATTCAATCCGATATTGTCTATATTGAATAGGCAAAGAGAACCAGGAAACTTGCTGGGTAACTGGTATGCAATAAAATATTTAATAGATTTTTTACTGCTCAATGTGGTAGATGCTTTACATACTTCATGTTCATGTAATTAAAAAAAAACTTTACCTTTATCAGGATTATGCATAAGAAACTTGTCAAAGAGCTCATGCTGTAGTGGAACGCGTTCCACTGAGGTATATGGTATTATATCATCGTGAGCCACATAGTCCAGACCAGGTATTGCATATAAACTACGACTGGACTCTTGGTTACCGAGAAATGTCACTGCTTCGGTTTGAGCACGCTGAAATAACCTTTGATATTATTGTTAGCTTATTATTTAAAGATATTCAAGATATATATGAATATGCTGTGTATTTCATTTATTGTAAGTGTGGGCAGTCACAAATAAAGAATTTGGTTGCCATCATCCAATGGCAAATGTAGTAGTATTAATAGTCATCCTTTATCAAAGTGGAAAGGAAAGATATGTTTTAAAACCAAATTCAAGATATCATGTAGTCTTTGTAAAATCAGGTTTTCTTCAAGAAATAAAAGGTAAACTTACTATGTAAGGAGCATCTCTTGTGTCAATTAAAACTTGATAAAATGTATGCGTTCTGCCTTTAACTTCCTTGCCAACATTAGAAAGAGAGTCTCTCGCAGCATCAGCACTTCCTGAGGTTTCTACGTTTTCCTTTTTATTAGAAGCATCTCTATCGTATACTCGCGCTAACCATGGAAATAGTATAACTCCCCGATATCCAAAAACTTTGTGTAATATTAATTGACCTGTTTCATATTTACCAGATGCTTTTGGCGCTTCTAATTTTCCTACTTCAGCGAGTCTATAAAGACAAAAATAGTCATAGGTTAAGTACGTAATATACTTAACTTATGTAAATTTATCGATTTTTTGCTACTTACCGAGTATAATGAGCAACATGAGTTAAGAGTATCCTAGATGCTGTTAATCTTAATGGATTTGTGGGTACAAATCTTAAGAATATCTCCATTTTATCATTGTAATTATTTTTTTCGGAACGCTTATGTTTTTGGTTTTTGTTTGACAGTGACAATTGTCATCAATAAAATTAATGACAATGAAGTATATAAATAATTACAGATTACAAATACAATATATTCGTCTGTTTTGGAATGAGCAAATGCCTAAATTATTTATAAATACTGTAAGGATACCATACCGTATCGTATTTTGCTTTCTCTTAAAATAAACAGTAACTATTTTAGTATTTTAATTTTTTTGTTAAAGCAAAAATATTATATCGACAAATAAAAATAATTCACAAGCAGAAATGTAATTGTTATTATTATATCGATATATAGAATGTAAAAGGAATTAAAAATTATCTCTATTTGTTTTTAGTTTATTTGTATATTATAATATGTATTTATATTATATAGTAATAGTACCGTATAATTATATGTAATTCAGATTATATAGGTAAATTAAATACATTTTTTTAATCTAGTATTATATAAATGGTTTCTAAACTTTCGTAACTGTTGAAAGTCCAACAATGTGTCCAAATTTCAAAACAATATGTTAAAGTTGAATTAAACCGATTGTTAGTATTTTTCTTTACAGTAGTTAATTTTGTTTTGTACGTACTACGTAGTGTTTCTGTATAAACTTCAACATGCTGAAATTGTTATCACAATCTTTCTCATTGGGTTAGTTAAAACGACTTAAATAATATTATTCTATAAATACTTAACTATTCATTAAAATATTATTATTCATTTTCAGTAAGTATTTTTATATTTTTTTACAGTACCGTCTACTTTACGCGGGTCCAGATGTATAGCTTCATTATCAGCTTTACCAGATACATATCAAATGTTATACAAAACATGTCGAGATTTTGCTGAACAAGAATTAAAGCCTAATGCTGCTAAATATGATCGTGACCATTTATATCCAGAAGATGCTATTAAAAAAATGGGAGAACTAGGACTAATGGCGATAGCTACACCTGAGGAGTTGGGGGGTTCAGGGTTAGATTATCTTGCATATGCAATTGCATTAGAGGAAATTTCCAGAGGTTGTGCATCAGCTGGTGTGATAATGTCTGTAAATAATTCTCTCTACCTAGGTCCTGTTATCCACTGGGGGAATGATAAGCAAAAACAGGAATATGTAACACCATTTTGTACAGGTTTGTTATTCATTTAATTTTAGCTCATTAACTGTCTACATAAAACACAGAATTTTTAATTTAGTGGAAATAGGACATTTTTTTTACTTTTATAAAAAAAAAGATCATTCCTAAATGTTACAAATATTTTCATTACTTTTTAAATGGCTGAGACAATGTAATTCAGCACTTATTTTATATTTTATATAATTTTATTTATTTATTTAATTTAGGAGATATAGTTGGTTGTTTTGCCCTGTCTGAACCTGGTAATGGGTCAGATGCAGGTGCAGCATCCACAACAGCTAAAGATGTTGGTGACAAGTGGATTCTTAATGGCACCAAGTGCTGGATAACTAATGGTTATGAGAGCAAAGCTTCAGTAGTTTTCGCTACTACAGATAAAAGTCTGAAACATAAAGGCATATCTGCATTTATTGTACCTAAACCAATAAACGGATTAGAGTTAGGTAAAAAGGAAGACAAGCTCGGAATTAGGGGATCCTCAACTTGCTCACTCATGTTTGAAGACTGTGTAATCCCTAAGGAAAATATTCTTGGTGAGCCAGGGTCTGGCTTCAAAATTGCCATGATGACTTTAGATGCAGGAAGGATAGGTATAGCTTCCCAGGCATTAGGTATAGCACAGGTAGGAAATTTTTACTTGTTTTACCCGGGACTGTTGTGTTAACCTGGGAACCTAGTGAAAATACACTTCCTTTCCCCACTTTCTGCACAATTTTTAAGGTATTGTGTTTTGCGAAGTTCAATGCCGCGCCTTCTTACCAGAGCGAGGAAATGAAAATTTTTTTGTTTCAGTGTATATAATAAAATTAAGCAGTGTATTCTAGGTTTGCCACTTCCAAAATTTAAAATATCAGTAAACAAATTCTAATAAGTAAAGCTTATTACACTGTTCAAGAATATTTAGAGGATAAACATGTATGGAATTAATGTCTATTGAATGAAATGCAGGATAGCTGCCAGTAAATGTAATACCATTGATTTTGAAAAGAGCAAGGGTTGAGTTTCGTGCCAGCTCTTCTCAGCAGAACTGCCTTCCGAACCGGTGGTAGCTTTTTGTTCATATGTTCATTCAACGATTAGAAGTGCTTATAGTTTATTTGAATAAAGAATAATTTGAATTTGAATTTCCTCGAGTGATAATTGAAGCAATAACTGTCGTGATATTAGTCAGACGCTAGTGCCGCTGCAATACTGAATTTCTTAGTAAATTTTGAGACCAATGTGACATATCATCAGAGTGTTTAATTGTAGTTATGCATTTGTGAGGTTGATTCATGCTCAATTAATTTAATTATTTACATTTCATCGCTCTGGTAATAAACCAAAATACGGTGTTGAGTTCCGCCACTCGCCACGCAGTCTCTCTGTCACATACAATATAATTTGCGAAGCATAAAAGAAATATAACATGTTATAAAAATTTTAGGCATCACTAGATGTAGCCGTGGATTATGCATCAAAGAGAACGGCATTCGGAAAACCAATCTCGAAGTTGCAGTCTATCCAGAACAAACTTGCGGCCATGGCTCTCCAGCTAGAATCAGCCAGGCTGCTCACTTGGAGGGCGGCTTGGTTGAAAGACAATAAGAAACCTTATACCAAAGAAGCAGCCATGGCAAAGTTGGCGGCATCCGAAGCTGCTACATTTACGTCTCATCAATGTATACAGGTAATTATAAAATATATTTGTTACATCACGCTGTATACCGCTTATAGGATGGTAGATGGAGCAAACCTAATTTCAAGAAAGTGTGTTGTCCACTTTCCGTTTGCTAAAATGCCAAAATTTTGAGTATCAGTATTTGGATTAGGACCCAACATCACTTTTAGTCAGATGTTGTCCCACTGCGCCTCTTATCCAATTTTCTGTCTTTTACGTAATTGATCTTTAACCTTGTTACCCAAATTTACCTGACAGTTGGATAAGTATTAAGTTGTAATTTTGACAAGAAAAATATGAACTAACGATTTTTACAATCTTACGGTGACATAGAAATATAGCTACTGCATACAATAATTAATGCGTACTATACATTGATATTTTTCTATTATTATATTTTTATGTAAAGTATAAATGGAAAATAAAATATTTAAAGCAAGATTTAATATATTACTTCAAAATAGGTAGAGTGCGGTTAACGAATCGTGGCCGCCTTGAAGCTTAAAAAAAAGACTTAAGGAGAAGGAAATTTTGTTTGTCGGCGACAATGAGGTGAAACATTCAATTTTGGCCCGTTTTGAGGTGAAAGAAAAAAAAATATTTCGACGGTTTAGAAAAATTAATTCATAGATCCAATTATCCAACATAGGTAAAAGAAGAAACCAGCCATACTTAGAGACGGATTCAATTCACGTCGTTTGCAGATAATGCGGCGGTAGAGGACATCCTTTCAATTCTTCTTTACCATGACTTAGTAAAGATGGCAGTCTAAAGTTTCCTTTAAATTTTACACTAATCACGCGATAAGTGAAATAGTAACGGCTTGTATACGCAATGACTTCTGATGTACAATTTGCTAAACATCCCATCTTTCTGTCGAAGTGTTAGGAGGCGTCGCTGTTAGTATTGTTAAAGCCATAGGAATGATAAAACTGGTCCCACATATGGTCGTAGGGGCATTGTAGCGTTAAAATCAGTCCAATTTTTAAACTTTAAAATTGTGACAAGCAGTATATATATATATATATATATATATATATATATTTAGCTTCACGCTGTTTCCCGCATGTAGCAGGGTAGACAGAGGCAACCGAGTGTTAAGACACTCCGTTCTCCATTTTCCGCATGACATGGATGATACATGGTGGGAGATAGAACTTGATGCCACATTCTGTCTTGTGCGAACCGGAGCAAAGTTGTAAATGATTCATTCATCCGAGGGAGCAGCCACGACCAGATGTTGTACTGCTGTACCAGCTCAGCCTCAATTACTATCTTAAGTCAATCATTTATAAAATCGGTTTTCTTGTTACAGATTCTAGGTGGCATGGGCTATGTGTCCGACATGCCAGCAGAACGTCACTACCGTGACGCAAGAATCACGGAAATATATGAAGGCACTTCGGAAATACAAAGGCTAGTTATTGCAGGACAAGTTATTAAGGAATATGGAATGTAATTTAAACAAAAGCTCAAAATATTCCTATTTTTCCATTTAAATAGACAACCAATTTTACATGAGGCTACACATCAATATAGATGTCTCTTATTTTATTATAACATAGACTTGTTGCTATCATGCTTGAGATTCTACAAATTTTAATTTTATACATTTTTATTCTTTAAATACTCCTGTATACAAATCTTTGTAATTATTTCTTATATTTGTACTGTTTTAAATATCTTTAATGGCAAACTTAAAATGAGGTAGCATGATTTTTTGTTGTATTGATTGGATGAAATTTGTGCCTTATTAAAATTTATTACATATATAATATATCAAATACATCATATACATTTACCAAAATATATTACAATATTTTATTAGAAGCTTTAACTTGCAGCTATGAAAAAAAAAACGTTTTTTAGTGAATTGTAACATATATTTCAGAGTTTATTGATAAAAGTGTGTATCATAATTTTAAATGTCCCATATATAGAGAAAGTAATTATATTAAGAATTACTATTTATTGGATAATTTTTTTATTAAATGCTTATATGTAAAATTATTTTTTTTATTGCCCTGGCCCTGAAAGAGACTTGTCCATGAATTTCCTTTTGGCGAAGCACAACCACCACTTACTAGGTTTTCCATCTTCTGTTGCAAATACCTTTAAAAAAAATACTTTTCAAAAATATATTCAAATATGTAGCAATAGTTCACTTATATATTTAATTGTCAACACTACCAGCATGTAAGTGCTCTATAATAATTTGAACAAAATAAGTAAAAGTGATGTAATCTAGAGGATGCCATGATGCATTGGAACAAGCGCATCACTATACATGCAATGCTTATGACTTTGATATCCACTAGGGGGAAAGAATTATTTAATATTCTGGAAATAAAGTACAATATGTCTCAACACAATGTGTTAAACCAAATCGGCAAAATGAGAAATAGTGTATCTCTCTGCAAACTCTGGAGATACAGGGTGTAAATCAACAGATCAACTGGTAGTCTATTCTACGAGCAGGGGCCTCGGTACCTATAAATTTTACCCCCTGTATGTTCAGCGATTTGCAGTATTTCAGCATATATTTGTGATATTTGGAAATAACTATATTCTTGAAGAATTTTCAAGATATTTTTAGTTAAATGAAAAAAAAAGAAAAGAAAGGCCTTAAGTAGAAAGGAATTTCAACCCCAAAATATTACTTATTAAAAATTGTTGAGTTGTACTACATTGTATATGTGATTAATAAAAATAAATGTTTAGTTTTAGTGAAATACATGAAAGTCTTTCCATATTTTTACCCTCTTATTTTTTAGGGTTCTGCATCCAAAGAATAAAACAAACCCTACTGCTATGACTCCAATCTGTCTGTCACTATGCTGTATCTCATGAACCACTAGAGTTGAATTTTTCGGAAATGATATATTTCTATTGCTGCTATAACAAATGTTGTAAAACTAGAGAGGTTCGCATACAACAAACATTATTAATTTGCTGTTTTTATAGATAACGGTAATGAAACATGCAGACAGACAGTATGATGAGAATCTATTAAGATAAATTATTTATTTTTAACACAACAGAACCTATGAAAAGTAAGTCACTCAGTGTAAATGCAAGCAAATGTACATTAAAATTCAATACTACCAGTACTAGTTCAATGACCACATAAATAATAATAAAAAAAATATAAATATTTTTTCAATCCAGAATTACCTTTTCACATACTCTACCTCCCGTTTCATGTCTCAATTGTTGCAAATACTGTCTCATTAAATCTGAAAATTCCATAAAAAATATAAGCAACAAAACATCATAGTTGTACAATAGATAATAACAAAAGAACTAATGTTATATTTAATTGTGATGAGGCTATTGTAGCACAACTGCACAACCTCTGATCTGACTATAAATGTGATAGTGGTAGTTTCAATTTCCATTTTCCTAGTCCTATAAATACATTAAGTGCAGCATTAATTTCCACCACATAACATTCAATGTCTTATAAAATAGAGTTAAAAGTGTTCTTGTGTACAATGGGATGGTGTAAAATCATTTATTTTTTTTCATCGGCCTATCGCCGTCCACTGCTGAATGTAGGCCTCCCTCATCAAGCACCAACCAACCCGGTTGGGCTTCTTGCATCCATCTGGTGCCAGTCACCTTCCTTAAATCCATATTTAAATATAATATAGTAACCTGACTCTTGCGGACTAGAAGGCTTAGCATACACAGAATTTAATGGAAATCCTGGTTCCCCTGGAATGTCAAACTTAGATATTGCTAACATGTACATCTCTTGCTGGCCTTGATTTTTATTAGAGCATTTTTGTAATCTCTTCAGACATTCAGAAATATAAAGAGTCAAATAAATGAGCACTCTGTCAGAATCAGACTGTAAAGGAAAATAATCTTAAAGAAAAAATATAATATCAAAACAATCAATAAAATCATGGTATTTTGAAGTATTTTTAATAAAATAAAGATACTTTAAGCTATATAAAATGTGGATGTAAATGGTTGTAGGTTCGATCGGCAATCAAGGAAATAAATATTTATTTAAATTTATATTTCCTATTCTTCGCCCTGGTGACGAGTGAAAGTGCGGCATTGAATTTCGCAATACAACATGCAATGCCTCCATACTTTGACAGAAAGTGGGGAACTGAGTGTCTTAACACTACGTTCCCTCTGCCGCTGCTGAAGCTGATTTTAATTTACCTTAATTTCATAGAATCTAAAAAATACGTTTGCTTTAAAATAATTAAGTGCTTCATCAATTATATCCAGTTCTATTTTAGGGCTTAACGGTGCAGGTCCTCGGAAGGTAGTACGGATTGGCAGTAAGGCTAAGTTGCCAACTGACTGCGTATATTCTACTAACGTTGAGTGATAGGCCTGTAAATATCATAAAGTTTTAAATACTTATTATCTTTTATATTAGGATAAACTTTTGGAAATGTACTTACAGGCATTATATATTTTGATATTTTTTATTATAGTAGTTATATAAGAGTACTAATGATAAATAATTATAAACACAACGATTCCCACAAATATCAAATTAGTTTATTAGCATTTAGAATATGATTCACATAAAATTGGTCAGCGGCCACCGCTATTGATAAACATTTGTCATGGTGACAGTTATAGACAGATAAGCAAGGGACATATATACTAGGTAAGTAATTCTTAACAATAGTTCCAAAAACGTACAATAAAATAGGTCGGTATGTGCTGTACATTTTTTAATTCGGGCTCCTGCAATTAGATTTTGCTACATATCACCAAATACTGTTCAGCGATCTTAATGCACTATCACCAAAATAGAAATTTACAAGTAAAAAACAGAATTACTAAAATGCTTTATAATATGATTTCATTCATTATATTTGTTAGCCTTTTCTTTGCATATTTTTAGGAGTTATTGAAATCACTTATCTGCTTTACTATTTTATTACGCGGAATCGAATTCCAAGGGACAGCAGCTTTAACTGTAAAGGAGTCTCAATATGTCTACAGCTCATTGGCAATTCTAATCTGTTGCTCTGCAATCTGAGATTGAGAGAATGGAAAGGAAAATAAATCTTGTTTTCAGATGGAACAGGATAGTGTAAATGAGTGAAAGTATATGGAGATTACGCTGCTGCCTGATAGTGAGCCATTTGAGCTGAATCCTATGCTCGATGATATGGCTAAATATGGCAATTTTTTTTGATGAAAATATAAACCGAATGGCCATATTAACTAGATGTAAGATGTTAATCTTCTCTCTAAAATTTCAGCTTTGCTAAAATAGCGTATGTTTGGAGCAGTAGACTTGCGAGCTAAACTCGCGGCCGGGGTAAAATACTTTTTCAGCGCCCCCCAGACGAACCCATATAGTTTCATATGCAAAATATGTTCCCAAATTAACAAATGAATAAGTTAATAAATGAATGGCCATTACATAATTAAATCAAATGCATATTAAGTATGTATTTCATTAAATACATATAGTTTTGTGGACCATTCGGCACCCCTTTGGGACTAGCGATCGGGGCATGATGCTCCCCTCTGCCCCTCTCCCACCACGCCTCTGGTTTGAAGGCCCTACAATGTTGGGCTATAAGGAATGGTATTGTTATTTAAGGTGTTTGCTGTGTCGATTGTCTTTCAGGTGGTGGAATATTTAATTGAGAGCCTTTTATTTTTATAGCGTTACTCCAGCATTTTAAGTATCCCTTTATATTTAACTGCTCAATATTTATGATTGTTATTGATTGTATTTTCTTCATTCTACGTGACATCGGCGAAATAATCTGTGTTCAACTGCCAACTTGCAACGCCTAAAAGCCATGATATAAGAAACACAACAGAACTGTTAAAGTCAGCTGTCAAACTGTCAACTTTCACAATATTTCGCACGTGGGATAGTGATTTACTTTGTTAAACAGTTGTCAATAATTTATAATTCTTTTCTTTTTCCTTCTTGTATTATTTCATAATGTCTACAGATACTGATAGTAAAGTTTTATTTATATTAGAAGATATAAAAAATAAGAGCAATGATGACAAAGTTTCTATTGTAAATGGTAGTACAGATATAACCAGTGAAAACCAAAAGAAAGTGAATAAAAATGATGAAATAAGGGGAAAACCTAAATCGGGCCGATTTTGGAAGACTAAAAAAGAAAAGTAAAATATATTCTTATTTTTGTTTTTAGATTGTGTGCGTTCCCCTGTGGGGAACGGAGTGTCTTACTACTAGGTGCTCTCTGCCCTGCTGTGTGCGGGATACAGCGTTAAGCTGATTGTGTCTTCTTGGATTTTGTTAAGTTTGAAATTCACGCATTCGAACTAGTTCACTCTCTTGAAAAATTTGTTACTAATATTCATATATGTATTTCAGGTTTTCTAAGATTGTAAAAACCAAAGGTGTTAGGCCTGATTTTCAAAAAAAAACTGCTTTAAGAATAGAACTGAAGAGGACAAAAGATATGTCTAAACAGCTTCTAGAACAAATAAAAGAAAAAGAACAGACAAAAAAGGAAAGAAGGAGAGAAAATCTAAAGAGAGCAGAGGAAAATAAAAAGAAATCAGAAATAGTACAAGTTATAACTAACACAGCCAAACTAAAAAGAATGAAAAAGAAGCAACTGAGGTTTATTGAGAAAAGAGATACTAATAATGCAATTAATGCTAATAAATGAATGCAGCAAATTCTAAAGGCTTTGATTTTTTTATTTTATTTAGGCCTGTAACTTAATTTATAATGTAACTATATATAATAGTTATGTAACAATTAGTAAGTTAATTAATAAGGGAAATATGGCACAGTGGAATATCACACAACCTTAAACAACATTTGCTGGTCCAGAGAGTTTTTGTCTACAATTTCGATTTGATTCGATTGTTGATTAGCAAGAGGATAATAAAATAGTGTTCTCTTACCCAAAACCCTAATATATAATAGTGATATAGCAATTTGATGAGTATATAATAGTCTCTTTACTAAGTAAATTTTAAAATTTCATGTATATTATAAATATAGCTTTGCAGATTAAATAATTTTAGATTTTATCAACAAAAATAAATTTATTATAATAAAATATGTATAGTATATAATAGTTAAAGAGCTAAATCTAGTCTTTTATATGTTTTTTCTGATAAGCAAGCTCTAATTTTGCTGCTTCTAATTGGACTTCAGCTGCTTGTTGATGAAGTAGAGCAGTCTGTAGCTGTAAATTAAAATAAATAATTTCATATTATCTAAAATAGATTCAAATAAAATATAATTTTTTTACATAATGTACCTTTGTTTTTAAAATTTGCTGTTCAAGCTTGTTTTTTATTTGTAAAGATTGTAGACGAATATCTGCCTCTCTTTGTATAAGATCATTATTTCTTATGGCATGTGAATTATCACAACTTTCATCTAGAATAAAATATTACTTGAATAGTGTTGTGAAATCAATAATAATAACTACTATGTACCATCTTATATGTACATTAAATTAATATTACCATTACTATCCTCAAATTTCATATGAGAAGATTCATTTGGTTCAAATTCTATGCCTGATATTTGGGCTGAAGATGTTAGTTGATCATTTTGATCTGTGGAGATATTTTTATAAACTATCCCATCTGAATCAAAATCATTATCAACTTCACCTGTTACTGTTGGAATAGGCTGTAAATAAAAATGTATATTGTGCATTTAATAGTTCAAGGCACAGAATATGACAATAAAAGGTAATCATATATACCTCTACAACCATGTTTATAACAGTTTGTTTCTGTGGAGGTGGTGCCTGTACTGGTGAACTTCCTCCTGATTTCGTATTATCGTCCCTTATAGAGGAACGCATTTTGCGTGTTTGAGCCTTTAAATTATCCCAAGCTCTCTTTAAAACTGTGTGATCACGCTGTAAATAAACTTTTTATTTATTAGCACTTAGTTGTAAATAGGTACGATTAATTAATTTAACAGCTGTACCTTATAAACATTAATCTCACTGTTAAATTCCTTTTCGATCAACATCCAGGCTTCTTTCTTTTTGATAATAGATTTGGTATCTGTATATTTACTTTCAATGATTTCTTTTCTTTTATTAACCAAGTTAATTAGAATTGTCTTTTCTTCAACAGTAAAATTCGGCACTCTAGCTCTTTTAATTACTGGTTCTTCTAAGCTCTACATTAAAACAATTTTAACATATTATTTTATTTAAAACAGAAAACTATTAAACTACTTACGTAGATAAAAAAGTAGACTTACCATTTTCTAATAAGTTTGAATATGTTTATTATTTTACAATTTGTAAATGCCGCTTCACCACAATAAATTTCCATTAAATTTCTTAATTAAGATTAAGTAAATGACATTTAAAAAGTTTAATGACGTTTACTTTTATTTAATTAATCTCAATTAGTTAACGATGACTTAATTGACAGTACAGTGTGTGCAAAATAAAATATACATAGATTACAAAACTATAAACACTATAAATAATAGAAAATTTAATATCTTTGAGAAGGAAAGGAAATATAATGTCGAGAAGGAGGAAATATGTTTTAACCATAACACAGTTAGTAACTTAAACACTTGTTAAATATTAAATCCCATTTAACTTGACATGACATGTCAATGTCATTCGCTATTTGTAGCCTTTTGTGGCGGAATTTGTAAACCGCAAAATAATAAAAACTCATAAGTTATGGTATTTTCTTACAAATTTCATTGTAAAAATGATTAAATTTGCGCTTAACATATGTTTGTATTATTATTTCTACATTTCAGAGTTTACGAGACTTTACAATTAAAAGGACGAGAGTGCCTAACTTTACTGTTGAAGAAAAAAATATTTTAATCAAGCTTGTAAACAAAAGAAAAGATGTAATTGAAAATAAAGCCACCGATACAAAATCAATTTTGAAAAAGAAAGAATCCTGGCTGATAATTGAAAAAGAATTTAACTGCGTAATTAATGTATATAAGGTATTAACTGTTAATTAAATTTTATTTCTATATGCTGAACTTTATTATTTATTTATTAAAAACAAAGATTAATTTTATATGACTTCTAGCGTGATCATGCAGTTTTAAAGACGGCTTGGGATAATATAAAGGCCCAAACACGTAGGATGCAGGCTGCTAAAACAGATGTTAAAAGTGAACGCAAACCTCCTGAAACATCACCTATACAAAAAGAAACAATTCTAAAGATGGTGGAAGAGGCACGTTTAAATAATAGCATATTAATAATCTGAGAATTTTACTGTTCTTATATAAATATTATTTACACAAAATAAAATTCAAACTTTTTAATTGTACAGATCGCTTGTAATAACACAAAATCACAAGCGGCTAAGGGAGAGCTGTATACATTTATTCAAAAGAAATGTGACAAAGAGGCTTATATTAATAAGGTATGGTTGGTTTAGATACATGGAGAGTACATATTTATTTGTGTGGTATAGTGTAGCAGTGTAAAAATAAGTCAGCTTCACAATGTATTCCGCACACAACAGGGGAGCGGAGACAGAGAAAACCTAGTGGTAAGACACTCTGTTCCCCACCTTCTGCTGAATTCTGGAGGTATTGCGTGTATGTGACAGAACTCACTCAGACTTTGCACTTTGTTACAACCCCAGAGTGAATATGAAAAAACTTTATTAAAAGTAAATACCTGGTGTGAAAAATGACTTGAAATCTTTCAAAAACTCAGAAGAAAATCCTAGAAGCCTAGAACCCTAGAATCTGGTTTTATGGAATCTTTATCCTTTTTCAATAACATATATAATATTTATATAACATATTATATTTATATATCATTTATATTGTTAAAATGAAATCTATGTAAACTTTAAATGAACTTATGTATGTAAATTAATTTTAATTCACAGCCAGCTCCAGAATTCGCACATGAAGTAAATAATAAATGTGATGACAGAATTGATGAAAATATAGACACTTGCATGGTGCAGACTAATATAGTTCCAATGAATGACCTAACTCCACATTTAGAGACTGACCAAATATCTTTTCATATTGAGGTTGAACCAGGTGACTCCTCTCATATAAAAACGGAGAATAGTAATGGTAAGATTATTTAGTGGATGTGCACATATTTTTTTACGAGGTTTGTTACCTTACCCAAAAGGTGCAACATGACCTGCTGTCTGTCCGGCTGTTAGTCTTTTGTTCTATCATCATGCTCTACCTCATGAACTGTGATTGTTAAACAGTTGAAATTTTTACAGATAATGTATTTCTGTTGCCGCTATAACAACAAATACTAAATAACAGATTAAAATAAACATTTAAGGGGGCTTCCTTACCACAAATATGAATCTTGTTACCGAAGTAGGGAAATGATAATAATTCATTACCTCAAGTGGAAATCGGAAACATAACCATCACGTTTAGACGCTGTGCTACAATCACCTGTTTTAATTTAATAATTAAAACACATATTTTATTATATTGTTTTCAAAAATAATGTAAAATAATAAATATTTTTAGGTGACACTATTGAAGATATATTTACAAATATGCTACATACTTCAAATATTGATGATTCTATACAATTAAGAACAGATGTCCTAAATAGTTTACAATTACAAGAAACATATGATGTTGAATGTAAAATTTTACAGGCAAAGGTAAATAAATATATGCTTACCTTTTTTTTAATCAATTGTTAAATTTAACATTCTTATTTTTAGCTAAAAACGGCTCTACTAGAGCACGAAGCAGCAGTAATAAACTTAGAAGCAGTAAAATTAGACCTTGAATTGAAGACAAAACGCTTACAATAATATCTAATGCTCTTAACTATTATTATTTGAATCGCGAAAAGGCGTCACAGTAAACGCGACGGTTGTGGGTTCCACTCCCACGCAATGAATATTTTCGGTTTTAATTACTGTTCAAGGGGAATTATTATTTTCATTGTATTTGCAAGTACAAACTGCTCTATTTGTGCAATAAGCAGCAGAAATAAGACTAGAAGCAGCAAAATTAGATAGAATAAACTAGTTTCAAGTATCTTTAATATGTACCTGATATTTAAATTATTAAATTTTTATATTTAATTTAAGACTTTTATTAAAGATCTCTGGTTTTTATACTCATACCTATGTCATAAACCCATTAAGTCTTGTTTATTTTTTCTTAATATTTTTTTAGAGTTCACAAGCTCAGTGTTAGTCAAGGCTCAATAATATGATTTTAAAAAAATTATAGCTTCACCCTAACCCCTGCATCTTTGAAAACATCCCACAGAGAATCTCAAGCTCATAATTTACAGACCAATCTCTCAGCAGAAACTTCAGTAGTTTTTAGAGAATAAATATTGAATTTTTATACACATCATGTCGACTTCACCTCACGCTACAACTGGCCTCATTGTTGCTTAATTTGAGGTGTCATAGTGAGAAATGAAACACATTTGTCATCTAATATTTTTATTAAGTATTGTTACCAATATTACATATACATATAAAAATATTAAATGCATTTTCCATATCTGTGGATAAGTAGAATGTCATGTGAGGGCAATATATACAATACTTTTTCAGATGTGATGATATAGTGATAAACCGTTTAACGTCGAATTCACAAATATATTCATTTATATACACAATGGAAAAAACATGGAAATATTTTATAAAAATGTCCAAAAACAAATCACTTAATTAATATTTATTAATTGAGTATATCATTTCGGCGTAATCAACCGTTTGGGAACCTTCAAAGTTTTTGTTGTTTCAAAACAAGTTTTTTTTTCTACTTTTTAATATTTAGCTTAACCATAGAACATTCCTTCAACACAAAATATTGAAAAAAAAACAATTCGAAAACCATCACATATAGGTCATAAGCCTCAATAAAATTATATCACTTTTCCATTACAAAACAATACTGTTCATTATTAGTCGTTACAACTTTCACGCGGTAAACTTAATAAGTAAATATATTAAAAGTAAAAAGGAGGAAGTTAGTAAAAAAAATCTTACAAAAATTCAAATCACTCCACATTCCGCTACTGACGCTTAAATCTAACATAACATCTTTTTTAATTAAATTCAATCAATTTCTTTACAACAACAGGTGTTGATATAATAAACAACGGTGGCCTAAGTTCTAATTAGACTAATATTTTTCTATAATACTCCATTAACGTATAGAAAAAATCTTCATTGAAAACATCAGTCTAAGGCAGTGATAACAAAGTTTGTTCACAGTAAAGTAACCATAGATTAGAAGTCGACACTACAAGAATACGAGTTACATTTACAATGTCTTATTCATTTATAATGTATGATTTCAAATTATCTTAAATGTTTAATTTTTTTGTTTCACATTATTACGTCGCCAGGTCTTCATGAAAATATAAACATTCTGAATCAGTCACTGGATTTGTTCATATTTAACATTCAAATTTAGTGTTTTGAATTAAATATAATGAATTGAGATTCACAAAAGGCGATACAAATTAAAGAAAAAATTGTAGAAAATATTTTACATAAATATTTAATATATATTGAAGTAAGAAGAAAGTGTTCTTCTAATATTTGGTTCATTCTCGATAAGTTATGATAGTCTTATTATAAAAAGACATTAGAAATGAATGTAAAAAAAATAGTAGTCATTGGAAGAAATATACTGTATGATCATGGGACACCACTTCAAATACTTAAAAGCATTGATAGGATATTTGGCACCTAACTTTCAAAGTTATCGTATCTCATTAGATTTTTGATTTTAGCTATTTTTACGTATTTTAAATAAAACTTTTTATGGTTCTTTCTTCTTTAGGATAGCACTAGTCCGTGGTCACATTTATAAGTTTAACTCGGAACATATGGTTTGTTTTTATTTACAAAAAATCTTCCATGTAAAAATTCATAAAAACATTCATAGGAAAACTTTAACAATAAGTCAATTGAAGTATATAAACTAAGTTTTCTCATATTTTTTTATTAAAACACAGTAACACACATCTGAGTATTCGGGAAATATAATAATAGTCATAATCAAGAGTGCATTCCGCCAATATTCTAATTACTGTAAGAAGAGACCTAACAGTGAAAAAACAACTATAAAAAAAAGGTTCATTTATAATAATAAACAATTGTTTCGCCCTAAAAGTTCGATTAAATACTTTATCTAAATTTTATTATCTATACTATCATAGTGTTTACAATATGTAAATCTCTTCTTGCAACATTTAGATCTTTTCACATTAAAGTTACCCTGTGTGTAACTTTATCTCATATATTAACAAAAGGAAAGCCACTAACCTATAAACTTGTCTTTATATCTAAAACATAACATTGACATCGAAGCCCGAGTGCAAATGGTAAATAAACAACACAATGTTTTTCCTGTTGTTGTATTAATGTAATTGTATTCTGCATGTAACAGAGCGAGAAAATAGAAATAAAACACTTCGGCGAGTGGGAATCGAACCCACACCCGTCGCGTTTACAGTTCGCATAGTTCAAACATAATTTGTGACACTGAGATTCTTCTGACTTCTTAAATTATTTGGAATATTTTATTTATCTATATAATGTGAAATATATATATTCATATAGATATAACGGGGTGGGCTGCCCTTTAACACAAGTTATACTTGGCTATTCTCTTTGTTACCTCATTACTGTACAGTACATTGAATGTCCACTGAACACTAAGCAACTCTAAAGAAAGTAGATCATCTGCCGACAGTCACTTTGTATTAATTACTAAGAAGTTCAATTTAAAATACATATAAATGAGTAATTAAAAAATCTATTTACATATTTTAAAATGAACATCCCTAGTTTAAATGATTAATTAAATTTTTCACATGTTAAATAAATTAAAGTGACCGTGAGTTCATATAGGATAACAGTGTGGGCACCCCTCTAGTGTGGGGGTGCGCGGGGATGGTTGGGGTCGCAGGCGGAGGGGCGTTCACACGTCGAAGTCCGCGCCCCCCTTGCCCGCGGGCGGCGCTATGAACGGCTCGCTCCACATTCTTCTAAGATCACCCTATAATGTAAAAGATGACGTCAGATAGTAATTAAAATATTGAAATTTCGTAAATATTTAAATTGATTTAACAAAAAAAACACGAATTATTGCTTTAAACGCTATATTTGCTGCATTCAAATTTATCCTTTCTGACTCTCTTTTTGATCTAAGCCTCAATATCATTCATAATCACAATATCAAATGACCCAAATCTTTTTTAAAAATCTAAGAAATGTGTGATAATTTAAAAGTAGAGAGTTTCAAGACGATCAATCCTTGCTCTTTCTCTTTTGATACTTTACATTCTTTTTCATTTGTCCATTAAGGAGACATGGTACTTATTAGTAAATACAATCTTTTACACATATCTCTTTGTATTATCTTGAACAATTTCTATGATTTTAAAAGGACTTAATACCTTATATATGTTAAGTATTTCTCACCTTCACATAAGCCATAGTAAGTAAAGGTAGGAGTGTAAAAGGCACAAGGTATAGTAAAGCCGGTTGTGCCGCCTTGAACACCTCAGCCGACACCGTCGCCGTTAGCAGACCGAGGAAGTATCCAAGTAGGGAACAGTGGAAGTAAGTGAGGCGGGAACCCTGGAATTGAACATATTAAATGTGCTACATTAAAAAGAGCGTATAACTTATTTAAAGCGGTCATTCACGGTACAGTGTGACAACTCAATCTCACTGAAAGCGCGGCGGTCGAAGGTTGTGACTTGTTATTTCCTCGCTCTGGTAACAAAACATAGTGCAGCGTTGAGCTCCGCCGCTAAGTACGCAATGTAAGTAATGCAGAAACCCTTGTGGCACATTTGCAATGCAAGTCATTTGACAAAATGATTGTTTAATGCTTAAAACATATTTCTGGAAAATGATTACATTAATAAACTTATATTATTTCCTTGCTTTGGTTACAATATAATCCTGAACACACTTTATCGCAATTCTCGTAAAAGGGAGAAATGATTTATTGCTGAGCTAATTTTTTTGCCCTTTGAAATATGCACATATTAAAAAAACATTCAAATTAGTACTAAAGAAAACAAATTCTAACCATAGACCGGGGACCCGGCACTTGCCCCATCTGACAGACGAGTGTTGCCTTCTTGTAGGCGTCGTATCGCAGCACAAAGCAAAGGAGCAAACCTGGCATCACTATGTCACCCAAACCTGTATAAATTTATTACGTTAAAATGTTACTTGCCAATATTTCAAATAAAACGGGAAATATATTTTTTAAGTTTACAAGCCAAATAACCAACATATGCATAATTTTTCAAATTATAATTATATATTTCTTGACTAGCGACCGGCTCGGGGCTTCGCCTGCTTGAACTACATAACTATTAATTTACTTATCTGCATTACTTTCGTTTTCTAATAATAACATCATTTATAAACTATATCTATATTAAAAAAGACACTCAAACAACACTCTTTAAAATGGTATAACTTTTTATTTATAAAACGATTGAAATAAAACAAACTAACAGTTTAAAGGAAGCTTAGCAAAATGCAAAAATGAAAACAGGAATTAAATAGGTTAGGCCATTTCTAAGATTAGCGTGAACAGACGCATAGACAAATTTACTTTTTTATGAAATTATTGTTTTCGGTTCTATTGTGTTATTAAATGCAACCAATACACGATTACATTTTTCACGGTTTTTTATAATTTTTATGGAAAAAGGACAAGGCAAACGAGCGTCCGGGTCACCTGATGATGATCACCGCCGCCCACGACCCCGTGCAGCGCCACAGGAGCTACAGGTGCGTTGCCGGCCTTTGAGGTGGAGAAAGACGCGCTTTTTGAAGGTACCCATATCGTACCGACCTGGAAACACTGCCGCGGGTAGGCCATTCCACAGTTCGGTGGCGCGTGGAAGGAAATTTCTACGAAACCACACAATAGTGCCACGTATCCAGGTGGTGTGGATGGTATTTAAGTTTGTGACGTACTGTGCGGTTGGAAAATTCGGCGGCAGGTAACAGGTCGAACAGTTCCTCAGAACACTCACCATGAAAAATGCGATAGAGAACGCACAGCGAGGAGACGTCTCTACGCAGACCTAAAGTGTCAAGCCTTTCACAGCTCCCTGGGTCCTTAATGATTCGAGCGGCTCTACGTTGTATGCGATCAAATAGGTCAAGCTGATATTGGGGTGCACCAGCCCAGAGATGAGAACAGTACTCCATGTGTGGCCGAACCTGGGCCCTATATAGGGCCAATCGGTGTTTTGGCGTGAAGTACCGTCTCGCTCTATTGATGATCCCCAGTTTCTTCGAGGCCAACTTGGCCTTGCTTTCCAGATGATCGCGATACTGACAGTCACTCGAAACATTAAGACCCAATATGCTGATACTGGGCGCGACTGCAAGGGGAGTGTTCTGAAAGAAGTATAGATAAAGATGGATGGATATTCAGTTGGCAGACTAAATTTCACGATTTTCGGAAACTGTTCGATCGCCTTCGAACCGAAAACCGAAATTCGAAACCCGGTAGTTATGGATTCACTTCTCGATACATTTTTAAACATACATGTATAGGGTGGGAGACAGCGCTACTTCTACTGAAACTGCATATAGGGTAAAATATTTCAAACCCGGAGCTTAAGAAATTAATCAAGATGCCTCAACAGTTTGGATGCAGGATTTTTTTTTATTTCATGATTTTTCTCCATCCCTGTATTTCGTATGACGCACACATACACATAGTACTACAAAAATATTACTAAGCGTTGCCAAACTGCTACTTTTCAATCATCAAAACATAACCGAACGAGAAAGAACGATATTTCACGTTCTTTTACACACAATTATTTATTTATTATAATAAATCTAAACAACGTTCAAAGTTCTTATTAAAATTGTTTAATAAAATCCTACTTTAAGGCAATTTATTATTTTTACATCGTGGTTGTCGCATTCTCCTTTTACTACCACTAATATTTACATCATAAGTAATATTAAAAACTCAACATTTGTTTGAAATGTCTTAAAAGAATGTATTATTTGATAGTACACTCAAATACTGACACACAATAGTTACACATTTGAGAAAAATACTCAGTAATCACATCATCACGATCACGAAACATTAATCACGATTTTAGAAATCCGATTAATAATAAAATTAATATTAAACAACATCCAAATAATTTAAAACACTTAATAAATATTGGACGTCTAAATTCGAACAAAATAATGTAAATACAACTGTTCTTACACAGATAATTAAAAACATTGTAATAGTTGCCATTAATTAAAATACTTATCGAACATACTATTACATTTTTTATTAAGATTTTCATTATTATTTATATTTGTATACTTATTTTGATAGAAAATCCTATAAAAATTAAATAGTAAACGAGTTTTATAATGTTACACGAGAACCTACGAAAACTCAATACGAAATAAATTAATATTTAGTAATTACCTATTTAATTTTATTAATTATTGTAATATCAAATCATACGTAAAAAGTATAATCTACATTTATTATGAACTATAGTGTTATATTAAACAATCAATTAATATTAAAAATTAATTTTGATATCTGCACAAAGACACCCCCGCTCACGCCGCACCGATTTCCGATTGTAATAATTTTGTAAACATGTTAAAAAGGAAAAATAAAAAAATGCGTTTGTAGTGCAACAAAAGTAAAATTAAAAACCTAATAGAAGTAATTCAATAAAAGTGTGTGTAAACGTAAGCATAAACACTTAGGAATACACTTAGTATTCCTAAATGTTGCGTTAATTTAACATCAGCTCGCCGCCGTTGCCTTCATACCTACGCTAGTTGCTTCAATTCGATTTCTTGAATGAAGCATGTGCGACGTTGCCGCTTTGACAGGTTAGTGTGTGCGTGTTTATATTATACTTTACAAATGGCGTTTTATTTTAAAACGATAATTTTATTATTTATTTTGTTTGAAAAAAATACTTTTTCATTTTTGGGAATTATTTTTTTTCTGAATTATATTAGGCTTTTATAGAGTACTTAAAACTGTGGTTTCATTTAAAGTGGTGCTGTAAATTCCATCCTGTATACAACTAACCAAGCATAGAGAAGTGCCCCTGGTGGTGCATCGACGGGAACACGAGCTTGGCTGGTAGTGACAGTTTGGGAGCGTCGCGCATGGCACCGCCGAGCTGCAAGCGGCGCGCCACCACATTCATTGGGTTTTCTGCCGGCCTGCGAAATATTAATACAAATATAATAATTATATATTATAATAACTATATATTATTAATCAAAAGAAAAAATGTAGGCAAACTTACCTAGTAGCAACTTTAACCATGACGTTAGTGGTAAATATATAAGAGGAGAAGAACACCCAGAACACGTCGTACAAGAGCAGGCCCGTCAGCAACAACGTGGATACCTTGAGCGATGGCAACCGGATCAAAGCAATGAACGTCACGCACAGCCCCATACCCATTGCTGGAAAGACACATTATAATTTTAGTATATACATACAACTGTTTATTATTATGAATCAATTCAGAGAAAATAAATAAATGGGTTAGTAACAACTTAAAGACACAGCACTGAGGTCAGTTGTGGTGCATAAACGGGTGGGTATGACTGTAAACACGACAGGTTGTGGGTTCGATTACCAGTCAATGAAATGAAATATGTATTTAATATTTTCATTTCATCGTTCTGGTAACGAGGCACACAGGGGCCGTTGCGTTCCGTCAGTCAAGATGCAATGTCTCAAGAATGAAGCAGAAAGTGAGGAACCGAAGTGTCTTATCATTAGGTTTCAAGGCTCCATCTGCCTATCCTGCTGTGTGTGGTACACAGCGTGAAGCTAACAAAAAAATATATGTGCTGGTCATATTTGCTCCACTGTGCACAAATGTGTACCATCCATTAGCAACCAGTGGTCGGTCAGCATCCACACATGGTATGTGTGTGTGTGTGTGTGTGCGTGTCTCTCACCGTCCATGAGCAGCCAGTGGCCGGTGAGCACCCACACGGCGACAATGGCGGCGGCCAGCAGCGCGGCGGCAAGCTCGGGCGCGGAGTAGCGGCCGCACAGCGCGATGCGCGCGCCGCCCCAGCCACCCGCCACGTACTGGCACAGCGGCGTCAGCAAGAACGCGAGCGCCGCGCACGCTATTACTGCGCAAGGGACAAAAAAACACGCATCACTACTTATAAATACTATATTACAATACTACTTTAATATTTTTATAAACAAAAATATATTAATTAAGAATGAATTTTTTGATGAAAAGGAAACTGACCAAGTCACGACAATTTACTATTATTATAACGCGATTCTAGATAGTATAATTTATAATCAATATGCATTATTTTAAATAAATAAAAAATAGGATTCATGTATAAAAAAAACCTTGTCTTGGTAAGACATCACCGACGCCCACGACACCGTGGAACACCAGAGGAACTACAAGGATGTTGCTGATCTTTGAGGTAGTTTTCAAGGTACCCCAAGTCGCATTACACAAATTACAACCACTATCGCTAGTAGAAAACTCCCCAGTTGCGTGAGGTGTGGAAGGAATTTCCTACGAAACCGCACAATTGTGGAGTGCCACGTATGTATATTGTGTTTTCTACTTAAGTTTGTGATATGCTGTGCGGTTAGAGAATTCGGCGGCAAGTAACAAGTCAAACAGTTCCTCAACGCACAGAGAGGAGACATCTCTACGCAAAACCAAAGTGGCAAGACTTTTATAGATTCTTTGGCCCTCTACGATTCGAACCGTAACAATAAAAAAAATGAAGATATTATAATACATTTCCTACTTACTTGCAGTGCAAATGGCGACGAGCGTTTGCATGGAGTCAAAAAAGAAGAACATGATCAGCAAGGCCACTGACGAGCCCAGCGGGAAGCACAGCGCCTGCATTGTGCTTAGAGTTTGTACATCTGAAAAAAATATATATTTAGAAAATGTACGTATAATAAATGCGTAACCGTAGCAGGATTTGAACCTGCACCTCTTTGGAAACCGTTCAAGCGCTCTGACCAACTAGCTTAATTGGTTTATACCTTTTCATTGAGCTACGTCTAAATTCTTATTCGCTTGTAGCATTTACGTTGTTACCCTGTTCTGAAGAACAGGCTGGAAACCACCATAAATATAATTTCAATATAAATATAATAACTCACTACTATTAGAAGAGGAGGTGGTCGCCGGCTTGCCGCCGAGGAGTGTCGCCTCTCGTTCCCTCTCAGCCCTCTCCCGAGCTTCACGCTCCATATTCAACGAACGGAAACTTCCGTAAACTATCAATAGCATAGATATTAAACAGGCTGATACTCTGGAAAAAAAAGTTAACTTACAGAATTTCTTATTTTATCTGTGGAGCTTGATTATTGAGATGATTATTAAAAAAATGTATAAATCCTTATTAAACCTTAAAATAATAAAAAATATGTGAGGCACGATTAGTCTTAGAGTTAAAACCTCGAAATCATGTTTCTTATAATACCAATACTAAAAAATTGTAAAACGTACAACCTACTTAAGACAAGATTTTGCATTGATGTTTCAAAAAGAGCTATTTTTAAGAATTGTATAGAAATAATGAAACGAATCAATTTTGGACAACCGCAAAAATTGCTTTAGATGTTCTTCTGTTGTCAGTGAATTATCTACGGTCGGCATTCGAGCTGTGCAAATTGTTAGCACCAAAAGAACGATTTTTATTTTCAACTTCACGCTGTATCCCGCATATAGCACGGTAAACGGAGAGTACCTAGTGATAAGACTCTCCGTTCCCCATTTTCCGCCGAATTTTCGAGGCATTGCGAGTTGAGTAGTGGAACTCAACGCCGCGCTTCGCCTTGTTACCAGAGCGAGGAAATGAAAATATTCATTATTCATTATTCCCGAGTGAGAATCGAACTCATGAACTGCGTTTAGACTCACACACTTGTGCCACTGCACCACGACGGTCTTATTAGGGTTTCAAAGAGATATGAAAATCTGAATATTTACAGTCGCCTCAGGTGTAAAAGAAAGTTAATGTATTTAGTAGTCTATTCGTGTAAGTATGTATAGACATTTTTATTGTACGCTATATACCTACTTAAATATTTATCAAAACTATTGTACTTTCAATAGAAATTAGACGGAACAAAAATTATACGAAATTTTTTGAAATTTTAGTTTCTATAGATAATAAAAACATCGACTATTGATGTACACATGTATTCGTATACTATGAGGTACACAACGCTGAGATTTCAAAGGTCGAGGTGAAGCTTATATTTAAAATAAAAGTCTGTTTAAAAATATTGCGCCGTTCAAGTTCATCGACCATCAATCGCAATGTTCATATAACCGGAAAATGGAGAACAAAATGATATATTATTAGATTTATTTTCAACCGACTTCTGTAAGAAAAGGAGGTTATCAATTCGACTGTATTTTTTTTCTTATTCGAAAATTGTTATTTATGTTTATTAAAAATCTATGTATAGATTTTTTTTTTCAGTTTTACGCTAGGATAGGCATCCTGCTACTGGCGGGAGTGTAAGGTTAAAAGAGGGACCCTTGTGTCAGGAAACTTAGTGTTAAGGCACTCCTCTTACCGCCGAATATTCGAGGCATTGTATGTTGGTTGAGTGGTGTCGAATCGACAACCGTCTCGTTTACAGCCACACTCATGGGCCACAGCGCCACGACGGCTTCAATTAAAAATTAATCTTACTTTTGAATATCCACGCAATAAGCACCGGATAAAATTGTTTAATGTTTGTGTTAAAGGAAATCATTAACCTCATTTACATTTATCTAATTACACAATAAACGCGAAATTTACTATACCAATAGGCAAGATAATAAGATGAATATAATTTATAATAGAAATTATATTCAATAATTTAACGATTTTATGCATTTCAAATAAACCTATATTTCATAATAATAAATTTTAATGCGTAAATACCGTAGTGTTAGATAAATATACAAAATACATAATATATCAGTAAAATATAAATGCGGTAACCCCATGGGAAGTTGTAAATTACCATAGCCTATGGATTTCCATTCAGCGAAAATAGAAAATAGGTATTGTATTACGTTTTCATTTGTTGGGAACATTCTCACGAATACTTGCTTATTGGCTGATTAATAAAATAATTACTCAAGTATGCTGTATGGTCTATACAAATGTACTCTATTCATATTATAAAAATATACTTTAAAAAGTATTATTCGTAGTTTTTTACACATTCTTTCAATGGTTTCTATTTCTGGTAATCTTCGTTAATCGTTTCTGTTAATTTTAATACTGTTCCAAAGTTTGCTTTACAAGCCTTATTTTAATAATTGGGTGGTGTGTTACCCAATGTTTAAAATAAGGCTTGTGTGGCATAAGGCGTATTGCGAGGTTGTACACTTTGTCTTCTTACCAGAGCAAAGAAATTATAATAAAAAATTGCTCCGTGTGTGAATCGAGCCCACGACCGCCGCACAGTCAAGTGTACCGCTGCGCGACAAAAGCATCATTTTATTTTTAATAAATAAATATGCAATTTAATTAGTCATTTGTATAATTTCCTTACATTGTAAAACCAGAACTGTTATAAACTAACAGTACCAACCAAATAATACATATTCTACATGGAAACAAAAGAAAACAAACAGAAAACAATTGGTTCAACGACATTAACACAACAGATTTATGCTAATATGTGATAACAATTGAGTCTGTTAGAACGCCATGGTACTAATGTAGAGATGTACAGGCACTGTAACAATGCATAACCCAATGACCCCTTAGTAATTAATACCGAGCACCCGTTTAAAACTGTAGCTATCGTGAAGATAATATCTTGTTTAATTAGAACAGGAACAAACAGGGAAGGGCTTCATAGAAATAAAGAAAATTCTTTGATTTTTCTATTCTATTTAAGTATCTTATTAAAACAGAATTATATTTATAATCTTATAGTAACATTCGCTATCATATGCAATAGTAGTAGTTGATAGTAGACATGTTTTATAAATGACTATTAAAGTATACTCAAATTATACTCAACAGTTTAAATTAGTTTTTGCCTATATTTATATTAAATGTATCACTTTTGGTAAGTTACATTTCTATTAGCATAGTTTAACAAAGCATTGTAGCTTTATACAGTACTAGTGGACATGGGCAGCTTCGCATGCTTATTTCATGTTTCTAGCTCAGCGGTTACGGCTGTGCACGCATCTTACCTCATTCAGTGAGAACATGTCCTTTTATATATATGGATAATTATTGTACTGTTTATTCAACTGTATATTTATCAAACATTGCATTATACTAAAGCAGATTCCATAGGCAGTGCTCTATGTAATTTGTGTATATTATTTAAGAAACAAAATACACTCAACATTTCAATTTATTATAAATAATTGCCATACATTTTACTGTTTATAAAAAAAGACTTACTTTGAAGAATCCATGATTGAATAAGCCCATTTGTATTCCTGATACTCCATATTAGCTCCTACTTGTGCCATCTTAGATATGAATTTACAATGCCAACCAGCTGCACTTTAGAGAGGGATGATTGTGGAGCTCACTAGAAAAGTAAAGAAAAAATCCAGTATACTTGTATACATTTACTGTTTTATTGTAGGGTTTAGATAAATATCTCAATATTTTTTATTATTATAATGAAACAAAAAAAGTAGACTATGGAAAAATTTTGTAAAGTACTTTTATCATTTTCAGATAAAGTGAAAAAATAAATAATAAAAGCTGTTAAAAAATGAAGATTACATTGAGAATACGACAGGAAGGAAAAAATATATGAGTTTTAGACTAAGCAATTGGCTTCCAAATATTAATAAAAGATGCACTATTATATTTCAAAACAACGATTTTTGGTTGATACAAATTCTTATCAAAATCACTTACATTTAAAGTAGGTCACTTATGAATTAAAACAATAATAATCCAAAGGTTATAAAAAACACTTATACATTTTAAATTTCTTTGAATATCAATATGATTTGGTGTAAAATTTGCAAAAGAGTAAAGAAAAAAGGAAGTGAAACATTTAAAATAAGTAGAGCACGAATACAGTGAGCGAATTAAAGTGAAAGGGAACTTGGATTTAACAGTTAACATTAGAAGTCAAAAACACGTATCAACAAAAACAATAAGTTTTACTTGCCGCTAAATTATTTAACAGGATCCAAGATTTATATTAAATGCAACTTAATGAAAGCGATTTACTTTGCGGAAGAAAAAATACACAACAATAATATACGAACCAAGGATGGCGCCCGCCCCCAAATCTTAATATTTCTCAGCCCCTCAGTGCCATGCTTAATAATATCTCAACAATTTATATTTAGCTTACATTAGAGTATTAATTTACTCAAAATTAGGTATGCACTTAAACTATAACTACTTTACGCTTGTCGATCGACAGCCATAGTTTAATCATAGACTAGACAATATAATTATCTAGCAAAAAAATATGGTTGTCATAAAATAAAAACTCGAGGTAGGTGTTAACTACCGTCGGTACAGTATTGAAATGTTATTGCTTTTGGTAGCATTTAATTCTGAATTACTTGCCGTGTTAATTTTAATACAAATATTTTTTTCAAAAATCCTTTTTATAAAGCTTAGTAATTGAGCTATGTATGCACATCTTTATTACATTAGTCCACCAACCTGTCACTGTCAAGTGTCGACTGTTCACGACGAAAATTGACAGTGACAGTTCTAAAAACAACATAACCTATAAACCTAGAATTCTTACGTACACGATCAATATTAAAAAAAATCCCAAATTAAATTAATTAACAATTCGTAAACATGAAATTAACTCAAATTTTATTTCGACGTAACAGACTACCCAACGGTCATATATTTAGAGGAAAAGATCGCTTAGTCAAGCAAGTAGAACCCAAACATCTTCGCAGCTTAGATCAAAGCTTTGCTATTGAAGAGCAAAATATGTTTTACTTACGACATCCATACCTTACTGAGGTAATATTATATAATTTGTTTTCATTACACCGTAAACATGCGAGAAAAAATATTAAGAGCTTAATATCACATGCTTTTATAAATTGCACCAATGTTGCAGTTAATGTATTAAGTTATATAGTTTATCATTTACTTTTAAAAGTAAAGTAAATAAACCAATATAGTAAATTTATTAAATTCAAATATTTATTTTACAGGCTGAAAGTCATGGCCATTCTAAGGCATTAGGAAAGCAAGTAAAGAGAGCAAAAAATTTTCAAAGTATTACAGATAGATATTTTAAAGAAGATGTTACTCTATTTGAAAGACTTAAGCATCTTCGAGTTAATGAAAGTTGGGATAATTAAAAGAAACAATGTTATTTTAAGAATAATGTAAATTGTATTAGAAAATATAGAATTATAATAAATATCTTTAATAGTTATATTTATTTTCCAAAAATTTTATTTAAACAGGACATTAATGAAGCCATTCCACTATTATTATATCTTTTTAATTTGACTTAGCCATAGTACAGTAATTTTAATATTGACACAAAGACAATACAGCTTTAAGCTTTATCCCTTGTCAGAGACAATAGTTTCTACATACCCCTTTTGCCTCATCCACTGTCATCAACGTCTTCATACATGCCCTCGGGTGGGTCATCTTGCTTTTTACATGACCTTTCTCCGGTATCTTTGATACTGTGTTTTCTAAGGTCAACCGAGGTCTCCTCCTAGCTCTCTTACCACTCATTTTTTGTCATAGATCTTTAATTTAAGATTGACATTTTTAATTTTTTAAAATTAAAGTATTCTTGAAAATTGGAGTGAAATTTTACATATTTCTTATCTTTAACCATCTAAATAATCAAAAAAGACCTCAGTTTGACATACATTTTTTTACTGAGTTGGTTTATATTGGTATTTTTTTATTGTATAGTATATATACCAGAACTGAATATACCAGTGTGTTAAGGCAATTGGTTCAGCACTTTGAAAAAATGGGTGCAGAGGCACAAAGTGTGACCAAACACGATAAGTGTGAGGGTTCGATTGCCACTTGAGGAGATGAAATGCTTAATATTTTCTTTTCTTCACTCTTGTGTTGAGACAAAGCATGGTGTCCAGTTCGGCCGCTCAACATGCAATGCCCCTAGAATTCGGCAATAAATAAGGGATGGACTTCATGTCTGAAAACTAAGATTCCCCCTGCCTACCCTGCTATGTTTGGAATACAGTGTGTCACTAAGAAAAAACTTATATATAATTATACAAGATATGAATTTAAGCAATTCTTTAATGTTTTGTGCATGTTGCAATAAGCTTATATTATTAGAACAATCAGTTGTGTATTAGAAGTCAGTCACATTTTGTTTTTCTGCTTGTTTGAGAGGAATAGTAATTTCAGGTAAACTTTTCAATTATATCTAAAAAGTTTTGCTTTATAATATTTACTTTAATAATAATATCAAATACTTGAAATTTGTAATATATTTTTATTAAGATAAGTAAAAAGCCGTAAATATAAGCTTTTAAAGCATTCAAATTATTTACTTACAGTAAAAAAATAAAGGCATCAATATTTAACAATCACAATAACAAACATTGTTTTTTATGATATTTGAGTTATACTTAACATTACACATAAAATGTAATACATAGTTTATATTATAATATTAAATATATAATAACAAAGCATACATTTATACAAACATACTGGTTAATACTGGTTTTGTACATATTTAAAAAAAATGTTAATTTATAGATTTTACCCACGCAAAAGGATCATCTTTTAGGTCCTTCCTATGCAATGTCTTACCCTGATAGAGAAGTTCCGCAAATTGCGAAACCACTGGATCTCTCATACAAGACGCAACGGAAATAACTTTGTCTGCCTCGTTGAAGAAAAATACGACGAATTTCAATGATGTTACATCGCCTTCGATGTGGAAACTGACAGGTTTACCGCAACCGGCGTAACGAATTGATTTACCAAATACCATTGTCCAGAAATATGGGACAGTTCTTAAAGGTGTCTCTTTTTTCAATATATTTTTCGCGGCGACGAGGCCGTGATACTGTGCTAAACCCACGTGGCCAATAGTCATTTGTTCATTTCCAAGAGCAAAGACGGGAGCATGAGCTATGTCGCCACCAGCATATATATTTTTTATATTCGTTTCCAATTTATCATTCACACCCACAGCACCATTAGGGGTCAGAGAAATACCGCTATCTCTTAAGAAATCAGTATAGAATGTCGTTCCCACACCCAAAATTAACATATCAGCAGGAAGTGTGGTACCATTGGTTAGTTCTACTGATTTGATTATGCCATTATCGCCGTTGCATTTCGATATTGTGGTTTCAAAATGGAATGTAACACCGTTATCTTCGAAAAGTTTTTGTAGACTCTGACCTATTTCTTTGCCGAATATTTGACCAAGTGGTGCAGTGTCCTTTCCTACCACAGTCATAGATTTGGCTTTCGAAACACATGACGAGGCCGCTTCAAGTCCAATGAAACTTAACCCCAAAACGACTACATTTTTGTCTTTCTCTGAACCCAAAGTATTGAGAATATTAATCGAATCTTCAAAATTCCTAACTGTGTAAATATTCTTAAGATCTATTCCTGGAATAGTTGGAACGCGCGGTTTGGAACCAGTGGCGAGATAAAGAGCATTGAAGGAAAGCTTCGAGCCGTTACTAAGTTCCAATGATTTACCATCAGTATCTACTTTGACTACTTCTATGCCTTTAAGTATGTCGATTTTTGCATCCCTGTAATATTGCGCGGACCTGGCCTGAAGTTTTTCAATATCTGTAGCAGTACCGATTTTGGACACCTTGATTCTATCGTATGGCAGATAATTTTCTTTGGCGACCAGAGTTATGCGTCCTTTGAACCCTTCGCTTCGCAATGTCTCAGCGCAAGTGGCGCCGGACGGCCCGCCGCCGACTATTACAACTGCTGAATCTTCACAAGATGAAACCATACCCATATCTTTTGTCCTCTTGTTGGATTTCAAATCGCTTATTTTTGCTCGCACCTAGAAATAGAGAAAAAATATATTTAAAAAATAAACAATAACACCTACTTATGATAAAATGTTAATACTAATAGGTACTTTAAGTAAAGCTGGGTATATTATAATTTTTAACATTGCAAATAAATAGTAACGTTGAGGCCGTCGTTGCCCAGTTGCATAAGAATGTAACTGTAACGCGACGGCTGTACGTTCGATCCCCATTCGAAGGAATGAATTATTATTTATCAATATTTTCATTTCTTCGCCCTGGCACCAAGGCGAAAAGCCTAGCGTTGAGTTCCACCACTCAACACGCAATGCTTCGAAAAAGTCGACGGAAAGTGGAGAACAGAGTGTCTTAACAATGAGCTCCCTCTACCTTCCCTACTGTGTGCGACATAAAGCGTGAAACTGATTTTTTTATTTTAAAAGTAACGTTAAAGTCAATGCCATCGTGACGCAGTCGGGAACTGTTTGACTAGATTCATTGCGATAGTCACATCGATTCCCATTCAGGGTCAATTTGATATCTTTGATAAGTTGACACCGCAAGTCAAAAGGAGGGTGAAAATATTCACTTCAAAAAATATATTTTCTTGCTTTATTTATTTTTTGTAAATTTTAATAAGTATATTATTTTCTCAGTGTTTTTACAACAAATCAAAATGTTATCACTACCTAACTACGTAAAACGAATCGGCTTCATGCTGTATCCTGCACACAGTAGGGTAGAGGGAACTTAGTGTTAAGACACTCGGTTCCCCACTTTCTGCCGAATTCTGGAGGCATTGCGTGTTGAGTAGCAGAACTCAACGCCGTTTAATATTTAAGATATTCTGCCTTATCTTGCCTCGACACCAAAGCGAAGAAATGGAAATAATAAACGTAAATAAATATTTCACTTCCTCGAGTGGGGATGGAACCCACAACCGTTACAGTCACACCCTTGTGCCGCTGGGTCACGACGGGCTCAACCTACCTACTTATTTTTATGTAATCATATCACATCACATAAAATGTGTACCATTTACGGAGTTCAATTTAGCCCAATGCGAAATAATGTCGGAATCGTCATCGTACAAAAATGCGGCAAGTTTATTAAACGCTTGGAGCATTCAATATCTAGATGCCAAACGTTCCGATAAATTCAGTTCTAATAAACAACGCGAACGACCTACCTACCCATTTCAGTTTATCTATCTATCTATACTAATATAAATAAAGCGGACGAATTTGTTTGTTTGAACGATTTACATTCTTTTTAATTTAGTATGAAAGCTACATTCCTGAGGAGTGTTCAGGCTTTATAACATGCAATTTTATAATTCTTTGTTATCTTTAAATAACGAAATAATTAAATAATATATAATAATAATTAAACAATAATAATGAACGCCATGGAATCGCTACAATAAGGCGTTTTGTGACTAAAACAGTATATCAATTTCCTTGATGATGGAATAATCTTCAACTTAGGAGTGAAGATTATTCCATCATTAAGGAAATTTTATGAACATAAGCTTTGGCTATTATAGCATGAAATTTGTACGTATACTTTTCGATAAAATGTAAAATTAAAATAATCGCTGTGTTTACGGCCGCAAGCCTAGACTCTAGTGGTAATAAAACACGACAGTATTTCAGATTAATGAAGAAATAATTGTGTGGTACAAGCGGGCGAAACCGCATGGAGATCGCTAGTCCATAATAAATATGGATTACATGCTTTATGAAATTTGATTTTTTTTATCGGTTTAAGTGTCTGTCCGATTAAAAATTTTCCAACTTACTAACAATTTCTCATGTATTTCTTATTTGCTGAATAAACAAAATAGATCTACACCTTGCATCATCTTTTAGATATTTTAAATAATCTTAATATCTAATTTATTTGTTAATGACACACTAATGATTTAATAGGATCAATAGACATATATGTTATCATTTATCTTACGTAACGTGTGGAAAATTATATCCATTAAGAAATCTGCGTAATTTCTCACAGCTTATGACATACGTAATATATGTACATATTAATAATATTAAGCGACAATAAGTGATTATCGAATATTTCTTTGTATTAATCCCTCTGCCTACCCTGTGCGGGTTACAGCGTGAAGCAGATATAGATATATATATAGATATATATATATATATATATAATTAATTTGTTAACTAAGTTATGGTCTCAGTAGTTTTATTTGGAGACACACCTATTTAAAATCAAATGTTCTACATAAATTTATAAACTCTTTAAGGTCTCTATGACCTTAGTACGTAAAAGGTTGTTCCTATAGCGAGGTCATTCTCAATGTGCTTAAAAAGTAAAAAAAAAATATTCTATTGCTTAAATATTACTTTATTATATAGAGTTCAATTGATTGTCATAATATGTTTGCGTGTGTTTTTAAAAATAAATTAAGAAAGAAATGTTTCAAAACATTAAAAATTATGGTTCCTAATAAAGAAAATATCGCAATAAATATAAGTAGGTCAATAAATATAAGTACTTAAACATAAGAAATTATTATCAAATTTTTGCACTTATAAAATAGATACGATAACGTTGTACTGAATGAAAACAATTTAGTTAAGTACTTAAGTGTTTTTACATTTTTGTCTGCTGCTCACTTGAATGGACTGACAAGCGTGCCTTGAAATCGACGCTAATATTTTTTTTCTTGACAGAATTTTTATTACTATCCCCATTTAATTTTATAGTACAAAAATTGGACAAGCAAGAGAGTATTTTTTTTCTGCATATCAAAATATGCATTAATAGTAATTTTAATATAATTTTGGTTCATTACTTTGTCTGTTCGGGTATATGCATAGTGATTTCATATAGGTACCTACTAAGCGGGAAAAAAATATTACGCCAGGCTTCATGTAAAATGATTTCAATATTTTTTTATGATTTATATAAGATAGGAGCAATAAAAATGGGATCAATTGAAAAAAAATATTAAAAAGACTTCGGGGTTTCTACATAATTAGTAAAAAGAGATATATATATATATATGTTTTATAACAGTGCAATGATAATCTAAGGGAAGGCGGCTCTACTTTATCTAAATAGGTACCATGAATAAGTTGTACTAGAAAAACAAATTACCAATTTTGTTTTTCAAGGAAACCTAGTGTTATGACACCGATAACATATATTTATATATTTGTAGCAAGGTTATATGGTGCAAAAACAATGTGTTAGACTTATTACTCATATACGACATATTAGTCAAATACAAATTGCGCACGATTTGCTTCGATAATATAAAAAGCTATAACAATGTTAGTCAATGTTTTTAAATAGAATTTTAGTAATAATAGTATATAATCATAGTTTATGGCGTTAAATATTATATCTATATATTTTTATGTTTCATAGAATTAAGTAATCGAAAGTACATGTATCAAGAAACAGAGCAGACGCAAACCACATGAAATTTTGGCTCATATAAGTAGGAATTTATTCAAATATTTTTATTATATTTTTAATTTAACTTTATAGCAAAATAAGTATTTTTTTGTTTGCATATATGTCAGAACTAAATAACAATTGTCATACTACACCATAAATATAAATAATATATAAATATCAACATTATATAAATATAAACATTATATAAATATAAACATAAATAACCAGACAAAGAAAATTTCTATAATATTACACACAAAACAAATATTTCCTCGAATGTGGAAACTTTGCCTCATTACCACATCAAAGAAATGAAAATATTAAATATCCCATTTCCTTGAGTGGGATTCATTCAGGTTTACTGTTAGTCTTTATTCTCATGCGCTACTGCTGGAATTGTCAAAAATAATAAAAAATAGATAAGATAATACAATAAGTTAAAATACCATTAGTTAATTTTGAGTACATAATTACAGAGGCCGTTGGCACAAGGGTGTGACTGTAATGTGACATTTGTGGGTTCGATCCCCACTTGAGGAAGTGAAATATTTATTTACGTCTATATTCTTTCTTTGCTCTGGTGTCGAGGCAAAGCGTGGGGTTGAGTTCTGCCAGTCAACACGCAATGCCTCCAGAATTTGGCAGAAAGTGGGGAATGGAGTGTCTTTAACACTAGGTTCCCACTCTGCCTACCCTGCTGTGTGCGGGATACAGTGTGAAGCTGATTTTTTAATTTAATTTAATAATTACAAATTTATTGATATTATGGAAGATAATTTTTAATACACTTTTATTAAGTTCAGTAATATGTATGCATATATGTGTGTTGTTTGTAACAGAAACTTTAAACATGATTTTGAATGACATTGAAACCTATTTACTCACAAATGACAATATGTAATATAAGATTAAATAAAAAGTAAAACACTCAACAAATTCAACTCTACATGTTAATATTCAGGGTTCCAAATGTCTTCATTTGGATTTAGTTTTACAAATAAATAAATCAAAAGATATATCAATAAGTTAGTATATTACAAAGTACATTTAAAAACATATAAGAAAAAAATTAAGAATCTTACCTTGACTTCTCCTTTTTTTGACACTGTAACTTGATAACATGGTAATGAATCGAATCCTGGAAAATCTTCAATGTCACCTGTTTTCAAATTAAAGCAAGCACCATGCCACGGACATCTTACTCTTCCATCTCCCAATGCACCCGATACCAGGGGAGCCCCATAATGAGTACACTTTGTTCCAACTGCATTAAATTCTCCATTTTGTTTGACTAGTAAAACTTTGCCTTCTTCTCCTATTTCAAATACTTTCATCTCATTTTCCTTTAAATCATTTACTTTACACACAACAGACTCCACATATTGACAATTCGAGTCTGTACGAGATATAGTTTCACCTGAAATTAATAAACGAAATATTAACACAAAAAAGTAATATAAAGACGAAATATAAAATCTCATGATTAATTTTAAATTTAAAAAAAAATTGCATTGTCGAATGTCGATTATTTAAAATAATATGCTTAAAATAATACTTACGACTTCCTGAACTAGTCTTTGGTAGTTCACTATTAGGAGAATAAGATCTAGAGTACGAGCTGCCCATCTTTGAACCTGTAAATGAATAAATATAAGTGACCTAAATACTAACTATGCACAGATGGAGATTTTCGAAGAAAAAAAACTAATTAGCAGATTTTATGTAGCAGCTAAACAGTAATCGTTGTAAATTTAACCTCAAATAATACTTTAATATATTTAAGGATAACATTGAATTCCGTTTGGAAGCAATTAAAGTATTTAATTAAATAAAATACATAAAGAGAATGGACAACCTTGAACAACCCGCTTCACGACTTTATTCAAATTCCGACAGCTGTTGAATAAAAACATTACTTCACGATTTGAAGTTGTACACATCACAGATTAAAGAAGCTTATCTATATTCTATACAACGGTACTGTTTATTATCTTTATTATATTTTAATTATTCATAATTTTAATTATACTGTTTAATCTCTACAAACATAAGCTGTTATTTTTAATAAAATCGCTTAAAATGATCTATATACTTATAATTCTTTCTTACTATGTACTAAAATATAGCAACTTACAAATTCGCATCATTTTGTATAAAAATGTAACAACGTTAACTTATGAGGATTTGAAAAAAAAAGTTTCAAGCAATGCAATTAACCAAACGTCATATATATAGATGTTATCAAATTTAAACATTAAATCAGTAATTGTTTGTTTCTTAGCACTATATTATAATCTACTTTTAATATAACGTTGAAACGTTTTTTCTTATATCTAGTACAACTTTTAATAAGGATGTGCGAAATTCTGAACTTCTTATCTATATTTATTTATATGGGATGTACAGTGTTATTATTTTAGTTGTGATATAAATAAAAAATTGGCAACACAACTACATAAGTACGTACTTTTGATTATGGTGGTTGATGAACGTGGCTTAGTCGGTATTCGATGTATTATGGTTTTCTTATCTTCGTAAACTAAATATATAAGCAAAAAATGTCCGACGTAATTGTACCTAAAGGTCAACCTGTTCCTGGTGAACCAGAAAAAAAGGGCTGGCTTTTTAAGTGGACAAACTACCTCAAAGGATACCAACGAAGATGGTTCGTGTTGTCAAATGGATTATTATCATATTACAGGTGAATTTTAATAATATTTGTAAAGCTATTGGATAATAAATTATAAGATTCTGAATTACAACTTTTATTATATTTTACAGTGGTATATATCTTCAAATATATTCAATGGAAACTAAACAAATTTAGTTTTCATATTTACATAATAATTGTTTTTATATTTTAATTTATTGTGGACATTGAATTGTTCTTGAATTTCTTAATTTGAGATGGAATGTTACAGATAATATTAAGAAATATAACTAAATATCATTAACATTCTACATTGCATATGTTTTTTTTAATACTAAAATCATAATGTATAATTAGTTTAGTTTTTTCATATTTTGTTTAAATGTGATGTAAAGTGAACAACAACGATTTATTTATATCAATTAGCCTCTTCTACTTAATGTTACCAAGCATTAATTATGTATTAAATATTGTTATTTTTTAAATTTAATCTTCTATTACAAGTTTTTTTTTATGTAATTATATTATCTTGTTGATCGCAAATTTTTATTTTTTTTTACTGGAATTTAGTTTTTTATCTTCAAACTGTATATTCGCATATAGCAGGGTAGCAGAGTAACATTTTCCGGAAATGTCTTGAGGCACTGCATAATGCATATTGAGTGGCAGAACTCTACGCCAAGCCAATTTACCCTGTTAGCAGAGCATAGAACAGAAAATATTATATAATTTACTACTTGATTGGGAAAAGAAACCATAAATGCCATGTCTACATTTATGCTACTTTGCCTCCTCTTTTGAATTGTGTGTCTTTATTATGGCTGATTTATTTAGAAACAAATTTCTGTTATTAAAATATAAATATTGAAAATATAAAGTATTTTTTCTTTTAGAAATCAAGCAGAAATGGCGCACACATGTCGTGGAACAATATCATTATTAGGTGCTTTGATCCACACAGCAGATTCCTGCACATTTGTAATAAGTAATGGAGGAACTCAAACTTTTCACATAAGAGCACATGATGAAGTGGAACGGCAGAGCTGGGTCACTGCATTAGAATTAGCCAAAGCAAAGGCGATGTGAGTCACAAATTTAATGAATTATATCATATACTATTTATGGAGTGGAGTGTATGGAGTATGGAGTATGGAGTGTATATACTCAATATACACTCCATTCTCTACTTAAAAGAAGTTGTGTGTTAAGTTGTAGACCCTCAACCTCACAGTTTTATTTATTTTATTTATTTATAGCAAAGTACATTAAAATTAATTATTCTTCGCGGTCTTAGGCCCGATTTGGCTTGTGTGACCACTGCACATTCCTAAGTACATTAAGTTATAGAAAACATAAAAACTATACAAAGACACAAATATTAACTTACTTATCATGCCGGAGCAGAAAATAGTTTCATAACCAGAGTGGAAATAAATAAATACCATAAAAACCATAACATTTATCATTTATTTATTCTACAACCACTAGGCCACCATCACCTTGTCATTTATTTCAAAATAATTAATATCACTTACAAAATATTATACATAGTTGAAAATATTAAATGAAAGCTATTTTTTTAAGTAAACCACAATCCTTTACCACATTGTCACTCCTTCGTACCTCAAAGAACGGTTTAAGTTCTTGGGGTCGAACACCCTCCACTCCACTCCACTTTTAATGGTTGCCTGTTAGAGATCACTTGCAGTGATAAGGCCACCATTGCATATGTTAATTTAAGTACCTATGTATCCTTCTTTTTCTTTTCTTTTTTTGTGTAAATTTTATATATATGTATGTTTTTTCTTTTCATGCGCAATAAAGTATTATTATTAATCTTACAAGAATTAAAGTTATATGATATTATGTGTCATACAAGTTTTCAAAGTAGTCTTAAATTTATTTGGGGTTGTGGGCACAAAGGAGGGACTGTAATGCGCCTTATGTACATATAAAATTGTTTTTATATTTTAATGTAGACGCGCACAAGAATCTGATGAAGATGAAGATCAAATGTCATCTGGGCAAGCTGTTGTCGGAGGGACAGATGGTGAAGGCGAAGATGCAGGAGGTATAGCCCGAGAGCTGGCAGCTAGATTCCATGACTTAAGAACATGTTCAGAACTTGTGGCAAGACATGGGGCAGCTTTACAAAGGTCCCTGGTGGACTTGGAAATACCTCCAACTGACACAACTAAACAAGTTTCCGAACGAGCAACTTTGTTCAGGATATCATGTAATGCTATGATGAATGTAAGTGCTATTTAGATTTAATTACAATGTGCTAAAACAACTTTAATGTAATTATAATTATTGAAATTATGCGAAAATAAACAATATTCTTTTTACATCCCACGGACAGTGTGGAGTGGAGTGTTATAACACAAGGCACACATATAAGGCAGGGTGCAATGTGAAGCTGAAAAAAAATTAAATAAAAGATTAGCCTCTTATATGATTGTTTTAAAGTAAAGGTGTATTTTACAAGTTTAAATTTCAAAAAAAGTATATTCTATGGATGGAAAATGTGTGATTTATTATTTCAATATTTAAAAAATTTTTAGTACCTACTATCCTGTATTATATTATAATAGAATAGTACAGATAGGATATAATATATGAATATAGTACATTGTACACAGGCATGTTCAGAGTTTATGAGTGCAGCGGCAGCGTCGAGTGCGCGCATGAATCGTGCGTTACAACACGAACGCGATCAGAAAATGAGATTACAAGAGGTAGTGGAACAGCTCGCACGACAACACGACAATTTGGAGAAAACTGTCACTGCCAGGAGTACACCGCATACAGGTCAGTAATTGTATAATAAAGAGATATCAAACCCATTTTAGAAAATTGTCAGTTTAATCTCAAACTTGTAATTAAGTACTAAAAAACACAATCTTGTTATTATATGGATAAGAGAAATAAAAAACACTTAAATTTTAAATTTTGTATGTTGATGAGATGATACTTTGCTTATAAGACTGTACGCAGTATGATGTTATATCATGATGGCTGCTATTTCATCAACTTTGCCAGGAATTTTAACATATTTTGTTAATATTTTAAAATAATATTTACAGTTTCGTATTGCTTATTACGTAGGCTACCTTAATATTACATTCTAAGATTAAATACGGAATTTAAAATTGTAAATAGGGGTACATACATTAAAAAATATTTTATACTAGATTCAGTATCGAGTTGGACAAACTAACATGCAATGTGTCTAAAGCCAAAATAGTGCTTATATATTTCGTTTTCTGATCGAATTCGTTATCTAAAGTTGAAGTATATTTAACAAAATTAAGAGTTAAAAGAACCAGCTTATTTATAATTTCAACCATATTTATCTTTATCATTCTTAGAAAATATTTGTATATTTTTAGATCTAGCACACTTTTTAATCTTTAATTAATTATTATAACAACTTAAAAATTAAATTAACATAATAAATAGAAATGAGTGATTTATTAAATTCTAATTGCACAATATAATTGAGTTATGTTAACCTTTTAAGCAATATTTTTTTATATATTTTTTTAAATTATTTATGTTTCTTTAAACATAACTTTTAAGTTTAAATCTTTCATTCGTTCGTTAATTTTTTTTTTATTATTTACTATGGTAATACTAAAGTAGTGTAAAAACTATCAACAACATTTATTTAAAAATAATTTTTCAAAAAATAATAATAAAAAAATTGTTTTTGATATAGTTTTATCTCATTTAGACTATGAAAATTATTTTTTGTTTAGTACGTTCTAAGAAAAATATTTTTTGTTTATTTAAAATGTAATACAATTGAATAAGTCAGAATACGTCTATGAAATAGCAGTAACGAAACGTTAAGAGGATAAGTTGACGCATGACTGAATGACGGCGTCGCTGGTGACGGATAATCGGAAATAGATGGGCGACTTGTTAAATTGAGATTTCAAACCAATATATTTTGTTTGTTTTAATGTGATTCTATTAAAATTAAAAGTGTTCTATATAAAATTATAAAAATGATGGTTGACAATTAAGTACTCAATTCATTTCGGTACGTAATACCGCAATGATTTACAATTTATTTAATTTTACATTTCACGACTTTTGGCAAATTCAAGGTTGTCTTCTGTTACAAAAGTATTGCAAATAGTTATACGTTGCGGGTTGTTGCGTCTTCACTTATCTAATTATCGTTTGGTACCAAGTGTTGTCTTTTGGCAATGCAGTCGGCGGTGGCGTGCTAGCGTTTGTGTCGTATTGTTATACATTTCGTGAAATAAGTGTATTGTGATCTTGGCCTTGTGTATTTATTCGCTTCAATAAATTATTATACTTTAGGTTATTTTGCAATGACAAATTCGTAATTCTGCAATTTAAAGTAGACGTCATGGGCGGTAAGTGAATAACAAAACAATGAGGAAAATTTGCGTTAGATTATGTTTTGTTTGCAAACCATAAGCACAAAACGATGTATGTGAACATTTCCGTACTGGAACCTCATTAATTGTCAGCATTTGCAAGTTTGCTAATTTGCTGTTAGTATCTTGATTTTGCAAGAGGAATAGAATAAAAGCCTTTATAATTTAAGATAACTATAATGAATTTGCAAAATACCTCTGGTACCCTGTAAATAATATTAATTATCATTTTGTTGGTCTTGTAGGTTTACAAAATCCTTATTGATATAAGAAGAAATGACCAGTTTTTTTCAATGGTGTATTAATTACCTGTATGAAATATTTTATCCATCAAGAACTACTCAAAGTGATGTACCCACTGCTTTTAATAATTCATGCTTTTCATTAACACCACTGTAATCATTTATTAGCCTATATAATGTTAAAAATCTTTTTAAAGTATACTAAGTCACAGTTCACTTCACTTAATAATTATAAAAGTAATAATTTTATTCTAAATTGATATACAACACTATTAGAATTTACTATTTTAATGTTGGAGCGCAATATTTAAAAAAAAGTATTTCACATTGGTACATAATAGATGTAACTTTATTTTATTATTATAATCCTAATATTCACATTTAAAATATACAAATATCATTAAATATAGATATCCTTAGAATTTTATTGAAACATTTTCTTTCTGTATATGGTACAGTAAATTAAAATGTGTAAGTCATAGTAAGCCAATATATTTATCTTAAAGTGTTAATGTTCTATAATGACATATAAATATAAATATTGACAGTTCATGGCTATTTATCATTAAGTAATGTTGTTTATCTATGCAAAGTACTTTAGTGTCATTTATAAATGATGGAGCTAATTTAAATACAATGCTTTGGACCTTTCATTAAAGTTAACTTTCATTTAACACTAAGCATGTCATACTTAATAATTGGCGAAGACAATAAGTGACAGCTTCATAGATGTTTTAAACACACAAGTCCAAAGGCAGGGCTGAAAGATATTTTTTAGAAAACTATTAAAATTTTACTATATTGTACTCAAACCCGCGGGATGAATGCTTTCTAAAAGGCATTTCATCAAGTCCAAATTGTAATTTTTTTATACAATTTCTAAAAAATAGCTTTAAACATTTTATGGATATGAAATGCTGAAGGCTTGGATTGCTTTAATCTACCCACATACACAGATAATGCTTGTCAATCAATGTTTAATGTTATGTTAATTAATATATGTTAATTGTTATAAAGTTTTGTTTTCATAATAGAAATATTTAATTCAGTGTAGAGACTGTCATGACTCAGCTGCAAAGCATATGACTCGGGACTGTTGTGGGTTTGAATCCCACTGCAGTGTATGACTTTTTTTATTTACTTACTCTGGTAACAAGACAAAAAATGTTTAAGTTCTGCCATTGAATTAGCAATGTCTTATACTCTGCTATATGCAGAATACAGTGTGATGCTAAAAAAAACAATTTGTTTGTATATAGTGGTTTGTAGTGATGTGGTATATATATAAAATCAAATATATATAAAGAAAGATAGTAAGATTCAATATACTGGGTTTTCAGATCATCTAGATATATATATATATATATATATATTGACAATAAATAACAACGTTAGAATTTTAGTAATTTTTTAATTTTAAAATAAACAGGTGGGAACGGATCCGGCCAAGGTAATGATACAGAGGATGAGGATCATGAGTTCTTCGATGCCATGGAAGAGGGTGTCTCCTCTGCTATGGACGACAAGACTTCATTTGTAATTAAAGTACCTGTAAGTTATTACTTGAGCAGAATGTCATATAGAATATTTTTTTAAATCTTAATATAAGTATTAAAAGGAGGCTGTTGTGGCGCGGTGGCACAAGCGTGTGACTGTAACGCGATGGATGTGAGTTTGATTCCCACTCAGTAGAATGATAAAATTAGTTATTAATATTTGCATTTATTTGATTTGTCACCAAAGTAAAAGTAATGCCCAAAATATTTTGCGGAAAGTGCGAAAAAGAATCTCTTTGCCTACCCTGGTATACGCGGAATACAGCGTAAAGCTGGGATAAAAATCTCAGTAAATTGTTGTGATAGATTTGGAATGTGTAGATTGTTAATATTTTGATTATAAATTAGTTTTATTTTGTGTGGTCATATAAACTTTTAAATTCAGAAAGTACTTTTAAAGAAATTTATAAATAGTTTAGAAAATTATAAAATGTTTTAAATTGTCTGTTAGGATTTATTACTATTGTCAATGTATATCTCTTTGGCAGGTAAATAGAAAAAACAAAGTAAAAAGTGGTGAAAGCTCTGATGAATCAGAGGGTGAAACTGTGACTGAAACTCAACAGGTTGGTAATGTTTTAGTTTCACTTTGATAATTGCGTTTGTGGCCTTAAATAAATAGTTACTTATTCTTCTTTCTTAAATATATATTAACGGATATATTTTAAATGGTATTTATGTCACTGTAATATAAATTAATTAGCTTTGTGAAATATCTTTATTCATACAATCTTTTTTTTATTTCACCTTTCTCAAAAATAAACGATCATAATTTTGCTATTGTTAATGTTATAAGTAAGCGCGCGGCCTTGAATTTTACTACTCAATGTCTCGAATTCAGGCGTAAAGACCAGAAACGGAGTGTTTTAACGCTAGGTACTCTCGGTCTGCCCTGCCATACTTCTATAATAGCTTCATAATTTAAGGACTATGGAATCAAAGCAAGCTAAACATAGAGATGTAACAAGGTAAAAGAGTTTTTGTCAGCTTGTGCCTGACAGCTTATAATCGAAGGCATCACGATAGTTTAATTAAGGCCAGTCGTGATGCAAGGGCACAAGCGTGTGACTGTAAACGCGACAGGTTGTGGGTTCGAATCCCACTCGAGGAAATGAAGTAATATTTTTTCGCTCTGGTAACAAGGCATAGCGCGCTGAGCACGCAATGCCTCCAGAATTCGGGGAAGTGTTAGGTTACTAGGTTAGGCCACTAGGGTTCTGCCTACCTTGTTACGTGCGGGATACAGCGTAAAGAAAAAAAATCAAATCACGATAATCGTGTCAATAACCCGTAGTGGGTACCTACAATCAAGGAAAGGCAAAACGGGGGTGATAAAGGGTGAAGCTGAAAAAAAAAATTGTCNTTCGCTCTGGTAACAAGGCATAGCGCGCTGAGCACGCAATGCCTCCAGAATTCGGGGAAGTGTTAGGTTACTAGGTTAGGCCACTAGGTTCCCTCTGCCTACCTTGTTACGTGCGGGATACAGCGTAAAGAAAAAAAATCAAATAAATCACGATAATCGTGTCAATAACCCGTAGTGGGTACCTACAATCAAGGAAAGGCAAAGCGGGGGTGTTATTGGGTGATAAAGGGTGAAGCTGAAAAAAAAAATGTTCTTAATGATTAACAATCACAATGAAATTATAATATTGTAGGTGATATTTGTGGAAGATAAAGAGAGAGCAGAGAGTGCGATGGGCGGCGCGGAGGCGGCCGCCGTCGACAACGCGGTGGACAAAGAGCAAGCTGACATTAAAATATGGGTAAGTTGACCATACTTAATGAAGCATATATAGTTAATTTTTCCTGTTCTAATGTGAATGTTTCGCGGCGTTGAGTTCCGCCACTCAACACGGAATATGTGGAGTGGAGTGTCTTAAAACTAGGTTCCCTAGCCTCTGTATGCGAGATACAGTGTGAAGGTAATTTATTTATTTATTATCTAGTGTTGAATACAATAATGTAATATATTCGTAACAATTCTTATTTTTTTAGAATTAAAAAAGTTTATTTAAATTATTTGGCTCTATTATAATCATAATAATGGTTAAGTAATTCTATGATAAAAAAAATAATTAATGTGAATCGTTTATTTTACATTTAAAGTTAAAACTAAAAGTTAATATAATATTAGTTATTATTAATATTTGATATACATTCATTTCATTTGTTTTCATTTAATTTCTCAGTATAGTATGCAGTTATTATAACTGTGGTAAATGTAAACGAAAGGTTGTAATGTTAGAAGGTCGATCTTCTGACGCTATAATGATATTCTAATGTGCTCTTTTGTTTGCATCATTAAAATATCATTAACACTTTAATGAACAGTTACTTGTTTTAATCGTTTTACGATATCAAACATTGATCATTGAAATTTGAGAAATTTTAAGTCAAAGTAGTGTGACGTCTGTACAGGGTGACATACTTTTTAAATTTTAAAATGGTATTTTCTTTTGTTGTGAACAATTTTGAATTTGAGGCTGTATAGAAATATATATGATATCATAAATATTTCTTTGTATATAAATATTTATCTTGTGCGTTCAATAACGAAAAGCAAAGTACACCACAGTATATTTTATATTATTAATTTAAAATATTTTTTGTTTGGTATGAAGATTCATAAAGGGTAGTTAATTACTCATCAATATTTAAACTTAAGTGGCAAAAGACGTGTTTGTTATTTTTATATTAATTTGTTTTCCGCAAGATGCTATTGATGCAATGAAAATTATGGAAAGGCGGAACCCAGTGCTACATTGTTATTATTATTTAAAGTGGTGTAGTTGAAAACTGTATGTGTGCACTCTGGTCGTGGCTTCGATGTTCACTTCGAGAGATGATTCTATTTCAATTCATTTTACTAGTATAAATAGGCAAAACGATTTTTGAATGGCCGCACGATCAATGTCTCTTATTCAGACGGAATAGTACGAGATTTTAAGAGCGAGTTCGAGTTCTACCCTTATTATGGCATAGCGTTTTAAAACAATAAAAATATAAACGCAGCCGCACGTGTCGGAGGCGGACCCGCGCGCCGGCGCGGTGGAAGGCCGGCCGCGGCGCACGCGCGTCCCCGACAAGCCCAACTACCCGCTCTCGCTGTGGTCCATCATGAAGAATTGCATCGGTGAGTTGTGTGTTTGCATTTTTTTGGGTTTTGGGGTCTACCACTAGTCTGGCTTTTTCTGTAATTCAAGCTTAGCTGACTTGGACTAGCGGCTCTAATACAAAATATAACCACAAATGTATCAAGTAATAAAAGAGAATAGAGAGGTATATTAGAAATCAGAAATTTGGCATAATGAATTTAAAACTTAGTATTTTTTTTAACATAAAGCTGTATCCCGCGCATAGCAGAGTAGGCAGAGGGAACCTGATAAAAGATTTTATATTCTCATTTCTTCGCTCTGATGACGAGGCAAAGCGCAGCATTGAGCTGCGCCACTCTACACTCAATACTTTCAGAATTCGGTGGAAAGTGGGGAACGGAAACGGAGTGTCTTAACACTAGTTTCCCTCTATGTGCGAGATAGAATTATATGGAAACATTATATAATACATTGAAATAACGACATTTCAATTGGGAACTAGAAATAGATTTTTTTAAATAAACTATCTAATTTCGATTGCTTAAAAAACGTTTGTCAAATACGATATGTAGGTCACCATACAATGTACGTATGACCTGTTGCGTTGATTGTGTCAGGCCGTAGAAACTGACCTACTGCAACATTCCTTATTAAATATTCACGGCTTTCATTTTGAAACTATTTCAATGTTCTTGTTCGGTCCAAATATTGTAACCGAACACCGCGGCATAGTCTTTCAGCACGTTCCCGGCGCTACTATTATAAGGCAGTGCATACTCGGACCGCGGACCGGTAGCATTCATTAGCGTATTCATTGATCATTATCATATAGCAAGCAATGAAGCAACTTTTATTTAAAATATTATTTTTTATTATCGAGCCGCTAATCTCCAGCTAAATAGTGTAGGCCACGTCCCCTACAGTTCTTTATAAGATATAGTTTTAATATTTAAAAAAACATTATTCCACACATATAGCGGAACCAGCGCCTTTTGGACTTTTTTTGCCAAGAGGCGTCAGCTCAAATCCTGCTACATTAAAAAAAAATTTACGTTTTCACAAGAAATATTTGTTTACATATTTTACTGGAATATTTTTTTTACGTATTTGCACGAAAATGAGTCAAAAATATTAACAGATCTGTCGTTTGAAGATTAATCTTCATTTGGCTTATTATTGCTGCTATACAGGGCGTTTGTGGTTGTCATTTTGTAATTCTAATGTTATTAAATGTATATAAATATCCGTCGATAACTATTTAAATATATTCGGAAGTTTTGACTTATTGCCATTTTATATGGTTTGTATGAGTTTAGTTAAAAATATTATCTGTGGCCAGATAATGAGGCCAGTCGTGGCGCTGGGGCACAAAGTGTAACTGTAAACGCGACAGATTGTGGGCTCGATTTCCACTCGCGGAAATGAAATATTTAATATTTCCATTTTCTTCGCTCTGTTGTGGACGTTATGCGCGCTGCGTTAAGTTCCGCAACTCAACACGCTACAAGATGAAAAAAAAATATTATATCAAGTTGTTCATAAAAACAGACAACAGTAAAATTGTATTTTCTATAATAAGGCGATAACCTCTCAATTATATTCTATTATCGTTACTCATTTCTGGTACATTAATCTTTGTTTCCTGTTTGCCTTGAAATATTCTGTTTGTTTTTTATTTTTATGAAATGTAAAAAATCTAAATAAGGACAAGATCAATTTATATTTAGTTTTGTTATTATTTATTCTCTCTGTATAAATAGTTATATTTGCTCTCTGTATAAATGAACAATATTACAGGCAAGGAGTTATCCAAAATACCGATCCCGGTGAACTTCAGTGAGCCCCTGTCCATGCTGCAACGGCTGACGGAGGACTACGAGTACTCCTCTATCCTGGACCAGGCGGCCACCTGCAGCGACCCCGCGCAGCAGCTGGCCTACGTAGCGGCCTTCACAGTGTCCTCCTACGCCACTACGGCTTGCAGGTTGGTTAGACTGATGGTTCACGATGTATCCCGCATGTTGCACGGTGGGTGGAGTATATATATATATATATAGTAATTCTTTCCTTCTATTGAGAATAGTACCCACAACCGTTGCGTATACAGCACACGCTTAGTCACTGTTCCACTCTGGCCTCAACACATAATTTTATATCTAACAGCAAGGTTAAAGTTTTATAGATATTATTTACCAATATTTTTTTTCAATTTTTTCACATTTTAATTTCGCATAGCAAGGGTAGGTAAAGGGAATCTAGGATTAAGACGTCACTTGCAACGACACAGTGTTTGATAAACGCGAAAGCTGTGGATTCGATTCCCTCCAAGACAAAGCGCGGCATTAAGGTATAGTGTTTATATCTCGATAATTAAGTGAAAATTCGGGATCATAGTGTCTCAACACTAGTTTTCCTCTACTTGCCCTGCTATATGCGGGATACAGCGTGAAGCAAAAAAAAAAGTAAACGAGAGCTAAATACATCCAAATGTCTATCTATAAGGTTTATATATGGAATGTCAATCCTCAATAACATTTAAAAGCATATTAAGTGCTGTGATTGTCTCAACGAGACGGTCGCGCCCTCGCCCCCTTGACCTCTATATAATAATGTCTTGTGGACATGGATTGACGGTTATATACTGAATTATGAAATATGAGTGTTCTATTTCTTGTAGTTGGTATTATGGACGTTGTTGAGGTACAGCGCGGTGTTGAGTTCCGCCACCAGAATTCGGCGGTCAGGAACGGAAGTGTTTTAATGGGATAGAAGTTTCTTAACACTAGGTCCTCTTGTACCCTCTGTTAGGCTGTAGCCTAGTGGGAATCACATACATGTGATGGTCGTTAAGTCATTTCCGAGATCAGGTACATTAAGACGCTGTGTTGGTCATCCCACTCTCATTTCTATCAATAACCCATCATGTCACTACGAAGAAAAATACATATCTTTTGTAATACTTAATATTAGTATATTAATATTAGTATATTAAAGAATTAATATTAGTATATTAATATAAGAATTAATATTAGTAAAAGAATTAATATTAGTATATTAATATTAGTATATTAAAGAATTTAATCTATACATATAAATTCAAGTGTGTTTTGTGTGATTTCAAAACAAGTTTTTTTTAAAAGTGCATAATATGTATTATTGTTTAGCGTATAACAGAATGAGGAACTACACTGCTTTAGCACCTTATCACCCTAAGGTTAACTTTACTGTTATACACAAATTTAACTGAAATAGTACGCAGTTTACCTCGCGCACATTCCGGTACCTCAATAACCAATAAAAATAAAAATGTTGAATGTCGTTTGTATGTAAAGGCGGCATCTGTGGTGACACACAGGTTATTTCATAATTTACTATAAAGATACTATAAAGATTGTGGTCGCTGAATAAATGAATTTTACATGCTTTGAATGTAAATTAGTGTGTAATAAATAGGAATTTATCATTTATTTTTCAGGACGACGAAACCCTTTAACCCTCTATTGGGTGAAACATATGAATGTGATCGTATGGCAGATCTTGGGTGGCGGTCCATATCTGAACAGGTATTATATACACCTTTTTTATGTTTCATAAGATCAAATTTTATTTATTAAAGTTGATGTATTGTAATGATAGCAATTAATCTTTGTAGTTTAAGCTTTTGCTTGATGAGGGTATTATCAGATTTACTTAGTAAAGTATGATTTTGGATACTGTTATCTCAATTGAAGATCTATAATGCAAATAAATAATTAAAGGGTTTAAAGAACTTTAAATTGTTTGCCAGGTGTCGCACCACCCGCCCATGGTGGCGCAGTTCTGCGAGGGCGTGTCGGGCTGGCAGTGCTGGCAGGAGTTCACCATGACCACCAAGTTCCGCGGCAAGTACCTGCAGGTGATCCCGCTGGGCGCCGCCTACGCGCATTTCACAGCCAGCGGCAATAAGTACACCTGGCGCAAGGTCACCACCACCGTGCACAACATCATCGTGGGCCGCCTCTGGGTCGACAACCACGGCGACATGGACATCGCGGGCGAGGCGGGCCCCGCGGCCGGCTATGTGGCGCACCTCAAGTACCTGCCCTACGGTTACTTCAGCAAGGACGCGCAACGCAAGGTGACCGGTGTGGTCAAGGACCCGGCCGGCGTGCCGCGCTACGTGCTGCAGGGCCACTGGGACGGCCGCGTTGAGCTCGCGCCCGTCACCTCCGCCTCGCCCGACAATACCGTGTGCAAGACCGGCAAGTTCGTTCCCGCCTGGAGCCGCGTCCCTGCGCCGCCCGACAGCGAGCGCTGGTACAACTTCACGCTGCTGGCCGCGCAACTCAACGAGCCCGAGCCCGACGTGGCGCCCACGGACAGCCGGCGCCGCCCCGACCAGCGCCTCATGGAGGAGGGCCGCTGGGACGACGCCAACGCCGAAAAGCTGCGCCTTGAGGACAAGCAGCGCCTCGCGCGCCGCGGCCTGGAGGCGGCAGCTGAAGCGGCGGCAGCGCGCGCGCAGCCCCCGCCCGCGCCCCCTGCGCCCGCCTGGTTCGCGCGCGCCGCTGCCCCCGGCCAACCGCGCCTGCGCCACCTGTACCAGCACCGCTACTGGGACTGCAAGAAGCGCCAGGACTGGAGTGACTGCCCCGACATTTTCTAGTACCGTTTCAATTGAGGCAACTCTATTTTTTTACGATATATGTACGTATTCCATTGTTGATACGATTTCAGCGAAACACTCGTCGGACATAAACATTTTTGTTGTGTTAGTTTCAATATTTATTTTTGTACAGTTCGTTCGTTTGTTGTAACTTTTTTGTTATTATGAATTGCGTCTGTAAACACGCTACTTGGCTTGTAAGGCCTAAATTTATGTTGCTGACCGTTCGCAGTTTCCACATTACAATTTTGAAAATTACAACGAAATTTAAATGTATTATCAACAAACTGTTGTTTTTATATGAATTCTTTTTTTTTAGAATAATGTTGTAAATAATTTTGAAGACTGGAGATGAAATTGCGTGCGTACGACCTTAGCCTTGTGACGTTTGTTCCATACATTTTTGTGATTATCCATACGACATACGTTCATTACAATCTATTATTTAATCTTTAGCTTTAATCTGTAATAACGTTGTAAAATACTGAATAAAAATTCAAAACTCATAGAGAATTATAATACATTTTCACTATTTTTTGATTGACATTGATCGTATGTCGTGTCGTAGGGACGTGTGACGGCGATATGGAAGATCACTTGTTTCTATTTAGAATTAATAAAACAAAGTATTTAACGCCTTAAGCTTATATTTGAACTTAGTAACAGTGTAAAGTTTTATCAGGTGCTATTTCATTTTAAATAGCATGCTCGTCACGCTTCCTTTATTAGATATTATAGTTAATAATATAATAATAAATAATAATAATAGTTAGCACCGACGGGTAAGTAGGTTTCGGTAGCGTCATCCGATTGCAATAGACATGTTGGGACATGTTTAAAAACTTTGAGGTGACTGTAAAAATGAGAAACAAATCAAATAACTCCAATTTCATCCATCATAAAGATACTTTTATATTTACTTGATAGGTTCGAATATTTTTTTGTAAAAAATATATTATGACGTTCCATTTTTTGTATCACGCTACAAATCGTTTGTTATCTCACAATAGAAGCCTCGCGATTGGTGGGACGCGTTTTTGTAAGCTGCCGAATTTTATTATGACATCAATTGGATTACGACTTAACGATTTGGACTGGTTTTTTTTATCTAGACCATCTTTTTATACGACAGATCCGAGACGACAAGAAATTGCTCTTGCGTAAAAAAGGATAAGCTTAATTTATTCGTGGCGAATGTTTAAATTCATTATTATTATTAAAGCTGTTAGAACAGTGGAGTGTATCGAGCGGCGTTGCCAGATTTTGTCATGTGGAGTGAATGAATACAGGGGTTTTTAAACGTTTTAAGTAAAACAATATATTTATTTATTTATTCAATTATTCTTTGATAGATAAGCTATATAAAAAGTTGTCTTCTTTAATCAAAAATCGTCTACACTTAAAACAGTTATATGTTTTACTCCGCATCTAAGGAAAGTTATGTCATTATAGTCTACATCACTAAAATTGTGAGTAACTTATTTTAAAAAATAAATTAATCAAAAAAATTGAATAATCGAAAAAAGTGGGACTATGCTTGTGCCGATCCGGACATTTAATTTTCGTCAAAAAATCGTCTGGCAACACTGGTTTCGAGCCTCGCTCGTGTCCGCAATGCCTTAACGTAGGAGCAATTGTTTATCTTAAGTGTTGAAAGTGCGCCCGAGTCGACGTCGCGTCAGCCGTCGACGATGCAGACTCAGCGAGGTTTTTAGAATATTTTGTATGTAAGATCTATTCAAATTGTACATTTTCAAGGGGATGTAAGATAATTTGTTAATATTTTATTATAATAGAAAATATTTGAATACAAAGCCATAACATCTGTATCATGTTGATTATAAAATTAAAATATGTCGCAGAGAGTGTTGCCTGTTATTTGTTGCCTGTTGCCTTGTTGTCCTGTCATATGTTGAATTGATTAATTGTTTAGCTTATAGTGAATGTGAAAAATAAATTTAAAAAAACACAGCGCATTTCACCGGTTTTTTTTATATGTATAGTTAGGATTTAGGTTAGAATTTTATAAATATAAATCACAACATGTAAAATGAATAAATGAAGGAACAAAATAATAATCTGCACACATCAATTGCAATAGTAATTAAGGAAAGGTACTCACAGAATAACGACCTTACAAGTATCTACTCAATCACAGACCTCAATCCTAAAGAGATGCTACCTCGACGACCGCCCGCCGGCGAATGAGGTTGTACGTCGTGTACGTGGGAATGGCAGCGATGGGTACCGACACCGCTCGTACACCAAGACATTCCTAACTGTATATTGAAACTTATACGGGCTGGAAGCGTCAGCGCTCCTTTTACTGGAACAGCATATTGGGTAAAATATTTCAAACCCATACCCAAAGAAATTAATCAAGATGCCTCATCAGTTTAGACGTAGGATTTTTTTTTCATTTCACGATGATTATCCATTCTTGTTTTTCGTGTGACGCAATTACGCATAGATATAATTAACGTAAACACTTAGTACTATAAAAAAATTATAAGTATTAAAAGTTAAACAACTTTGAACTTTATCACCAATAGCTACGACTCGATTTCGGAATGAAGCGTGTGCGGCGGTGTCGTTTTATTTTACAACGATAATTAATAATAATAATAATAAATAAAATTTATTTCTCATCACATTGTAGGTATACAAACAGAAAGATAAGGAGGCAATCATATGAGACTGACGCTTGTACTAAGCTCTGGGCTTGTGTTACGAGTCGCCAGGTTCTCACTCGCAGAAAGTCCAGAATAATATATTAACATGATTGGGAAAACAGATAACAGTACAATAAGTGTTATTAGTGTGGGTGTGTGTGTGCGTGTGTGCGTGTGTATGTGTGTGGGTGTGTATGAAGCTATTTTATTAGTTTTATAGTATTGATTAATTTTATGGAAAAAATGGTTGGGAGTATATGAATGTATAAGCGATTTTAGGGATGTATAAGGGATTTCAAAACGACCTATTATATTTTTGATACATTATGCAATTATACATATTAGTTAATTAATATTTTTTCAGTAGAATCGTACGTCATGTCTAGTAGCCAGTTGGTAAGAGCTTTCTTAGTTTTCAATTTAGTCATGCCGTAAAATAGTAATTTTGTATTTAACTTATTATATAGAAAGTTGCCAAGAAACACATAAAACTTACGAGAAAAATTGGTTCTGTGGGTGGATGTAGGGCATACAGTACCTTTTCTACGTTTACTGATAATTAATTTTGGGTTATAAGCTAATTCTGTATGTTTTTTAAGAATCGTTTGTAGTACAAAGATTTGCCTAACAGTAAGTACATTCCATTGTTTATAAAGTTCACTTGTTGAATATAATATTGGAAGAAATGCACTTACTTTTAGGATAGCTCTTTGGGCTCTTTCCAGTTTTAGCATTTGGGACTTATAGCATCCTCCCCAAGACGTGATGCAATAGCCAATAACGGATTGGCAGATCGCAAAGTACACTGTTTTAATAATATCACGGTCAGCAATGTGGCGTAGATTTTTGAATATGAAGATTAATTTGCGTAATCTTATTGTTAAGTTATTAATATGAGTTTCAAAGCTTAAGTGGTGATCAATATCCACACCTAAATATTTAACTACGTTAGCACGCTGAAGCGGCTTACAGGAACAGCGAGACTGAAGAGATAAGTTGCAAGAGTGGGCGGTTAACTGAAGGTTAGACGAAATCGACACTTTGTTAATGGAGAAGGTTAAATATTTTGTTTTCTCAACATTCAATGTAAGAAGATGATCATTTAGCCACTTCTTGACTATGTTGATACCCTCCTGAGCTTGACAGTATACGTCAGTCCAGGAGCCAGCTTTGAAGACTAGGACTGTATCATCAGCAAACGTTATGATTTTACCATTAGCCAGAGAAAGTTGGCATAAATCATTTAAATAGGTTATGAAGAGCGTAGGGCCGAGCACACTACCTTGAGGAATTCCATATATTACTGGTAGGGATTGACTAGTATAATCACCAATTTTAACTATCTGGGAGCGACCATTTAAATATGATTTAAAGAGCTCTAGCGGTAGACCCCTAATTCCTAAGCATTCTAATTTAGTTATCAAGGTTGGAATCGAAACAGTGTCGAATGCTTTAGCTAAATCTAAAAAAACTGCAATACACTTCTCTTTATTATCTAAGCCTGTTACTATATGGTCTGTAAGAGAGTGCACCGCATCTGATGTTGATCTTTTCATACGAAATCCAAATTGATTTGTTGACAAGAGATTAAATCTTTCTAAGTAATGGACTAATCTATTATTTATTAGTTTTTCGAGACACTTAGATAGTGACGGTAAAATCGAAATTGGCCTATAATTATCAACACGGTTCTTATCTCCGCTCTTATAAATAGGTATGATCAAGGCAGTCTTAAATGATGCAGGAAAGATTCCTGAAGTAAAAGCAAGGTTGCATATATATACCAAAGGAGGGATAAGTATATGTTTATACCTTTTTATAATTTTGTTGGGTATTTTATCAATACCCATAGCACAGTCGGCTTTTAAACTATCTATAATTTTATTCAGTTCAATCTCGTCACTAGGAAGTAACATAAAAGAACTCGACAATGTTTTGGAGGAAGAGGAGTGCAGACATGAATTAGGCAAGAGTCTTTCTGCTAAATTTTTTCCAACGTTAGTAAAGTAGGAATTTACTTTATCAACGCTTTTTTGGGGTTCTAAGGCGGAGAGGAGGTTTGTGGCTGGTACTTGTTCCTTAGTTCGAAAGGTGGTCTTTTTCAATGTTTCCCAAAGTTTTTTCTTGTCAGAGCTTGCCTTTTTAATATCCTGACTCTCAAAGTCTCTTTTAACTTTCTTCAATAATGTATTACAAAAATTTCTATATCTTTTATACGTTTTTATCAAAATTTCATCGTTTGGTTTTTGTTTTAATTTTTGATGCATTTTGTCCCTATTGCGCATACACCTAAGTATCCCCGGAGTAATCCACGGCTTAGTCCTTATTTTTCTATTAGGTATATTTTTAAAGTTAGTATTACTTAGTATTATATTACTTAGCAATGAAATCAAGTGTTTAGTAGCTTTGTTCACGTCATTATATGTGTAAATTTCAGAAAAGTCAATAGTTTTTATACACAAATCCAATTTTTCAAAGTTAATACGTTGGCAAGTGTGTTTTTTAAAAGAATGTGTAACACATGAATCTAAAGTTAAAAAGAAAAAAACGGTCTCGTGATCAGTTATTGACGTTTGGGCGACATAACAATATACATTTAGTTTAGTTTTTATCATAACATGGTCTAAACAAGTGCGCCCGTGCGTGGGAAGGGTATGCCCTGCTAATAATCCATGTTCAGCTAATATATTTAGGTAGTAATTGCTTCTAGTATCAGGTGAGTGTTCCACAATGTCAATATTAATGTCACCCGTAATTATTATATTTTTATATTTAGAATAACTCTTAAGAAGTTTTTCTAGTGTTTCTATAAAACCAGTGGTATCCCTATGTCCCGGCGGTCGATAAATAGACATAACTATAATATCATTATTAATATTTAGTACTAAACAATTTGCATTACTTAGGTTAGCCTCTTCAATGTTAATGTTGATACTTTCGAGATAATAAACAATAACCCCTTCGTTTTGGGTAAAATTACGAGTGGTAGAAGTACTACTATAACCCTCTATAAGCGGAACATGGGATACAGATGGTAGCCAACATTCAGTTAATATAATAATATCCCATTTCACTTGGCTTCTATTTATTAGTGTTAGGAAGCTAGGAATGTTACGATTTAAACTACGTATGTTCTGTGTTATGACTTTGAGACATTTATTAGAAATAGGGACTAGTGTCGAGCAATTTTCAATATCACACAGGGAAGAGTGTGATATTGAGAATTCATCGAGGTTATTGTTGATTACTTCCATGTCTTCTTTATAATTATCGAATTTTATTTATAAATAGGGGGAGACAAATAAAGGAGCCAACGTGTACAGAACAAGTAATCAACAATATTAGATATATTAGTAGGTCAAAGAAGGTTATCATACCATTTAGACAAATTACTACAAAATATAAATAAAAATAAACAAATGTGGAAAACCTTATGGGAATGTATATATAAATAGCTGATGTGTAAGTGTAAATAGTTTTTAGTTGAGTTTTGTATATGTATTGTATATTATTGTACTTAATTAGACTAAAATTTAACATAATTTTATATGCACTATACAGGTTATAAAGTAAAAAATAAAGGCTAAATAATAAAATAAACACACAAGAGGTCGCACATTTATCGAGAATAAATAGTGAATTCACACTAATTTCCTGAGATCTTCTTGTTCCTCGATACGTGTAATAGGAGAAGCTTCTTGTTTTTGGATGAAAACTCTGCCGAAAGAGGTCCAGCATCTGTAGTAGTTCTGCTCTCGTGCTTGCTGCCTGGCTAAAAAATATAGCCGACGGGCTTTTGTAGTTAAGAAGTCTGATATAAATATAGTTTTAGGTGGGCCTTGAATGTTAAGGTTCGAGGTATTAAGTGTTGGTTGGTGTAGTAGTTTTTGTGACTTATTGTAGGCAATAACACATTTTATGAACGTTGATTTCCTTGTAGTCGTTGTGAAGTCCACTATAACAGTTTCATTTTTTGATTTTGGTCGATAAATTTCTCTTATTTCGAGATTTTCGTGGAATGGGGGTTGCTTCACTATGGCACCCACTTTGTTTATAATTTCAAGTAAGTGATCTTTGTTTTCTTTTTCTAATTTTGGAATATTTCTAATCTCAACCGTAGTAGACCGGGAGTTACGTTCTTGTGTTTCCAATTTTTCTTCTAGTTCTTGTATTCGACATTTCGAGTTTTTGTTTTCTGATTCCAATATAGCCACTTGATTTATTAGCTCGTCATACTTTTCCGCCATAAAGTCAACAGATTTTTGAATTTCAAAGTTTTGTTCTTTAATGGAATTCAATGTTTGAGTGATATTTTCAAATTTTTTATCTTGTTGGGTTATAAAATCAGCTATCATTGATTTTATTTCTGAAGTAAACGAATTCGTGTTATCCGTTATTTCTTCAAACGACCGCTTAAATCTCTTTTTAATGCTTACATTAGTTTCGAGTGTGTCCAAATCACTAAATGTTGATTCATGGAGCTGGGGAGTGCTTTTCGATATGTTTGTGTTTGGCGGAGTGCGTTGTAAAGCCATTTTAAAATATAATAATTTATAGTGTAGGCCTATTTGTAACAGTAGCCGACGGCAAGCAATGCGAAAATCCAATTGTTAGATGTGGCAGAGTGAGACAGATGCGTCGACGCAATTGATAGCTCGTCAGTATCGTCGCAGCTGGTGATTGGTTTAAGAAGCGCAGTTGCAATAAAGCGGCAATTAGTGCAATATATTTGTTTCTTTCTTAAGGTGTGTGTACTACTCACAGGTTGTAGAATTATGATACAACAGAAAACACGTCCGAACTCCGTGGATGCCCGCGAGCGAGAGGAATTTTATTGTTTATTTTGTTTGAAAAAAATCTTTCATTTTTGGAAAAATAAAAATTGTATAGAGTAGTTAAAACTGTGGTTTTATTTACAGTTGCGCTGACAAAAACACTCTGTATACTGTCAGTGCATTTCAATCCAATTTATAGAAGTCACAGGACTATTCAAATATTCTTAAAAAAATCGAAAGAAGGCTCTCTTATCTCTCAATTATATACATAAACTTTTTTTTTTTAATAAAATTTCAAGTAAGAAGATTTGAGTCTTGGTGTTATAGAATCCCAATGATGTCCCTATGTTTCGTTTGTTTTATTTAATATGTGCATCGAAAAATTATTTAAAAGTTGAAGTTATTCAATTTGCTCCTACATTTTTGCACTTTTTTTCTTTTATTTTCTTTTCAGTGTTATTTTTTAACTTCAGTTTTTTACGCTATGTTTAGTTTGTAGAGCGTTAGGATTGGAAAGGATTGATTTTTAATTCCACATTATAAAATGCATTGGTATACTTTTTCTCTATTCATAATAGTGAACGGCTTACACGTTTCTCCAGTTAAGTATTCTCCAGTATTTTTCAAAAGTAAGCGAGTCATTAAAATTAAACGAAGTTAGTATTTTCAACATTTTTATTAAGAAAACGGAAACAGTGAAAAAGTACATAACTGTAAATTGCAGTTGGTTACATTATTGTTTATATAAACAAATAATTTACAGTTAAATCGAAAACACATTTTTGTTCTGTTCATTTTTTTCATCGGCGTGAGCACATAATGTTGAAATGAGAAATCATTAAAAAGTTAAGATTGAAAATATGCATATGGAATAAATATCATTTATTTTTAAGGTTTTCATTCAAATAATATGATCAAATAGTATGTTCAAGATGCCAATAAAAATATTAATATATATGAAAAATCGAACAGGACAAAAATATCTTTCGAATAGTTAGACGTAAAGCAGATAAATATATTTTATATCGATATATAATATATGATACACGACAATTGTCTCGATTTCTGAACAATGAAAATAAAACGGCAACACTGGAGCTGTCACAATCTCCCCCGGACGCACTTTAATGTAAATAGTTCTATATTCAAATCCCACACAATCTATGTGCCATAATCAATCAGACAAAGAGACAATTGTGGAAACTTATGTTTCAGCAATAATTTATTTATACATTTACAATTTGCCAATATTTTCTAAGCATATATCACGCCAGTTCATAGGAACCGAACACTTAAATCTCAGAGGAGAACATTGTAAGTAAATCTGCCTCGATCTCGAGGATTTCGTAGAGTATGGTGAGAATGACATCGTAGCTCATAGAGATAAGACGATGAGAAGCACTCTTAGATACATCTAAATAAGGAGAAACTAGTCTCCAACTTCCTAAGAAGCGTTGTCAGTTATATCACCAGGTGTAACGGACAAGCTAGCGTTCGTATTTAACATCTGTTAATTGTTTTTGAGCTTTTACACTTTTTTTTCAATATTTTACAATTTTTATACACGTTTATTAATATTTTACAAATACGTACAGCTTTATTACTAGCTTAGTCCTGCATCAAGTTGACATTTTCAAATTAACGGCGCTCATAGCAGTGCTCGCGGCGGCTGATTTCATATATTTAGGGTCAGACTTTTAATTGTAACATCTAGAATTGATGAAAAGCGACTATATCGAAAATTCTTGCACAGCTATTTACATATTTTACAAGGAAATGAGACAATAAATAATATTTGATATGAGCGTTTTTACAGTACGTACACAGATTCTAATATTGACTAACGATTTTCAGGAAAAACAATGAGAAAACTAAAATCACATATTAATTAAATACGATAAGACTACTTAAAATCTAACATTATTTTTTGGGATTTATATTGTTTTATACATCGCTTAACTATACTAACTGTCGCCGTTCATGATAATGGAGTGTCAGAACCATTGGCTTATCTAGAGAGGATCTAGGCTTAGAAAATACTAAGCCTAGATTTTACTTTTTTTTGGGGTGGACAAGGACCACAAACTCCCACCCCTCCCATCTCTCTTCCTACCCACATGGTGAAAACTTGGTGGGTGATCTGACGTCGACCGCATCATTTCCTAATATTCACAAAATCCACAATACCTACCGACACGATAACTTTGTACAGACATACGTTCCTAATGGACGCAGACGTCAGACGCGAAGTACAGTACGCTAATCGAGTCGTGGCTGCTCCGTAAATGGCCAACACTCTAGCTAGTCGTTGCGAGCAAATAACAAATTATGAAATATTAAAATGATTGTAAATTTTACATATCAGCTGACATTTTTTGCTGTATATAACTCTGAATAAGTAATGAAATAACAAGGACAGATAATAAAAAAATGTCAGGTCATAAATGCATCGCAAATCAAAATGGTTATCTTTGCTCTTTGTATAAATTGAAAAGTAACTTTCTTTACAAAGAAAAGCAAAATATCTTTATTATTGCAGAAAATATTGTAATACAAATTTAAAAGTATTCATTTATGTAGTTTGATCCTTTTTTACAATGTAAGTTTAATAAATTAAGAGATCTTTCGACGTTTACAAGTGTTAGATTATTAATCAAAAACATAAAAAAACAATAGATAGATTATTAATAATCCACAGAAAGTACTAGAACATACTGTACTACATACGGAACTGATAAATATATAGTGCACCAAATGTATGGTAATGTTAAATCTAAGCGTTTGTTACTATGCGCAGATAGCTTTAAGTTTGAACGCCAAACTAAGAAAACATTGTCAGTATCAAAAACGAAATCAGAATACAGGTTAAACTTTAAATTGAGAATGAACTTACTGATGAATCGATTTTAATAAATACATCAAAATCATCAGTCGAGTCTTCAGAATCTAAATATCTCTCCAAATGAATTGTTTATAGCTAACTAAAAACAACAAAATTATTAAAAAAACATTTCTTACAGTGCGTGTAATAAATACATGGAAACATTTACTTAAAATTTTGGGCTCAAAACAATGTGAACGTCCAGCCAAAATCAAGACGTCTGGCAACACCGAAACACGAATACCGGACAGCCAACAAAGCGCCGCGACGGCAACACTACACTATTTACATACCTTATATGTACATATAACCTTCAAATGTACAGTCGGGCGAAAACAGTTAACGCACACTATTACATTTTCTTTAAATTTATATTATGACAGACATTTAAACACTAGCCGTACAAATTACTTACCGACACAATAATTAACGATTAATAATTACGTTCACAAAAATATGATTTCACGTTTTAATTATTATTTTTTTATCTGGACTAGCTTTGGGTCTTATAAATTCAGTCAGCCTTACGAGTCTAGGTCGAACTCGTACATTAAAATAAAAAAAAAACACATATAGGAAAAATATGAAATTCCGTGTAAAAATTTGAGCCCCATCAATGGCTTGNTCGTAAATTAAAATAAAAAAAAAACACATATAGGAAAAATATGAAATTCCGTGTAAAAATTTGAGCCCCATCAATGGCTTGATACCGTCCTGTGGTGGTGGTGATAGTGGTAGTGGTAAATAAGAGCGTCACATATAATATCGTTATAACAAGTATAACGTCTTGTGGTCTCCAATCAAACTTAATAAACATTAGGAACATATTGAAATAAACTTTTAACAGTTTGTTGATAATCACGCAGACATAATCTGTAATATTTTAAAATTGTGTTGTAATATACAAAATAAATATATTCACGGTAAGATTTCATAAGAAAACAAATTATGCCATAAATTTAAACCGCTGAAAATACCTCAATCTTCAAACTTGGTTAATATTTTAATTATTTGGTAAATATTTCGATTCCCACCATCTGAGTAGTTTATAAAATAATTACCACTTTAACGACACCATCAATGGCTATAAGTGTTGGATAGTAAGTTTGATTCCCATTCGAGCAAATGTTATACTTTATATTTTCATTTCCTCGAATCCCATGTCTGTTTTCGTCGAATCCTGGCAGAAACCCACTTATTCAGCGTAAAGTGGAAAACAGAAGTGTCTTATTGGGAACGGAGTGCCTTAACTCTGCGTTACATCAGCATTCCCTGTTATGTTCAGGCTATAACATGAAGTTAAAAAAATATTTTACATAACAAAAAGAGCAAGTTTTAATTAATCAATACAAATGGCTGAGATTGGTGTTATCAGGACACACATATCAACAAAAGCAGCTCTCATTGCGTGTAGGCATAATTAAAATAAAATTGAGACAACAATTAAAATGTAAAAACTTGCATATTTGTAATTTTATAATACAAAACTCAGATTCATTCTCCTCACTACATAATATGCTCAATTAATAAGCAAGTAAAATTAAAAACACCACAGATTGTGTCTGTTTGATTTTTATATAAAATAAAAGAAACTATAATATAACATATTATAATATAAGCAATTATCATTTTATTATTGGAAGACATGAGAGGTATATCGAAAAAAAAAAACCTCCTGTATATTGTCGCAATAAAATTTCGTATCCGAGTGTGGGTGCCACGTATGAACTGAGTATCTGGTCCTACACCATACCATACTAAATCTAATGTTTAAACAGGCATAGTGAGATAAATTATTAAAAACAATACATACATCTTAAAATAAATAGATGTCGTCAACGTAAGAGTGTAAATCTGCTGCAGTCTTACTTTGTTTCTTAATTATGTACATATTTATACCATTCGAAATAAAAAAAAAAGTTATATAAACTTTTAAAATCATGAAACCTGATGATACATATCCACAGTTCTTTTTAAAAAGCAATAATTCTCTCTGTCTCTCCTGATAATTTGCTTATTAGGCTGTTTTACTCTAACAGATTTACACTCTAAGCCAACGATATTGTTTCTGTCCATCTAATGGATAAATTTATATGTGACTATCAAATGTTTATTTATATGGTTAATTGAAATATATTTTTGTAACTTGTTTTACTAAATGTTGAAAAAAAAACAGGTTAATCGATTTTTGAGACAATTTTTAAATCACTATAATTTTATATATTAATAATCAGAAATTATCGAGTAATAATATTATTTTGTAAAATTATAATTAAAAAATGTATATATTTAATTTTAACCGTGTTCTAAATAAAATACTGGAATCACTCCCTGAAGTTCCGTGACACCCGTCTGTCGTATTAAATAATACTTGTATTTACTACATAGTTGACGATAATTGTTCGAAAACATATTTATTTTTGTCTATATATTTATATGTATTCGTAAATCATGTTATAAGCTAAGCTTTTTCGTTTCAGCCAATACAGTTCTTACAGTGATATTTTAGCATATCAAATAAAGAATGTTCAGTCACTACATAGTAGACTGAAGCGAATCAAATAAGCGAGCCAATTTATGAGAAATATAAAGTAAATATTTATAATATTAGTGCACAGTTGAATAACTTAGTAAATCATTCATGTATAAATATTATATTTATTAAAGGCATTTTTAAGACTCAGCCGACATAATTAGTGTATTACAAGAATAACGATATTAAGACCCTTTTTTTCACTCATGGCCAGTTACGACTTATTTTATCCTATTTACAATGTAAAATAGTAAAACTTAAAAATATATAACAAATTAAAAATACGTAAGTAGTTAGAGAGAATCTATCATATTATCGTGATTACAACAAACTCAATCAAGCACAATAAACAACAAAAGGTGTACCCCATAGTGGGCGCCGCTCGGCCTCGATCGGTAATGTTCGGCCTCACTCGTTATTATTCGACCTCGTTTATTTAGTATTATTTTTTCATATTCAGCAGTACTCGGGTTTTGTCAGCCTTTTTCGGCATCACTCATTATTTAGAATTGCTGGGCAACTGTGGGCGTTGCTTACACACACCGGCACCGGTCATGCAGACATATTTTATTTGACATATATGGCGACTCTAATAACTATGTATGTGCCATTATTGACATTTTCCAGTACGATGATAGTAAATATTCACTTCTAGTGCCGGCGTTTACATGTATATGTATTATATTATGTATACATATATTATATATACAGCTAAGACCAAGCGGCGAAGCGACACCAGACTATACCGAGCCCATAAATTATTAAAAATATAACTCAGATTGTAATATAAATTTCTTTCATAAGGATGAAAAAATTATTATAATAATTAAATGCTCTAGACCATCTTATAAACAAAGCGAAGAGTCGATTGTATTTACAATCAGCGCAGATGGATTCGTATGTATAACAGATGTGGAAAAGATTTTAGTACGTAAAACCACATAGCTGTTACTGCACAAATAAATACGTAGATTCTAGCGGCACTGGTTGAAATTTCATATAAACGAATAAAAATATAATAGTGAAGTGATACTGAAGAAAACGTAAAGCGCGCTCTCGCTCAGCTAACACCAGCAGAACGAAGGAATCAGAACTTCTCGCCACCGCCCAGTATCCACCAGAACCGCCACTCACACACTTTAGTCTTTGTAATGGTATTAGAACCGGTGCGTCCGCGCGCGACACTCGATAACAACACTTGTTTGTTGACACTTTATTTATATAGTCAATGTCTGCGTCGTTTCGCAAGAACGTCTTTACTCGCTAAAGTAGCGCACCTTGCCACCGCCGCACCGCACCACGTCGTCCCACGCTGCAAAAGTACGAGAACATTAAGTTGTAATACAAAGATAAGGCATTCTGAGAAAAGTGTTTTTATCAATTTTGTTAAAGTAACAAGTTTAATATGAATAATAATAAATATATTATATTAGTTGAGTTTTATTATTCTTGTGGAAATATTTATAGGAAATTTAAATAAATTTATCAATGGAGTAGGTCAGTAGGTAATTATCGAGGTTAAAAAGTATATGGAAAGTGACCGACCGGCTCCCACGTAGTCGATGATCTGGTGCAGGTGCTGCGTATCGGGCGGAGGTGCAGGCGCCACGTAGCGCAGCGCCGCCCACGCCGCCGCGCCCGCGCCTCCCGCCTCACGCAGCAGGTCACAGCCTCCTCCCCCCGCGCCGCCCAGCAGTTGCTCGTTCACGTCGAACCCGAACGTGACGCCGTCCATGTCCCGAGGCCGCGCGCCCGCCGCCAGCACCACGGCCGGCCGCCGATCCGCCACCACGTCGGGTTCTTTGCGCTTGCCCACCGCCACCTTGCGCGCGCGCGCTGCTACCGACCCCGCGCCGCCACCCGCTCCCCCGCCTGACACCGGGGGCGCCGCCGCGCAGTAATTGCACGACTCGATCAAGTCGGGGATGTTGTGCCGCGTGCGCGCGATATCCGCGTACGAGGCGTGCGGCGCGGGCGGCGCAGGCGGCAGCGGTGGCGGCGGGGGCGGAGGAGGCGGCGGCGGCGGTAGAGACGGGAGCGCAGTGACAGAGTCAGCGTCGTCGTTGGAGTCGTTGCTGCGATCGGAGGCGGGCGCGGAGGGGCGCGCGCGTGTGCGGGGGTCGCGGTCGTCAGCGCGGCGGCGCGGCTTGCGCTTCTTGGTGACGGTCTGGAAGTCGGTGAGCTCGTGGGGCGCGGGTGCAGCGTCGGCGTCGGCGGCGTCGCCCCAGGAGCGACGTTCGGGCTTGGGCGGAGCGGGCGCGGCCGTGAGCTCCTCCAGCGTGGTGCGCGAGAGCTCCTCGAGCGAGGAGGCGCGCTGCAGTTTTGGCTCTTTATCCTTGCGGCGCTCGGTGGAGCGCTTCTTGGCGGCGCGCAGCTTGGCGGTGGGCGCGCGCGCGCCTTCCGCGTGCGACTCGATGAAGCGCAGCACCTCGTTGAGGTCTTTGTTGCCCTGGTAGCCGTCGATCTCCTGTGACTTGATGATGGTCTCGTTCTTGGACGACTTCTTCCTTCGTGGCTTCTTGTGCTGACTAGATCCTGAGAGGGGTGAATTGAATCCTTGAACTGCGTTGCCGTTTTCATCAAGAGATTTCTGTAAACGGTAGTGCACAGTGAGTATAGGCACCTGAATAGAAAGGAAAAATAAATGTTAGATTGTTTAGACATCGGAGCAGACGTGCGGCTGACGATGAGGCGAGTCGGTCGACGTTTGCATTCTGACTGAGCGCTGAGTTAATTATTAATAATGATGATATATTTAAAGTCGTGCGTGCGTATGTGGTGTTCAAGCTTCGGGGGACGGGTGTGGGTCTACCTTATACTCGTCGATGTTGGAGAAGGTGGTAGAGGCGGGCCGCACCAGCGGGAGACCGTTGAAGTTGCTTGATATCACGCTGCGAGGCTGCATGTATGATAATATACTTAGTTAGTAAGGAAATATAACATCTACCAGAATTAGTTCCCAATTTAATAACTCACACCGTTTACGATACTGGTTGTGTTAAAATACGAGTGTGTTATAAGTTTAAAGTACAACAGTAGTGAGCATTATTATGAATTTTAACATTTTTTTTATCTTATTAAATAGATTGTTCAAAATAAAGACCACCATTCAATTGTTCCCATTATATAGACATTGCTATACTATACGTTTATATAAACCACTAAGTGTAATGTACGACCACCGCCCACGACCTAGCCCCGACCGCGGACCGCGCTCACAGTTTTTTATTGTCCTTATCAGATTTTATATTCGTATTGTCATTTTTACAACCAATAACCAAAAAACCATATCTTAAAATAAAAATGAAATGGTATATAGTCATTATAAAAGAGAATCTTAACATATAAAAAAAAGTAAATGGTGTGAGTTATAAAATTCAAAAATATATCTTACATTATGAGTAAAATTGATTCGACGACTATTTTAACACTTCCAGTACTAAAGTTACATTACGAACATTCACTATTATTTAATTTTACTTAATATCATATACACAAACACACGTTTAAGTACCTTTGGGTCGACGGCGACAGTCGATGTGGAAGACGTGGTATTGCAACTTGTTACTACTTCGGGCGTCGTAATGCAGCTGAACGGTATCGCCGAATCCACCTGCGGAAAAAAACAATACATTATATTATAAATGAATTTGTTAATTTATTTGATTATCGACAGTGGTAAATTGCCAATATCCAGCTTACTTGTTAATTAATTCTAAAATATATTTTAAACATGAGGTTGAAAGTATACATACAAATTAAAAACTGAATTGACTATGAGGCAAGGTGACGTCATGAGGTAAAGTAAAATAATGAGAATAGAATAATTATTATAATCTATCATTATGTATTGCAAATATTAAATTAATTTAAATTCTAAATAATAAAATACACAAAACCTATATTTTGGTTAAGTTGAAAGAGTTAGGTAAGTTAGTTCATTTAAATATTTCTGTTAGTGTCTATGAGGGAAAATTGTCAATTTACTTACAAATGAAGATAACTATTTTAAAAATTTAGTAGACGATATAGATAAATGTGCTGAAAATCTATGAAAATGATAGTTTTTTTAACTGTTATTGGCAACATAGCAAATGTCGACCAAATTGATTTATGCAAATCCTACCTCCAGATCCTTGATTGGTTTCTTTTTAACAGATTCAGATTTCTCACTATCACTATATAGAAGCATTTTCAAAGCATTTTTACTTATATTTCTTTTCACTAGGTTAGAATCTACTTCTTTTTGTATTTTCTTAGATTTCTTATTAGTTTTTTTACTGACTTCGATGTTTTTAGTATTGTTATTAGGTATTTCTTTCACTTTAACAGTTTCGTTTTTGTTATAAGCAGCTGTGAGGAAGCTTTTGGGAAGCGTTAGAAAAATATAAGCGTTATTCTGCAGTTCAGCTACGACACACTGTTCATTTGGTTTTTGCACATCCTCCTTTGTTGAAAGAGTTGCAATTTCTTTTGAAGTTTCCTTTTCAACTATGCCGCTTAGATCTAATTTTGTATCAATATTCGAATTATCACCTGATATTATGTTTTTATTGTCATTTTGTAAATCACCTTTATTATTATTTATTTCTATATTTTCTATTAGTTTTTGGTGTGATGCCACAAACTCCGAAAAAGAACTAGATTTTTTTGTATTGCTAGGTAAGATATTTACAAGTTCAATTTCAACAACATTTGAAGTTACTAAGGAATTGTTAGAGACTGTTTCAATCATCTCAATTTCTGTGTAATTTTCTTTCACTTGACTGTCAGTACATTCTTTAATAGTTTGAAGATCTTTACATTCTAAACTTGTTTGATTATATAAATTCTCAGTTTCACTACTTATTTCGTTTTGAGATTTCTTTTTTTTCTTTTTGACAGATTTTGTTTTTTTAGATTTTGTGTCTTCTACGACTGTAGGCTTACCTATAGTCATATTTCTAAAATTCTTAGGATTTCTTATTGACACACTAGGTGCTACTAAATCATGACCTACTCTCTCTCTATATTTTTTTCTTAAACTAATATCACTTTCGGTATAATTAAAAACGTTTCTATCGTTTCTAATATAATCACAAGGAGCTTTATCTTTATTGTTACAAATATTTTCATAAAACGGATCTTTATATTTCTTATCATTGATATCTTTTTTATCTTTCATTCTAGCACTCCCATCTACCACTTCGCTAGCGTCCATCCCAGTGTGACCATCCACATAATTCTTTTTCTTGGTTTGTATCACTGAGTTTTGAATAAACGATTTATTTACACACATAGAATTTCTACGAGTATTTGATTTAATATTCAAATCGAAATCAGAATATTTATATAGGTTCTTGTACCAATTATTGACACTGTGCAACCACACCGAGTCGGTATACTTGTCGTCGACTTCGTGGTCGTGGTGGTGGTGGTTGTTTTGGTGGTGGTGCGGGCCGCGCGGGTCACCACGCGCGTGGCGGGCGGTGGTGGTGGCGAGGGGCGGGGGAGTACGCACCTGATTGGAGGCGGTGGTGGTGGTGACCGCGCGGCCCGAACACACGCTGCCGCTGCCGATCTCGAGCGTAGCGCGCGCCGTGTACGTCATCGGGAACATCGGCGCTCTCCTTCTATGCAACCAAGACAAGTCACTGTACGAAAGTTCCTAAGGTCGACTATCACGGTGATAATTACACTTACAGTTACAGTTGTGAGTCCGATTCCTACTTGGAGGAACTCATTATCTTGACTCTAATAATAATACAAAACACTGTATTGAGTTCCGTAATGAATACACAATTTCTCGAAAATTAAACGGAAAATTACAGAATAAAGTGGTCACAACACGCAATGCTTCCAGAATTCGGCAGAAAGTGGGGAACGGAGTTTCTTAACGCTAGGTACCCTCTGTCAACCCTGCTGTGTGCGGGATACAGCGTGAAGCTGAAGTAGTTAACGCTAGGGTCCCTCAGTATACCCTGCTGTAAGCAGGATACAACGTAAAACGTTTACTCTGTATATACACACATTCTGTTAACCATATAATTCTCTTTTTAGTCAAATATAGGCTTTGGTTTGATTATATCATGGTTCAAGAGATCTGAAGGGGATTCTACGAGCGTTAATCAAGAGTGTCTTTGACCATTGGGTACCATTGTGACGTGGACGTGCTGTAAAATAGGTCTGTCTTAGAAGAGTGAGGCTGAAGAGTGGATTCTGCCAATCTAACGAGCGTTTCCTATAGCAACAGCGTAATTGGATTTCAGAACAACTCAATAAGGGGTATTGGGGCATGATGAGAAAATTTTGGTTGGAATATGCGCACTCGTACAGTAGCACTCGGCTTAAGATTTACAGCATTCCTGTAATGGTTCACATCCAGACTCTTTGGGTGGATCCTCGTCACGTAGGTTCCAGGGGCCCGCTCGTACCTGGCGTCGTCGCTGGCGGGGGCGGCGAGGGCGATGGGGGCGACGGGCGGCGGCGCGGGGGGCTCGAGGGGCGCGGGCGCAGGTTCAGGCGCGTTGGCGTCGCCGGCCGACACGCGGCGCTCGGCCAGCGGTGGCGGGTTGACGCAGCGCACGGTGGCCAGGTAGCCGCCACGCGCCGCTCCCGCCACTTCGTACCGGCTCGCTTCCTCGCTCAGCAGGAACGCTGAAATATTTTAAATACTAGTAAATGTGTGCTCATCGTAGCAACCTATATTGCACAGTTGGTGCAAGTGCGAAAATCGGAGTGTCTTAACACTGGGTGCTCTATGCCTACATACATTTGTCTACGCCCGACGGCAGGCTGCCGCCGTGGTGGGCGCGCGCCGACACGGTGGCGGCGGGCGGCGCGGCGTGTGCGTGCGCGTGGCCGTGCGCACGCCCGCGCCGCGGCGCCGTCTCGCCCGCTATCGCCGCTACCAGGTCCTGGAAAATATATTACGTTGGTATAGATCGCGCCACGAATTATGCAACGAATCAGAGTCGCGCATGTACAATCGCGTAAAAAATTTAGTCTTGAGAGTTTGTGAAAAACTAAATAACTAATAACAGAATAAATAGCAAATAAAAACTTGATGCAGCGTGCAGTGCAGAATTTTGAAAGCCATACGCAATATAATAAAATTCATGGTATTGCTATTTCAATAAATATTATATTGCTAATTAGCTAAGTATAAACTGGTCAAAAAATAAACAAAATAAGATAATATATAATTTCCCTTACCATATTATTACAACACAAGTATAAAAAAAAACGAATGTATGTACATTTTACATAAAACAATGAAATGATCAAATTACCTGTAAGCTCGAGTGATGCTCGCGTCGACCGCGCCCGCGCCGCCCGCCGCGCCCCGCGCCCGTGTCGCGCGTTGCCGCCTCGCACTCCTGCTCCTCCGCTTCTTGTAGTAAATTCTGAAATTTATAATATTAAATATAAACATTTAACATTAGTCAATATGTTTGTTTGTTTGGCTTCACGCTGTGTCCAATACGTAGCGGGGTTCCTACCCCGAGTACCTATTTTCAAAACACTCCATTCCCATTGAGACAGTTTCGTTCCCCAATTTCCACCGAATTTTCGAGACATTGGGTGTTGTGTGCCAGAAACATGAGACTGGATAATTAGTTATTTGTCACGTCACTGAGCCATACTAACCATATAGGTGAATACTATAGAAATTGCTACGTCCGGCCATTAATATGATTTATCCAGTTCACCACTTTTATAATACATATATTCATAGCTGCCAGGAAATGTAATATATTATACCATTGATTTTGAAAAGAGCAACTGTTGAGTTTCTTGCCGGCTCTTCTCAGCAGAACTGCCTTCCGAACAGGTGGTAGCTTTTTGTTCATATGTTCATTCGACGATTGAAAAGTGCTTATAATAATAGCCTATTTGAATAAAGAATATTTTAAATTTTGAATGTCTGTGTGGCCACTAACATAAGTCTATTTTTTAAAGAAACATATGTTGGTAGGTAATAAAATAATAATAAATAAATAATAAATAGCCTTAATAATAACAGCTTTACAATATATTTTTATTTAAATGAAAAAAAAGGCATATATTTAGGATCGTCATATTGTCGAATCCTCAACGTTACAATACAATTATTTAATCGTGCAGCTCCTTCGTGAAATCTTATTTCACAAAATCATAAAATCATTTACATTATTGACCGATAAATGGCATGTCAACATGGCGACCGTTAACGACAAGGCTACAATTTTAGTATATGTTTATATAATTAATAACAATCTTTTTTTTCTTTCCTCCTGGCATTAATCCCGGCTACTGCCAGGGTCTGCCTTCCTACTCGGCCTACTCCACTTTGCACGGTCTTTTGCGTAACAATATAAGCAAGAAATTAGTTACTTCTTCAAAATGAAAATCATGTGCTAACTTAACTATTATGATTTTATTTCACTTAAAACTCAATTTTATTAAACTTACAGTTTGAAAGTCAGATTAACTAAGTTACGGTGACAACGCTGAAGAAGTCTATGTATATTGAAAACATTAAAGTTAAAAATACCTTAAAAAGACTACTTTTCCCCTCGCGATCTTTGGGACATTTGTAATTGATAGCCTCATCTAGTAAAGCGCGCAGCTGACCATCGTCAAGTGTCTCCACATACTTGTCGTTCTGAAACAAAATATTTATAAATATAGCTCCTTTAAATATATATATATATATATATATATATATATATATATATATATATATATATATATATATATATATATANTATATATATATATATATATATATCAATTACAAGTGTTTAAATTGTTTTAAAATATTTTATATCAGTTGGCAGATATTTAATACGATTCCACGAAAACCACACAATGCAGTTGTGATATTATCTATATTGTAAATAATTACCACATAGAAAAAATATTATTATTATTGGTAATTGTAAATTATGAAAACAACATAATTAAATTATTAAAAATCTAGGCTTTTATATCTAAACTTATACTTAGATTACGTAAAATAACTAACTTAATTAAATATCTATTTAATGGTGTTTTGAATTTTCACCAGCCTACAGTTGTCAATGTGTGAATTTAATAATTATAATAACCCAAATATCATGTTTATTTATGAGTTATGCCAAAATGCTTAAAAGTAATTAATAACATAATATAAATATCATTATATTTTTGTAGGGCACTATAATGATTTCTACAATGCAGACTAATAAAATAATAAAACATATTTTTGCTTATAATAATGTAATTTTGAGGAAAATATGTCTGGAATTGGATCAGTCATTGTTAAAAAGATGTATCAATTACATAACTACTGTACATAAAACCTTTTTTTTTTTAATAATACAAGTAGGTCACATTGTATTAAGTCACATAGGGATATTTCTATTAACTAATATACATACATGCATAGCTGCTATGTTTATGTGAGAGATGTTTTTTTTAAAACAGCCACATAGTATTTCATAAGATAAAGCTTATTATATAAAAAAAAGTTGATTATTAAAAAAACCTCTTCCACATAAAAAAGGAGAATATTATGCACTGTTACTATGGTAACCAAGTATTTTTTAGAATAGAATAGTTAAGAGTCAATTGCAAAAGATTATTTTATTTTAATATATTATTAACGTATTTAATGGATATGCACAGCATAAAACATGTTGATAAATTGCCGTTCTGATTGTATGCTATGCATGAATATAAGAGTAATAATAACAGTTACTTGATTATATTCGTTTAATAATAAAATATGACTATAATATTAAACAACATTTTGCCAGTGTTACAAAACATTTGCTATTGAGAAAGAGAAAAAAAAACACTAATGATAACATTTAAATTCTCACAAACGTTCACATGTAATGTCAATCCTACCTCAATCTCCTAAAATAAATTCTTACAATTTTTTCTTTTTTGCCAGTTGAAGTACACAAAGTTTTAAAACTAAAGTTTAAAATATACTTTAGTAGGTAGATTCATTTAACTCATAAATTATGAGTACAATTAAAATATAAGAGTTCATTAGTAGGTAATTAAATGATAAGATAACTGGGGAGACTCTTGAAGCATTAGTTGTAACATCATTAGAGTGTTAAAACCTGTTATTTTATACTTCAAATATGTACAACACTTTGAAATTTAAAAAGTATTTGTAAAGTAGGGAACAGAACTGTATTAATGCGAACAGAGTGTTTTAACACTAGTTTCCCAGGTTCCCTCTGCCTACTCTGCTATGGGGGGGTACAGCGTGAAGTAAAAAAAAGAAGATCATCGAGAGATAATATTGACAAATTAAAAACGCGTCGGCTGTAGGTTCGATTCCCAGTCGGGGAAGTTAATTATTTACATCTCCTCGCCCTACCACAACAAAGAGCGGCGTTGAGTTCCGTCATGCAATATTCTCGAATTACGGGTGAAAGCGAACAGCACAGTATGTCTTCTTGTCTTGCTGCCTGCTATACGACATATAAAATAAACTCGCTACTATTTGAATTCTTAAATAAAAAAAATGGTAATTTATATGTAGGCATTATATGTATAAATAAGACAAATTAATGACAACCGTTACGTCACGCATAATTGCGCTATTATAGCGAATTAGTATTAGCAAAACAGTTTGATAGTAACAGTACTAACTAACTGTGTGACAATAGAAAATGCAATAATATTTTTCTCCCACTTTCAACAAATAAAAGTATACCTGTAGAGAAAATACTATAATATTAGAGAGATTCTAGTGAAAATAAAATTTTAAAAAACGCAAAAAAAGTATTAACAAAAATAATAAAAAAAGTGTTTACAAAATCAAATTAAATTAGGTCAATAGGTTCGATGTCTACAGCAAAACTTTAAAAGAAACCGATGTTTGTTACAGACGCGTAACTAATTTTGTAATTACGTTCCGGTCGATTGGATGCTGAATCATTAAATTCAAGGCCCGGCGCACAAATCCTATGAATATCCAAGTAATGTCATAGAAAAAGCATAATATATAAAAGCATTATATTTAAAATGTAGATTTTTCTATAAATACATAGTAGCTATAGTAGAGACCTGTCGTGGCGTGCCCCTGTGTCTGTAAGGTGTGATTGTAAGCGCGACAGATTGTGGGTTCAATTCCCGTTTGAGGAAATGAAATATATAATATTTTCATTTCTTTGCTCTAATGTCGAGACAAAGCGGAAAATGAGGAACCGAGTGTCTTAACACTAGGTTCCCTATGCCTACCCATGTGCGGCACCTGTGTGCGGCATACAGAAAAAAAAAGGAAGACAGTAGATAATTATAAACTTAAGTAAAATGGCTGCAGTCGTGAATCTCAGTCGTCGTTGCAATTCTTGCCTCGTAAGCAGTAATAAGATCATCAATACTTATATTAGATAATTTGCTTAGAGAAGTGCACTTAATGCTGATTCACCGCTCGTAAGCTACGGGGTGAAAACAAATAGGTGGAGATTGCTAGTTCGTGTATTATTATTTATCTGATACTAATTATAAGGAAATACCTATACGGAAAAAAGTATATTTTTTTTATCCCCTAGCCTTAAAATCGAAAAGAAACAGTACAATTTTTGGCGAAGGAAACAAAAAAGCCAAATAAAAATAATCATATAAATAACTTTTTTGCTTATCACTGTTAATAAAACAATAAAAAGATATTTCATATTTAATGATAAAAAACTATTTATTACATTTAGGTACACATATCTCCTGATAATGTTATTATTACACCTTATAGTTCCTATATACAGTACATATACTTAGTATGTATTTTAAGATTACATAAATTAAAAAAAAAATTCAAACCAAGATAAAAAAAAACGTCAGTGACTCATAGAAGCGTTTAATATTTAGTGAGCTTCAGAAAAAAAACAGTAAACGTTCTGCTTGACGATAACGGAACATCCAAGATTGCATTCGCTATAGAAGATTTACTGTAAATTCAATTTTATTACTTGGTTCTTCGTGTTAATTTTGACAATGGGTACCTATACAGTATTGCGGATCGTGACAGGCCGGCACGTCAACTCGTAGCGTTGGTGACGAATGGCCACGAGACAATATTTTAGATGCGACATACTGTCTCGCCATACTGTTGGCGTTTTCAAAGAAAAAAACGATACAATTTCACGTGTGTAAGATGCGTCGACGTGCAAAATGTTACAAAGTGGAAAAAAATTCAGCGTCACGCTGCACCATATAGCAGGGAAGGCAACGGGAACCTAGTGTTATAATACCCCGTTCCCCACTTTCTGGTGCACTCTGAGGGATTGATTGTAGCGTAGTGTGAGTTGGTACCACAGTGAACAAAATATGAAAATATGAGTAAATAATAATTAGTCCCCCTAGAGTGGGAATCGAAGCCACAATCGTCGCGTTCTCTGCGTCGGGATCACAACTATGTATTATAATTACTGTAGAACATAAAATAAAGAAACACTCTGTTCTTTAATAAGAAAAGATACCAGCAGGTTTCGGAAAACGGAAAGTCTATTGGATATAGGAAGCTATGGTCGAAGAGGTCAGGGCCGGAGTAAGGATAACTGGCAGCACTGGGATCAATACGCCTCTGTTTATATATGTAGTAGATGCAGTATATTTCTTTTTTACAAATCCAACACAGTTTTATATTACTACTTGTTTAGTCACTTAAAAGAAATAATAGCTATTATGATTTTTAATAACTTCTAAAGAAAATGAACGATTAATTCTACGGTTGTGACGATCGTTCAATGTTTATTGAGGTCAGGGTGGAAACAAACACAACATCATAAATCTTTAAAGCCTTTCAACCATTATATTCGATATAATTAAAGATATCGAAAAGTTTTCATTTTTAAAAAACCAATTTCTGTATATTTATTGGTTTCAATGTGTTTACACTTAAAATTAAGCAGCCAAAGTTTAATAATTTTCAGTGTACACACGGGAATACAAAAAAAATCTTAGGTAAAAAAAAATGTATAAAAGTCTAAAAACACGCAGAACACATTAATAAGACTAATGTAATGAACACAATCTCGATATGCTTAGGAGTAGGCACCCCAAGGTTCTACAAGACATCTTCCAATTCCATCATCAGACCAGCTCGACGGTACCATAATATTGCATTGTCATCTAATTTACCTTTATCTAATATCTATCTAATCTATCTAATTTAATTGCTCATTGTCATGATTATACAACAATTAGAATGTAATTCAGATTCTTAAGATTTGACCTAATAAAAGTGGGTTAAAAAGATATGCAATCCTTAATATTTTTTTATAAGGGGGATGGATTTTTACATGGGAGGGAGAGGGAGGGGTTGGGCGTATGGATTGTCATAAATTTGTGCGAATATGGGCGGCGTACAGCGCTCGAAAAGGTCAGGGACGAACCGGAAAGAAGGAACATTATATCCGGAGGATAATTGGATCAATCTGCGTATATATGTACATCTTACATAGCTTTCATTCTCTTCTGTTAATGATTAAAAAGGTAATTCTAATAATTTAGTATAATTTAATCTAATGTCATAACTAAATACTTATCTGCATACTTCTAATACAAAAAATATTCCACTGGATTTATTACAGGATTTCTTGAAAGTTGGTGGCAGCCGAAAATGACGTGCTATTTTTACGATAAGCTGCAGTACTGGAGAAATGCCAAAATATTTTGGGGATCCGTAGATCCTGGTGACATAAGGAAAATAGTTAATTACTTTTTAGTTGTTTTTCTTTGTGTATATAAATAAAATAGAAGTTCAAAATAAAAGATTTATCTATATTATAGTCTCCACGTACAGTTCTTTTATAAAGCAAAAGCAAAAATTACGGCCGTTGAAGAAAATATAAGGAATAAATATTATTTTAAAGGCGTCGTGGTTATTTGGACAATTTCACTATAATAAATGATGTCCAAAATGGTGCACGCCATGTTGAACACACACACACACGCACGCGGCACTACGATACACACACCGACTGAGACATCAACTAAAAATAAATCATTATCTTCGCCACTCGTTGGCTGATTCATTAAAAAATGCATTTGGCTAAAGTTGACAAATTAGCTTCTTTTTTCTTTGGGATCGTATTAAAATAATAACAATGACAAACAATTGGCGATCAACGAAAAATTCAAAATGGAGATACTATCGGGAGCAAATAATAAAAATAAGTTGAGGAGTTTGTTTGGCAGAACGAGATAATATTGGAAACTAACGGTTCGAATTGAAAAATTATTTTTGTATCGAAAGTTCATTTATCGAGAAAGCTGTTCTAGCCATATAAATATATTATATTACTTTTAACTTTTTGATGTAAGCCATTGTACCACATGGTCAGAATTATTTTGGACACTGAGAATGTATGACACAAAAAATCTTAGTTTATAGTTATTTCATTTGACTACGCGGGCGAAGCCGTAGTGTAAAAGCTAGTTGAAAATAAAGTTTTAGTAAACTAAAATTCAATAGTAAACTAAAATATCATTAACTACATTTCATTTTTAAAAATACGTCTAGGAGATATTTATTCTTGTTTAATTATTCACAATAAATTTGTTATTCCAGTACCAGCTGATCTAGTCAATCTTTATAATTAATGGGCATAAAACTTCTAAGTAATTCTATTTAAAAAAGTAAAAAGAAACAACCTCAAGGAATCCAATTTATAGGCAAATGTCGTCGTTTATTAGATTTCGCGTCAGATCCCTGTTTATTGATTCTTTATTATGTGCCAGTATGGCATCTTCCCATTTTGAAAACATTTCACATTTTAGCGATGACATATAAATATATATTAATTAAATTTTAAAATATTAGTTTGTATATTAAATACGATTCTAATTTGCTTAAAGTATTTAAAAAATATATCTCTATATTTAAGTTTAACCAGCTTTGTTATACCTTTAGTGTACTAATCGTGTTTTTATATTAACAAGAAATACGATCAGAATGAAAAAGAACTACTTTTTTTATGTGACATATTTGACTTTAAGGCAGCAGTTGTAGTGCTTTAGCTAACCTCATAGCGCCAGTCAAATACATAATATTATATTATCAAATTAATTATGAAAAGTCAACCACAGCAACCATTACAAATATACATGTAGATATTTTATGGCTTAATTTTTTTTTAAATATGTTTAAGACTTTACTCATCAAATATTTCGATTTTAATTTCATCAGATATCATGTAATTTGTATCTTTTTCGGTCTGAAAATGTTATGTTAGTATATTGTAGTTAGTTAAGTAGAGATGTGTAAACGTTTATTATAGCTAATAACAGAAAGTTTTTGTCTTCTATGAAACACTTAAGTTTTAATTACAAATGTACATTACGAAAAATAACAAGTTTTTAAATTTTTACGCGAAACTTGGTTCATCATTCAACGGTAACAACGTAACGGTACGAGTAGTCACTTCTATTTGTAATAAGTCTATGTTTTTTTTTAAATTTAGATAGGCAGGCACAAGGGCAGATACTCCGTTCCCATTAAAATACTTTTAGTTCCCCGCTAAATTCTGGAGGTATTACGTTTAGAGTGGCGGAACTCAACGCCTCGTTACCAGAGCGAGGAAATTAAAATATTAAATATTTCATTCTTTCGAGTGGGAATCGAACATACAACCGTCGCGTTCACAGTCACTCGCTTGTGCCTCTCCGACACCACGGTTTCTACATATATATTATATGATATTAATAATATAGAATATATTTATGAACATAAGTTCATGTAGAAAGGAAGGCAGTGTATAATCAATAGTTTAGAACACCTTTGTATATTGGGAGTTTCAGCTTCCAGCTAGTAAATATTTAAATAGCGCTAGTTATGCGACGTGGTCCATGAAAGTTGGATTGTATCTGCTACCGGCAATCTGTATAATTTCTGTATTCTATGCATTATTCTATTATGCATTATTCGCATTACTGTTTTATGCTTGTATAACTTCTACCTTGGTTACTTATTAGTCATGTGGTTTGTAGTGTAGTTTCATTATTATGTTTATTATTATTATTATTTTTTATCTCTTTTCCTACTTTGCTGGTAATATGGCTCTTACAAAGTTTTGTATGTACATATATATTTGTTGTGCTTATAGTCACAGAGTTGAATTATTATTTAATTATTTTTTTATTATTATTTTAGTTTACTTATAGTTTTCTACTATTATTAAATTTTAATGGTTGTACTCTTTTATGTTACTGGTGGGTGTTGGGAAAATGGTATACATATTTTGTTACTTTTTATCTTTATTATTTTATTTATTATTGTCATTAAATCTTATCTTTTTATTATATTTACTTTAGTTTGATATTTTATTTTATTTTTATTTATCTGTGTATATTTTTATTCATTTAGCATTAATTTATATAATATATTATGAACATCAATTCTATTGCTACTGATTTAATTTTTACTAGTGACGACGACGATGTTTCTAGTTTTACCACGGCTTCATCATCGAATAATAGCTTTCGCAGCTCTTATGTCCCCCTTTGCTCATCTCTTGACTCTACCTTTGCATCTCTCCCCAAAAACTTTAACGTTGTTCATATTAATGCTCAAAGCATTCCTGCGCATTTCCCTGATCTTGTTTCCTCTTTCAGCAACGCCAATATTCATGCCATCCTAGTTTCCGAAACCTTTCTTAAGCCCTTCTTACCTTCTGCTTCCTTCTCACTTCCTAACTTTCACCTAATACGTAACGACCGCATAGGTAAAGGTGGAGGCGGTGTTGCCATCTACCTTCGTAACCATATTCCATTCTCTATACTCAGCAAATCAGATTCAAATTATTCTGAATCTGCTGAACACCTATTCATAGAGGTTTTGATTGGCCGAGCAAAACTTTTATTGGGTGTCTTTTATAGTCCATCCCTTCATATAGACTATTTTGATGATTTTGAAAACTTATTAGAGTTGTTTGTGTCTAATGCAGACCATACTATTATTATGGGAGATTTTAATACCTGCCTTATTAAGAACGATGTACGTGCCAAGCGTCTACTAAACATCACCAACGGTTCCAATCTGAATACTCTCCCATCTAAAGCTACTCATTATTTTCCAAATTGTTCGCCTTCTCTATTAGACCTTAGTTTTGTTTCCTCCTTGCACCACGTTGAAAGCCATGGGCAATTTTCAGCTGATGGATTTTCATACCATGACTTAATTTACCTATCTTATAAAATACGCCCCCCTAAGCTAAGACCAACCGTGGTAATGCGTCGTAGTTTTAAAAATTTTAAAAATGATTTATTTATGAAAGACCTAAATAGTATTGATTGGAATTCTATTTTTAACGTTAGCACAATAGATGAAAAGCTTGAACTATTTAACTCCCTTCTAACAGAACTTTTTGATAAATATGCCCCTTTCCGTCCTATTAAGCTAAAACACCTTCCCGCCCCATGGCTAACCCATGAAATAAGAGCCCTTATGTCGAAACGAAACCGAGCCAAATGTAAGTACAAATTAAACCCCAATGACGTTAATCTTACTAAATATAAACATCTCCGGAATCGCTGCAATAAAGTATGTAGAGATGCCCACCGACAGTATATACACTCTTCAATTGAAAACAGTAAACCTTCTAAGATCTGGAAATTTCTGCAGACACTTGGAATTGGCCGGCAACCATCTACCATCTCGCATAATCTTGATCTCGATGCTCTGAACGGATTTTTTGCTACAGCTATTCCAATGGATAGCAGGGAAAAACTTAATTCTCTTAACCATCTCCTTTCACTACCTGTTCCTGGTTATCCTTCTTTTCATTTCACTCCCGTTAATCACAGCAACATCAAGTTTCATATATTTTCAATTAAATCGGATGCCACGGGGAGTGATGGAATCAACCGTAAAATGATTCTCTTAACCCTCAATACTATTCTACCTGTACTTTCCCATATTTTCAATTTCTCCTTGTCCTCCGGCAAATTTCCTAGTGCATGGCGTAAAGCTCATATACTTCCTATCCCTAAAATTAAAAAGCCTGAATCCTTCTCCAACTATCGCCCTATATCTATCTTACCCTTCCTGTCTAAGGTATTGGAGCGTATCGTCCATTCCCAACTATATGCCTACCTTCACAAGCATAACGTTCTCACTGAGTATCAGTCTGGCTTTCGCAAAGGTCATAGCACAGTTACTGCTCTAACCAAGGTTTGTGATGATATTCGCTCCAATATGGACAGCAAACAACTGAGCATTCTTGCTCTGTTGGATTTTAGCAATGCATTTAATACGGTTGATTTCGAACTCTTACTGGCTGTTTTGCGTTCCATCAACATATCCTCCGAGGTCGTGACGTGGTTTCGTAGCTACTTGTGTGATCGTCATCAATGTGTACGTGTCCTTAATAAATTCTCTTCCTTTCATCTCCTGTCTGCTGGTGTGCCGCAAGGCAGTGTCCTTTCCCCTTTATTATTTTCCTTATTTATTAATACGATCACCCAATCTCTCTCATCCTCTTTCCATTTGTATGCAGACGATTTACAAGTTTACGTTTCTGCTCTGCCTCGTGACATTGATGAAGCTATTGTTAAACTTAATTGTAATTTGAATAAAATTTGTATCTGGTGCAAATCCTATGGGTTACAAATAAATCCTATGAAATCCCAAGTTATTTTAATTGGTAGTCCTGGGCAATTATCTAAAATTGATTATAGCGCTTTACGTCCGATTCGCTTTGACAGTTCTATTCTTACATACAGTAATTCTGTGAAAAATCTTGGTCTCCTAATTGATAATTCATTTTCCTGGTCCGGTCAAATTGCCGAAGTTAGTAGGAGAACCTTTGCTACAATCGGCTCATTAAAGCGCTGGAAACATTTTATACCAATTAAGACCAAAATATCATTAGCCCATGCGCTTGTACTTCCTATTTTGGACTATGCAGACAGCTGTTACCCGGACGTTACGGAGGATCAGCTTAATAAGCTCGAACGCTTACAAAATATGTGCATAAGATTTATCTTTAGCTTACGTAAGTTTGATCACGTCTCAGAATACCGTACGAAACTCAAATGGCTTACTATTAGACACCGCCGCAACTTGCACATCCTCTCACTTCTTTATTCTATCATCTATAATCCTTTCAGTCCTTCTTATCTAAAATCCCGGTTTCATTTCTTGGGCGCTGATACATCCTCTCAACTTCAACTTCGATCAAGATCTGACAACCGACTAAAGTTTCCAACTGTTCACACGCGCTTTTATGGTGAATCCTTTTCTGCGAAAGCGGTAAAACTCTGGAATATGATTCCTTCAGACATTCGTCACTCCAAATCTCTAGTTATATTCAAAAGTCGTCTAACTAAGTATTTTCTTTCCTTACAATAACTATGTATTTATTTATTTGCAATATAGTATATATGGATGTATATATGTATGTATGTATGTATGTATATATGTGTATATCTATATGTATGTGTCTATGTGTATGTCTATATGTATGTGTATTGTATATATGTGTATATCTATTTGTGTATGTCTATATGTATTATGTATTGTATGTACAGGTTAATTATTTGTTAAGTTTATTTAAGTTTGCACCACATTTTGCCCTTACTCTTAGTTGTATCCTATCCTTGGATTGGTTGCCTGGAAGAGATCACTTTTAGTGATAAGGCCGCCTTTGTGCATTTTATGTCCTGAAATAGTCATTGTAATTCTTTTCGTAATGTGCAATAAAGACTTTTATTATTATTATTATTATTATTATTATTATTCTATATATATAATACATGAAGATGGAGTGCAATATGTGTAAGTATTTAACGATATTAATATCTAATATTTAATAAATCTATAGGTGATAAGCTTATTATTTCAAAAGTAAAATATTAATTTGTAATAATAAAATATACTGTAGGTATTATAATACCTTACATCATAGTAATAATGTAGCTACATTTTAGTACTTTTGCTTTAAAAATGTCTTATCTAAAATTACTTTTTAATTACATTTTAATATTTTTTTTACTTACACACGATTACGCTTTGATCTTTTAAAATATAAGCACTTGAGCTCTCTGCCCTATCTAGCACTAGTATACTTATCATGGTAACAAATGGAAATTATTTTACTATTACTGGCGTAACAAGTAATTTTATACATGTATTGTGTATATCCAGAGACCAGTCGTGGCGCAGCGCCATAAGTGAGTGACTTTAAACGCGATTGGTTGTGGGATTCGTTCCTACTCGATGCAATGAAATAATTATTTAAAATATATATTTTCATTAATTCGCTCTAGTGTCGAGGGAAAGCGCGGCGTTGATATCCACCACTCATCACACAATGCCTCCTCAATTCGGCGAAAAGTAGGAAACGGCGTGTCTTGATACAAGGTTCCCTCTGCCTAAACGGCTATGTGCGGGATACAACGTAAAACAATTTTTTTTATTGTATATATAAACTGTCCAAAAAAAATCGTAAGGTCAAACAATATGGAGCTATAAGCTTCCGTTACAACAAAACGTAACCCTACACCGCGCATTGTCCGCCACCGCAGCGCGATACCCCCAGCCGCACGATATCTATGCCACAGCCCACGACCACTAGCCAGAAAGTTTTTAAATTTAAATTACGTGAAAGTGTTACAGTCGGTGATTAACTAATTACACATTACTTTCACAGATATATAAATTATAATTTTTTATTTTACCATATTGTTTATAAAAAAAATGGATCAAAACAAAGTATGTTAATATTGTTCAGTCCATCCGTATAAAATTCTACTTATAACTGCATTTTAGTAGTACAATTGTTAATAATAAAATACTATATAATATTTCTGATTTATATAATCAAATAAATATATATTGAAGTGAATGGGATAAAGTAAATATATTATATTTAAGGTGTTTTTGAACAATAACTTTTTCAGAATTTGTGGGAATTGTGAGATAGAACACTATCTACATAAAATCAAGGTACTTTAATTAAAAAAATAAATTCTTTTAGACAATACCAGAAATTCTAATTTAGTTTTGCATAAAATGTAGCTTTAAATGTAAATCATCTTGTATAATGAAAACATCTCTTTTTTTATTCCAGAGTATCAATCTGTTAGTTCAAACAATTACGTTAATATGTATATGAATATGACATTGATCATTTTATTATGACAGCATTACAAAAGAAGTAATCAAACACTGGTTGAATTAGCAGTAGAATGTTATGTAATATACATGTTTGTTAAACATTAGCATGTGATAGAATTTTGTTTGATTAATAATAATAACATAACTCTTAAAATATATACCAACTACAACATGATACAACATGAAGCAGCATGATGTTTTGATTTTTTTTTAATTTAATATTTGGCCTGGAGTGTTTAAAAGGACATGTGGAATGCATGTCACTAAATAAAGTCCAAATTTTACTAATGTATATGCCTTAAGAAATAACATGATTTTTTTTAAATACACTGAAAAAGTTTTTTTAAGTCTTCACCAGCAACCAAAGGATAGAAATAATGTTTTCAGTTTTGCTTGCTACAGATAAATAATCCAATTAAAATTTTAATAATGCATAAACAAGTAAGCTTAGATTTTCCATGTAGGTTTATATTTAATGTGGTAAAAAATCTCTACAGAAATGTGTAAACTGGCTAATTAATTACTTTTATCAATATTATACTTTTAAAAAAATATATAAATGTATTTCTAGTTTTTTGTTTACAGAAGATAAACATGAACTTTTTTATTAACAATTACATAATAAGCAAGCTAAATAAACAAAAAAGTTATATTTTGAGTAGAATTTATATTTAAATAAAGAAATGTGAATCGTCACCAGATGTGCACACAATTATGATATTGTTCAAAAGTAGCTCAAATCAAAATTGTTTTGAAAGAGCACCTTTATAACATTACCAAATGAAAGACAATTTAGAATATGTTATGTTTTTCCTAAAAAAATGTTGTATAGAACTATCTGATTAATTACAATATATTAACCAATTCTGCCCAATTCAGTAGAGAACAATCCAAATATACATCTCTCACAGAGACAAAAAGGTACATGTCAATAAACCCAATATAAGAGTAAAAGAAGGAGGTGAACACTGGACATAGCTTCCCAAAAGTCTCTTAGTGGTCCTCAAAATTTCGAAATGAAATATACAAAAATATATATATATGAAGCTTAAAAAACCCTTTATTTTAAAATTAGGTCATTTATATTTTTATGTATCATAAGTGTCAATGCATGGACAATAAAATAACATCTTTTAAAAGTTCTTTCTTAATGTCAGTTATTAATTACAATTATCAAACATTACCATTTTTTAAGTGAAATGCACATTTTATATACTATAATATGTTTGTAGGAAATTCATAAAATTCTTTTTAATTATGAGTTGCAGACATTTATATATTTGTGCGAGTTTTTTGGTAGTATATCTCCAAGAAGCCACTCAATACTCACTTTACATACTATGAGTGAAATCCTATTAAAATCTGTAATCCTATGAAATATTTTCTAATTATAATTTATCCCTCAATTTGTAATCATATATTTTTTTTTAACTATCCATATACTATAAAAAGTAATTGTTTTCTATAAATATGTTTAATTATATTTAAAAATTATGTATTTAATTACTTTTCATTTCAAAGTAACAAAAATAAATAAAATATTATAAAGTTTACCTCATGCTTTATTTAATATATATAAAAAGATAATTATGGAAGTGTGTAAAATATTATAATAACCAGATTTATTAAATATTGCTTTTAAAAAAATCTATAAACCAATTTATCAAATATCAATATTGCAATGATATTTCTTAATAGTAAGATAACTTAATACATACAATGTCTATATCAAAAAAGTTACTTGTAATATATTATATTATCATAAGATATGGTATATTCTGATCGTTTACATTTTCCTCATTAAATGTAATGGAATTTGACATTAAAATAAGCTAGTTTTATAATGTTAACAAAATAACTTAGGAATTTAAATATTATTTAATTATTTCGGATCAATGGAACAATTATTAACATTCTAAATACCTAATGCGAAAATATTTCGTGCTAAAACTAAATACATACAGAATAAAATATAATCAAAAAAATGTTGCATACTTTTGACGTTTATGCTTAATTTAATCCTTCGCCATTTTCGTTACTTATGCTTTTTATAAACGTCAAAATAAATTCCACTTGTGCAAGACAGACACAAGATAATATTAGCAATGTTGTTATAAATGCATGAATATAAATAACAGAGAATTTAGAAGCTTGCTTGCTGTATAAATATCGGAAAAGGTCAGCTTACCACTACATCGTTGGCACCAGCTGTCACGGCCTTATGGTCTGGGTTCGTTGGATGATCCTTAATATGGTTATACAGTACTTTTGAGTCGTCTGTCGAATTGTTAGTTAGATTTTTATCCGGAGCTTTAGGTTCCTTATCATACTCCGGTGGAGGAGCCATCTTGAAGGAAGAGCAGACAGATGACACAAGTCTTATGACTTTTGCACACTGAATTCACTTTATTTCTTTAAACTATGTACACAAAATAAATATTAAGCCATTTTTATGTATGTTATACAAATTATAACTATAGTTCTTATATTTCGCGAAACCGAAGTCATCATTTTCGACGAGTTTGAGCTAACATTTTTACAATTATTTTAGCGATAATGGTGACTTAACTACATCCGCGCCCCCAATCCTAAACGGAGAAAATTGAAATAACTTTTTTTTTCAGCCAGCAACACCAGTGTCTAGCTTTTAATTTTGATGAAAAACAAAGTTATCCTATGATTATAAACTTTTTAAAATAAAATATTCCCCTTCATTACAATAATATTTAAGACTCAAGAAATTTACAAATTTAACTAAATTTTTATTGCATAAATTACAATTACCGATTATTGCTTTGATTGATGATACTATGTAATGATGATTCTTAAGCTGACATAATAATTTGTTAAATTATTATTTTTTAAATACAGCGTTACCCATATATGTTTTATCTAGAGATAAAACAAAATTTATATTTCTATATCTATTATTTAAATTTCCAAAACGTACGGTACCTAACCATTACTATATGATTGTAGAGTATAATGCACAGAACAGTATAATGTTCCTAGCTAAAGTTGCAACTGGAGTATTTCACTTGACTATGGTGATTGACAATAATATACTGTATATATAAATGATAATATTATAGTACAAAGTATCTTTATTATTTATTGATATTGTGTGATTAGAAATTTAGATTTTTTAGATGTTTAATATTAATTTAGAAACGCAAATATAAATACATAAACCAAAATCTCGGTTTAGCAACAACTTTATTGATGTTTTTGTCGATTTGACAATCATAAACGTCATGTTAAAATTTACCGATTGGCTATCGGCATTCGGCATTCAGTTTTAGTACTTTCAGTAGGCTTCTCTCGTCGGTTTGTGGATTTTGTTGCCGTCGTAATATATTTAAATTTTGTTATAATAATTAAACTTAGTTAAAAAAATCATATACTATCTTGAAGTTCAATTTTGCAGAATGACTGAAACAAAAGAAAACATTTTCTTATTTGTCCCTAATATAATTGGTAAGTTGCTCACATTTTATTGTGACCATGTTATGATTCCTACGATTTGCGTCATTGTTTACTATTATATTCCAGGATTCGGAAGAGTCATCCTAGCTATAATAGCGTTTTATTTTATGCCCACCCATTGTGTATTGGCATGTACATGTTATATTACATCGGCGTTGCTTGATGCCTTCGACGGTCATGCCGCACGGTATTTTAATCAAAGTAAGTGCTAAGGCATCTTTTAATCCAATTACAATTTATTCTTTAATATGTATTTCAACAGTTACTATCATCCATTGGATGTTTCAAGTTATTTCGGGGAACAATGCTTATGTTTGATTGACTATTTAATATATTTTGAAATATGTTTAATTAGTGTCAATAACTTTCAACAGAAACTACTAAACAGATTTAGATGTAACTATGCAATATAGCTTATACATCAGAATAGTCTACATAGGCTACAATTTTGTAAAGTTTTTGAAAGATTGTAACAATAAATTTAAACTGTATATATGTATATGAAATATAATGGATTATAGGCACCAAGTTTGGAGCAATGCTGGATCAACTAACAGACAGAGCTGGGACCGCTGGCCTCATGATGACTTTAGCTACATTCTACCCAAAGTACACTTTCTGGCTTCAATTGTCAATGGCCATTGATATCACTTGTCATTGGATCTATTTGCACACATCAACCCTGCAAGGAAAAACCTCACACAAATTTATTGATATGTCAGAAAATCCAATAATGCATTTATATTATACCAACAAAAATGTTCTCTTTTTTATGTGTGCTGGAAATGAAGCTTTTTATGCAGCTCTATATGTGATGTACTTCTATTCAGGACCAGCAGGTAAGCATTTTAGAAGTCATAAATATTTAAGGCTGTTTTGGTGCCATATGACTACATCTGACCGTAAATGCAATTGTTAGCAAGCCTCCGTGGGCTGATACAGATCTAAGTTTGTGCTCTCAAAAGAATGATTATATTTAAATAATAATAATACTTTGTTGCACATGAAATATATATATATATATGAATATATATAACATTTACACAAAAGAAAAGAAAAAGAAGGATACATAGGTACTTAAATTAACATATGCAATGCTTATCATAGCATAGCAAGTGATCTCTTACAGGCAACCATTAAAAGTGCAGGACTTATGCAAAAAATTATAGTTAGGCGCAAAAATAATAGGGTTAAAATAATAGGGAAATGTATACATACATACATGTTATGAGACTTTATTTTAAATATGGTTCTAAGTAGTCATTTTTAAGCCAAAGCTTAAAAATATTTACTGATGGAGATCGTCTAACTTCACCTGGCAGCGCATTCCAGAGTCTTACTTAGTAGTTGTTGAGATAAATCTAAGTAACATGAGTCGGCATAATCAAGTATAGGGAGAAGAAGAGTTTGAGCCAATGAGATTTTAGTCTTCAATGGAAGTAAACTTCTCAAACTTCTTATAGCACAAAAGATCTTACGGCTGAGCTCGGCAATTTAAGGCAACCAAGAAAATGTGCTGTCCATTTTGACTCCTAAGTTCTTGACACTATCACTAACCTCTAAGCAGACATTGTCAAAAAGGATTAGAGGGAGATTTGATTTTATTTTAAATAACTGCTGAGGATGCCCAAACATACATACATTAGATTTACTTGGGTTAATAGATAGTCCAAACGATTTAATTATATTTGATGTGTGACTGTAATTAAACCCATGACCATTGTGTAATGGTCATGGGTTTAATTCCCATGGGGGGATTGAATTATTTAATAAATTTTTTTTTTTGCTCTGGTATTGAGACCAAGCACTGCATAAAGGTTGATTTTAACAACAAGAACGGATTAAGCAGAATTACACTCTTTGCCGACCATATTTGATTTACTAATTAAAAAAATTGTAAATTAAATATATTTTTTATTTATAAATAAATAGTGGACTTAATACAATAAAGATAAATTTATTTTCAGTAATGGGAATGGGCTTATTCAAACTGATAGCATTACTGTCTATGCCGATAGCTGTTGTAAAGGCGGCCATATCAGTTCTGCATGGAATTGTTGCATCTGTCAACCTGTCCATTATTGATGTCAATGAACGAGCTGCAATAGCTCAGAAACAAAACAACTAACTACATTATATCACATAAATATATTATACCTTGATTTTTAACTATGTAAGGCCAAATGAAAATTAAGGAAACAAATTATGCTCTTAGATTTGTTGCAAACTTTCAAATATTTTAATGTATTGGCAAAAAAAAATATGTATATTGAATTGAATCTGTAAATATCTAAACCAAACGCAAACCAGGCAACCAACCTGCAATGCCACAAGAATTTGACGTAAAGGGGAGAACAGAGTGTGTCTTAATGGGGAATTGAGTGTCCTAACATTAGGGGTCAAGGATCTGTCTGCCTTCCATACTATATGCAGGATACAGTGTTTAAACAAAAAAAAAATGATTTTATGCACAATAAAGAACACCTATGTATGTCAGTATATGAAAACATTCATTAATCAACCTACCTACCTTGATTGTTCTAAGAACACACTATTTATTTATTGTTTTCTTACATTATGTCAATAAGGTTAAATATTTGAATAATTTGCAAAGGTATCACTATGTATAAAAAATCACTGGAAAATAGAAGAGGTAGATAGGTAAAAATGTGTTAAAAACAAATTACTGTCGATATTAAATGTGATGGCCTTACAAAGAAAGATAATGTGCAATTCCTATAGCTGATTAATTTTATTGATCTTCAAGAATTAATATTCCTTAACTCAGTGATATAATTTACATTACATGTATATGAAATATAAAATAATGTTACAATGTTAAGTATTTATTTAGGTAATGGCTTTATTTTTAAGTATATAAATTTGAATTAAGTTATTAATTATGTGATGATAAAAGAACCTAATTTATGTATCGGAAAACATTTAAATTGTATTGACTTTTGATCAATTCTTAAATAAATAATTTAAATTATATGAATAAATCAGCATTTATTATTAAAAAATCTCAAATATATATTTTTTTGTTTTTATGACTAGTTTTAGGTACTTCTTTGTGAATCATATTCTCAAATAACATTTTAATAAGTATCAACCATGTTTAATTCTGGTTATTCTGTTTACTTAAGTACACATCAGTTATCTTTATTAGATGTTGTTTAAAATAGCGATAATGTATCTCTATATTTATCTTTTTTACTTGTGTAGTGTTCTTTTTTCAGAATGAACTTATTACTTTATTCAAAATTCATATTTTTTGCGTATGGATTTGTCTAACTGGAAAACCAACTTGTTATAAAGTTTCAGGGGGCATTGTTAAGTTGTGGCCTGCAAGTATGGCTTGTCACAAAAAAAATATAGTCATAGGTACAAGAGGTGTAGTTATGTCAAATAAGAAATGTGCCGTGCCTTATGCCGGTAGACAAAGAACAGTATCTCTGTACACACAAAGGCAGAGTTCAGCTTACGCCTCACGGACTTTAGTTGGAACAAGTACCTATTGTTTTAACTTTTCTTTTATTTTCTCACAATGTATATTTTTTCATAGATTTATAAGCATTTAATTTTCTTTATTAATATTATTTTATGAACTGTGTTTGTGTCTCTTAGAAAGATATTTATTTATAGTAATAATTGGGAACTAGTCAATGTTAAGCAACAAAATATTTTATTAAAGCACATACCGATATAGTGTTTACCGTTTTCCTTAATAAATGTGATAAAAAATTGCGTTTTTTATTTATTATATTTCTTTAGTTCCACGCTTCATCCCGCATAACGGGCATTTTCAATAAATGGGGAGTTGAATAGCGGACTTTGACAGTGCGCTTTATGTGGAAATGAAATTGAATTCATTCTATCGTGGGGATTGAACCCACAACCGTTCATCACCAAACACCATATTTCTATGCATACAGTGGATAGTCATAAGTCAAAGTGACTTGGCATTGAACATTCTTTAATGCATACTTACACCATGCATTAACAAATATTAATAAATGGAAAATAAAATCAACATATTTTTTAGTTAATTTATTATATATTCTAATTAGAATGTTACAATATTTTTAATCAAGCTCTCAAAGCGTAAGTTTGATACCAATGGAGATACCAGTTAGAAAATCAATATGCAAGTGTTGCACGCAAAATAAATGTTAAAGATAAGTAAAGCAAATATTTGTGTAAATGTGAACATAATATAATTAATTTAATAATTTATTATTATCCTTTGAGGCTGGACATGCCAGCTCTCATGATTTCATCCACTAGTAGAAGGTTGCTAGCAATTACTGAACAGGAATTAAGTATTTGTTTCTTAACAATATAATTGTCATACACTCCCAAATCGACTGGTTTGAAAGCTTCACCAGAGCTCAAGTCCAAACCAATTGGGTCAGGGCTTAAGCGAGACTCCTCTTGCAGTTTCACAATAGTATCCTGAGCATCATATCCAGAGTTAACAGCAAGAGTTTTTGGGATAACCAGTAATGCCTCAGCGTAAGCTTGGATTCCAAGACGTGATTTTCCTTTAACAGTGTCTTTGAATTTTTGAAGTTCCATATTGGCTTTGATTTCGAAGGCACCTGCTCCAGGAACAACACATTTGTCTTCGATAGCATTGTTGATGGCTCGAAGACCATCACGAACTGCATCCTTGATCTGCGCAAGTGTGTGTTTATTGGGACCCTTCATAAGAATAGTCACTGACTGGGGGTTTTTGCATTCCTCAACAAATGTATACTTTTCTTCCCCAAGAATATGTTCGTACACTACGCCGGCATATCCTAGGACTTCTTCGTTGAGGTCTTCAACCGAGTTCATGGCTATACCGCCGCAGGCGAGGGCCAAACGCTCCATGTTACGCCTCTTGGCCCTACGCAATGCGATAATGCCTTCTTTAGCGAACGCGTCCAGGGAGAGAGGATCTACTCCCTTTTGATTGATAACTACAAACGTCTTGTCAGTACCGTCGCAAACTTTCTTCTTCAATGCAATGATCTGAAAAGTTTTTAAACATTTAATTGTATCGTTTCATCTCTCTAAATCTGATTAAGGGATAACATAAACTATATATAATTTTTTTTAGCTTCACGATGTATCCTGCGCTTAGCAGGGTAGGCAGAGGGAACCTAATGTTAAGGCACTCCAGTTCCCATTTTCCGAAAAATTCTGGAATGCTTGTTGGCGGAACCCAACGCCGCGTTTTACCACGATACAAGTGTGACGGCCTCAAAGTAAAAATAATTTTAAAAATCAAAAGCACATTGATGTACACACAATATGTACAGGTGCAATATGTACAGGTACAATATGTAGATACAATATGTGCAGGTACTATAATATGTACATGTACAACACATGCAGGTTATAATATATTACCTTTTTAACTCTCTGGTCAATAAATTCTCTTTCAGCTGCCACCAACTTTTCTCTGTCCTCTGCTGACTTGTAGAAGAAGCCAGAATTCACTTCAGTCTTTTCATATTCAAGAGATACATTGCAAGTTAGAATGTAGGCGTTCTCAACGCGTTTCGGCATATCAGGGTGACGAGCACCATGGTCCATAACAATACCTATTAAAAGAATGAAAGGCATTTTAAGATATGTATAAAAAATTATATGTTGAGGGATCTGAGCTAGGGTCTTTGGATGCATGTGCTTTTTGTGCTATGTAAATTCTCTTTAAATTTTTGAAAAATATATAGTATGTAAATTTTTCCTTGTTGGGACAAGCCAAGGAAAAATTTATATACTATTGGGGATGATTTACCTTTATTGCCTCCCTGTGGTAAGAGAGGAGTTGAGTCTTGCCAACAATATCTGGCCAATTGGCATTGCATAGAAAACAGTGTTATAGGTTCTCACTTATGAAAATAAATAACTACCTTTAATTAAAGAAGTTTCAGTAGCAGTCTTATGTTGCATTTCCATAAGTTCCACCATATGTAAGTCTACCGGCTTGCCCGGTGTACGGATTGCTAGTACTGCGTCCACACAAGCGTCAGTTAATACATCAGCTAAACTTGAATGTACCTGTAAAAATATTAATATATACAGGATGTAATGCAATCAACGGATTATTGGTTGTCTTAAGGTAGCTATACTGGTACTTATTCATTTCACCATCATGTATGTCCACCTATTTTCAGTGGTTCAGTAGATATTTGAGAATTTGTTAACTGTTAACTCTGCGCTCGTGGTTTTTTTTCTCAATATAGGCCAATAGTAGGCCTTTTGTATAATGTAATATTTCAAAACTATCGGAATAATGCATAGGTACTCTACCTATAGACCACCGTTAATCCCTCTATTGCGTTACATACTGTATACATGCAGTATGCCTCGTTTACGGAAGCAGGAAATGAAAATATTAAATATTGCATTCTTCGGAGTAGGAATCAAAACCACAATGCTCGTGAAGCTGCTCTAGGATAGCCTCACTTAATATGTAATCCATATATATAAAAGGACTTGTCCTCACTGACTGAGGTAAGACGCACGCACAGCCGTAACTGCTGATGGTAGAAACGTGATTTTTGGGCAGATGTTTACTTTCGTTCGGATTTTAAAAAAATTTAACCCTAAAGGAATGAAATAAGGGGAATTCAGACTCCTAAAAATATTTAATTGAGCATGTGTTTCACAGATTTTTAGAATTTACCCCCTGAGGGTGCCAATAAGGGGTTGAAAGTTAATATGGAAAAATCTTTAAATCTCTACTGATTTTTATAAAAATCTAAACTTAGACTCTTAAAAATAATTCAGTGAACATGTGTTTCATGGTTTACTAGAATTCACCCATAAGGGCGCAAATGAGCAGGCGAAGCTGCGCGCGTCCGCTAGTATTTTAATAAAATGGGAATCTGTGCAGTGCAGTGGCATCTCTGACTTTAAATGTAAAATGAATTACACTGAGTGTCAACCTCCCTTGGGGAAAGCTGTTATAGCTATATAAATTATATAAAAAAATTAAGATGTTACGGTGCAGGGGCACCAGCACACAACTGTAAATGTGATGGTTTGCGATATGATTCCCACTCGGCAAATGAAATATTAAATTTTTTTCATGTTGAATAAAGGCTTTAATATTATTATGTAAATTTTTTGTTAGTATCAAATATTAAGTTCAAATCTCTCTACATAAAAAACAGTGTCTTGTAAGTAAATATTTTTCTTAAGTGAAAGAGAAAGAATTAGAATAAAATTTTTACAATATAACATTAGTATCTGATATACATACTTTTGTCTTTAAAGAAGTTCTGGCAATATCTACAAGGTTTTCTCTCTTCACATCAATTGGAATTTTCAAGGATTCTAAGATTTCTAATGCCTTATTACGTGCAACATCAAAGCCTTCAGTAATAATTCTTGGATGCAAACCTAAAAAAATAATTATTATCAATATAATAAAAACAATAAAATAAATAAAATTTGTCAGCTTTCTCAGCTTCATACATAAGCCCGCGTAGGGTAGCCAGAGAGGCCCTGGAGACACAGATGCACCCATTCTTTGTTTTGTGTTTAACTTTAAGACATTCAACACTGCATTTTGTCTTAGGAACAAAGTGGCACAATAAAAATAATTCAATTAGGTATTCCTAAGTGGGATTGAACCCATAACCATCGTTTTTGATGCTTTCTCATTGTGTCACAGTGCTTTTAAAAAATAATTAAAGTGATATAATGAAATTTATATAGTTTTTATTTATATTTGTAAGAGTAATATTAATAAAAAATATATCAATACCTTCACTAATGTAAATATCAGCCTGTTTAAGAAGTTCGCCTATTAATAGCACTGTTGATGTAGTGCCGTCGCCTGTTGCGTCGTCTTGGGCAGTGGAAGCGCGGGCAATGAGCGAGGCTGTAGGGTGTTGAATTTGCATTTCATGCAGCAGCACATTGCCATCTTTAGTGATTTTAATATCACCTGATCCGGATACCAACCTTTAAGAGAGAAAACGAAAAATCATGTCTACGAATAGTTGAATGCCGGCACTCGACACATGTTTTTATATCAGCTTATAATAAAAAGAGCTTTAGTTGTAACAATGTAATTTTGTAAGTAATTATAAATTATATAAATAATATTATGTTTTTTAATATTAAAAAGATTTTGAAAACTCTGAAAAGGATATAACTTACATTTTCATAGTGCCTTTGGGGCCGAGGTTAGTTTTCATGACATCTTGAATACCTTTTGCAGCACTTATATTTACAGCTAAAGCTTGTGCAGCTCTCGCAAATTCAGCTTTAGGGTTAAGTAAGCTAATTGCAGACATTTCTCTAGTTTCTTTATAAAATCTCGTAAAACAGAAAGTAGGTTTTAAATTAGTGATCACAAAAAGTCACACTTTATGATTTCACAAAGACCACAGATAGCAAAAATTTTAACTTTTAAGGGCACAAAAAACGACATGTATAATATACCGTTCTTACGATACTGTACTAGTGATGTTCTGTGATTGTTCTGGCTAGATTTACAGTTCCGAAACATGAATGAGTCATTTTAGGTACAAAATAATTCTTGTTAAATACTTATTTGGAAAATCTACAAAAATTTTAACGTAGCAGAATTATAAGCCGCACCTATTGGAAACCGTCCAAGTGCTTTGACCAACTAAGCCATACGTTCTCATCAAGCTACGTCAAAATTCTTATTCGCTTGTTGCAACTTATTCATGTTGATAGCATCTCTGTAGGGAGATTTTTACAAATTTCTGCTACCCAAAGATTATTGCTTAAAATTATCGTTTGGCAAGAGGGAATACTATTTATTTAATATTTTCGACATTTTGAAATGTTATTCTACACTTTAGTACCTTATTACAAGAGTGTTTTACGTTATGCTGTAATTACATTACATGGCTGTGACTGTAACGTGACGGTTGTGGATTCGATCCCCACTCGAGGAAATGAAATATTTATATTTCCATTTCTTCGCTCTGTTGTCGTGACCGCGTTGAATTCTCCCATTCAATAGGCAATGCCTCCAGAATTCGGCAGAAAGTGGGCAACGGAGTGTCTTAACACGAGGTTCTCTCTGCCTACTCTACTATGTGCGGAATACAGCGTGAAACAGATGCGCGCTGATGCGCGATGCTGATGTAAATATGTTAAAGCTGATGCGCGATGCTAATGTAATTTTGTTAAAAACCATTGGTTTAGAGTTAATTAGTCCAAATTGAAGAAATTATCAATTAATAAAGTATAAAACTAAAATATTAAATTAAGAAATGAAAATATTAAATGTCAAATTTACTTACTAATAACGAATAAAAAATATATACCGCATACAGTAAACATTATTATTTTAAAAGATTTTGAATTATTCTCTCAAACTTCTTGGCCCTTTGTTTGTAAAAAAATATTTACAATAGAGTTAATGTAAACTTATTTGTCAGCTTGTTTGTCAGTGTCAAGTGTCAACTTACATATATTTAGGTTGCACTATGGATTCAATAGGACGAAAATAAATTTCTATTTTAAACTTATATGTATTAAATTTACGAGAGGTTACTAGAAATTTCATCAAATATATAAAAGCTGCGCTGATGAAACTCGTTCAACATACATTAAATAAGTTTTATTCATAAGTGACAAAAAGCTTACACAATGATTAATCAAACAGAAGCTGAGAGTTTTAAAAATAAGGGCAATGAAGCTTTTAAAGCCGAGAACTATGAAGAAGCCATATCGCTTTATACTAAGGCTATTAACGTTGCGGAGAAAGATTCACGTGAGTTGGCTACGTACTTAAAAAATAGAGCTGCAGCTTATCTTAAATTGAAAGAATTCAATAAAGTTATAAAAGATTGTGATATTGCTTTGCAAATCATTCCTGAAGATCCGAAGACACTCTTTCGACGATCACAAGCCTTGGAATGTCTAGAGAGATTTGAAGAGGCTTATAGAGATGCTAGAGCAATTTTTACAGTAGATCCTACAAATAAAGCTGTACAACCATTATTAACCCGATTATATGCACTAGTTCAAGAAAGAATAAAAAATGCAGAACAGACAAGTAGCAAAGTGGAGCAAATGTTTAAAATTGCATTTGAAATGAGTGAAGATAAAGATAAGCGTGAAAAAGCTATGTCTAATTTACTTGTGTTGTCTAAAGAAACAACAGGTGCTGACATAATGGTAAAAAATGGTGTAATTCATAAAATTCAGAAGTTGGTTAAAGTAGAGAAAAATTTAGATATATATGTTAATGCCATAAGAGTAATTGGACAACTTTGCAAAAGAAGTGTTGATAGGACTAAAGAGGTCATTAATGTATTTGGTATTCCATGGTTTTTAGAGATAATTGATAGTGAAGATGAAGAAAGAGTTACTGCTGCTCAGTATTGTTTACAGGTAATATTAAACACATTTTCAGGTATGGACACTAAAAAAGAAACTAAGCCTGACCAGCAATTGTGTGAACAATACAAAAGTGAAATTGATACACTTCTTACTTGTCTTACATATTCAATTACTAATAGAATTATAACTGGTAATGCTCGAGATGCCATTATAGAATTAATTATGAAAAATTGCCATTACAATACTTTAAATTGGGCTGAAAGGTTTGTAGAAATCAGAGGATTACACCGTTTACTAGATGTGTGTAGTGAACTAGAAGAATACAAATATGAATCAGCCATGAATATCACTGCTTCATCTCGAACTATAGCTGCTGCTTGTCTAGCACGGATTTATGAAAATATGTATTATGATCAAGCAAAAGAGAATTTTAATAGTCAAATAGATGACTTTATTAAAGAGAAACTTCTAACCCCAGATTTGGAATCCAAAGTGAGAGTAACAGTGGCCATTACATCTCTTTTACGGGGGCCATTGGATGTTGGAAACTATGTTATTTCAAAAGAAGGTATAATAGAAATGATTTTGGTTATGGCACAAACTGAAGACTTATTGCAGCAGAAAGTTGCCTGTGAATGCTTAATTGCTGCAGCATCCAAAAAGGATAAGGCAAAAGCTATCATTAATAAAGGTGTTGATATTCTGAAAAGCTTATATTCAAGTAAAAATGATGCAGTTCGAGTGAGAGCACTCGTAGGATTATGTAAGGTTGGAAGCTTTGGAGGAGATGATGCTTCTATACGTCCCTTTGCAGATGGGTCAACAAAAAAACTAGCAGAAGCTTGTAGAAGATTTTTAGTTAATCCAGCTAAAGACAAAGATATGAGAAAGTGGGCTGCAGAAGGACTTTCATATTTAACTTTGGATGCAGATGTCAAAGAAAAGCTAGTTGATGACAAACCAGCAATTCAAGCATTAATTGAACTTGCCAAAACAGGTGACCAGTCTTGTTTGTATGGTGTAGTTACAACTTTAGTTCATTTATGTAATGCTTATGAAAAACAAGAAATGATGCCGGAAATGTTAGAGCTTGCAAAATTTGCAAAACATCATATTCCAGAACAGCATGAATTAGATGATCCTGATTTTGTTAATAAAAGATTAACAGTTCTTTGTAAGGCTGGTGTTACATCCGGCTTAGTAGCTTTGGCTAAAACAGAAAGTCATAATTCAAAGGAATTGATTGCCAGAGTTCTTAATGCAATATGCAATTTACAAGATTTGAGAGGTATTGTAGTCCAACAAGGTGGAGCAAAGGTTTTAATTCCAATGGCATTGGAAGGCACCAACAATGGCAAGAAACAGGCAGCACAAGCTTTAGCAAGAATTGGAATTACAATCAATCCAGAAGTAGCATTCCCTGGACAACGAAATTTGGAAGTTGTGAGACCTTTAGTTGCCTTGTTGCATCCAGAATGTACAGCATTAGAGAACTTTGAAGCGCTTATGGCACTTTGTAATTTGGCAGGAATGAATGAGACTACCAGAAACCGTATATTAAAAGAAGGTGGCTTGTCAAAAATAGAGCTCTATCTGTATGAAGATCATATGATGTTACAGAGAGCTGCTACACAATGCATATGCAATTTGGTTCAATCAGAAGAAGTTATTAAATCATATGAAAGTAATAATGACAAAACTAAATATTTGTACCTATTATGCCAGGAAGAAGACATTGATACTGTATTAGCAGCCTCTGGAGCATTATGTATGCTAACATCTATTAGCAAAATATGTTGCAGAAAATTACTTGATCTGCAATCCTGGGTAGAATCACTAAGATGCTTATTAGCCAATCCGAATCATGAAATTCAGTTTAGAGGTGTTTATATGCTTTTTAATATCATTAACGATGACAAAGATGTAGCTTCTCAGATATTTGAAACAGATGTGATGGAAATTTTAATGGCACTCACTAAAGTAACTAATCCTGAGCAAAAACGAATCAAAGACCATGCTGAAAAATGTTTGGCAGCAGCTGAGGATTTGGGAGTCATTAGAAAACCGGATGAAGGATCTATTGTTGATAACATCCAAGAAGAAGCTGCTGAAGGCGATGAGGAATAAAAATAAAAATAATATTTCCATAAGCTGAATAGTTGTTATTGTTAGTGTGAGATTGTCTATTTATTGTTGTTTGAAATAAAATTTTTCACTTATTTTTTATTATTTTTCATTTTGTCATAAACTTGCATTAAAAATTAATATTAAAATTTTTTAATTACTATTAGTGAGCACATAGTACATATACATAAGTGAGCATAATAATATTATTAAGTAATATTTTGTAAGATGGTCACTATGTATTGCCACAGATTATATAAAGACTTCATAATTTATGATTTGAATACATAATAATGTAAATATTTTTATTACTTTTAATTAACTAAATACAATCCAAAATTTTAAAATTACAGTGCTTATTATATATACTATTGCTCCAGGCAATGGTTCTACAAGCTTACAATTTACATAAAGTATGTGAAACTTCACATATATATGGAACGAGAGAATTTGAACGCCATTTAAATGAACTTACATATTAAAATTATTTAAAAAATATATTAAAAAATGTTTCATTGCTTATATGCCTAATATTTTTAGCATAAATGTACATATACGTTATAATATTTAACAGACAATTCAGACTCAGAGATACTAGTGAAACCTGTCATTGAAACCTAAATAGATAATACACTACCTATTTTAAAAATGTATCGTGCATAAATAAAAATTGAAATATTTTCTTCAAAGTGTTACAATAACATATGTGTGGAATTTACAGTAGATCGGTCGTAGTGATTACAAAAAGATTGATTGATGATTTTTTCTTAAATAACGTAAAGATAATTTTATTAAAATTATTAACAAGATAATGAAAGAAGTACATAATCAAACATTTATTCTTCATAAATAATGTGTATATATTTTTTTTACTGTTTGGACTATAGAGTAGACACCCTGTGTCGCGTCCTTTCCCCACCTAGATCTGCCCCTCAGCTTAAGCAAAGGTCTTTTCTGTGTCGATTTCATTCGTGTGCACCTTTAATATTTTAATATACTGTTATAAAATTATTGATATTATATATTATTTTTTAGAAAAAGATATATGAAAATATAAATTAAAATTAAAAATATATTGCAAAAATAGAATTTTGGAGTATGTTGTTGTAAAAGAAGCCGCGGCGTCTATTTTATCCGTAGAAAATGACGTTGTTGAAAACCTTTTAAATTGACAGCTTGATTTGGTTTGGTTTCCGCTACTGTGCTATTGTGCTATTTTTTTGATTTTTCGTTAAAAATCTCGAGAAAATGTCTATATCAACGGCCACAGGTACATAAAATTATTAATTACATATTTGTATAATTGAAATTTGTTGTCTTTTTCTATATTTGTCATCAAACATGATCAAACTATGTTTTCGGAGTAATGCCATGGAATCCCATATGGCGGTCCTTACTCCACATGATTTAATGACGCTACGTAACGAAATAATATATTTCTTAATAAAGCCTTTCTTAAAACAAGCAAGTTACTCTATTTTAACGACCTAATTTAGAGGTTAAATGTAAAGCTTAGTTACGTTAGGTTAATATTATATTCTACTTTTTTCATTTTCTGGCGTCTGCTGAGTGCTGACGCCGGACTTATAGACTTTGGGTTGCCTTAATGATTAATATATTATTCCTATCCTTCCATTTTATTTATTTTGAATAGTAAAGTAAACAAAATAATTAGATATAATAATTTGTATATTAATAGTTACTCAGGAAAATTATGATAAATATAAAAAAATATATATTACTACAAAAAGACCTGAAATCAAAAAGCAATAATGTGAATGTGTAGATTTAAGGGTTTCACTTTTTTATGTGAAGTAGTTTTAGGTACATGAAAAATAGATTTATATCTTCTGTAATTTTGCACAGTTTCATAATGCATGTCACTTTTTAAATTACAGATGAACGCACAGAAGGTGATGATGACACATCACAAGGAAGCCACCCTAAAGAGGATACTAGTGATTCAGAAAATGAAATTGAAAATGAACCTCAAAATCAAAACGGAGGTTCTGTCAGCCCTGAAGTTCATGAAATCACAAGTGATGAGGAAGATTGTATAGTAACTAATGAAGATGAAACATCAAATTCTAGTACTGAATCAAATGATAGTTCAGATGGATCCCAACAAAGTAATAAAGATAGAGATAAAGAAAAAGATGAAGAGCCTTTAGAAAACGGTGGAGAAGAATCTGATGTGGAAGAAGTTACTATTGAAGATCCATTAAATCAATTCCACGGGAACAAGACCAAACCCATAATTATTAATGACACAAAAAAATTGACAAATTTGACATCAAAACTAACAGATTCAATCGATGGAGAACAAAATAAGGAGCCTACTGTTGTTATAATAGATACAAACTCCATATTGTCTGGCAAAGGCTCTACATCAGTACAAAATAAGACAAGTACCAGCCTTATTGATGCTCAGAATTTATGTCAAAGCATTGCTGCCCGTGGAACCACAATAACTCCTATTAGTTGCAAATCTAGCACTAATAATTCTAGAGCTAGTCAAAATAATACATCAGCTGCCCAACCAAATATATTACCATCATTGACAGATGACATGTTTGTAGTAGAAGCTCCTTCATTTATTGTTCCTTATGTGTATGAAAAACCGTCGGTTAAACCATTTAGGGAGTTTGTTGATAAATTAGGTAAAGAGCTAGAAGAAATCAAATTAAAAGAAGACCAAGAAAAGTTAGAAAAAGAAAAGGCAGAGAAAGAAAAAAAAGAAAAACTAAGAAAAGAGCGCATTGAAAGAGGAGAAGATGTTGAAGATGAAGTGGAAAGCGATACTGAGAACAAAAAAGCTGAAGAGCTTGCTAATGATAAGAAACTGAAGGAAGAGAAAAAACAACGGCGAAAACGTCGAAATGAGGATGATGATGACTCCTGGGATGGTGAGTCATCTAGTGAGTCTGAAGAGGATGGTCTCAGTGATGATGAAACTGTGGTTATAAAAGACAGAGATGATGTTATAGACGATGTAAAAGACCCAATTAATATGGTTATTAAAGGTATTGCTGGTAAAAACGATAGCTACTTTGACTGTTCATTAGGTCAGTTTTTTATAAACATAGGTAATAATTTAGTGCAGGAATATGTCCAAAGTGATTTGCTAAAAACACAAAACAGAAAACTTTATAAAGAAAAGAAGTCTGGTCGCAGTACTCGAGCTACCGAAACAGCTATAGCATCTTTAACTCAAAATCTTGCATACAGCAAAAAACTAAATGCTCCTTATGCTCTTGAGCAAAAAAGATGTGATTTTTGTAGTTTTAAAACTGAATCTGTTTTAGTTATGGCTCATCATTTGGAGGCTCCTCATATGAAAAACAATATATATAAATGTAATACATGTGCATTTGAAATACGAAGTCCTCATGATATTCTGTATCATATGGAAGCGGAACATAACATTAGGGGACGATTGGAAAGAGCTCCTGCATATCAACAGTGTCCTAGTTGTCACTTTGAAGACAACAGTAAGACAAAATTAGCACGCCACCTTATTGCATGTGCTAAGAAGTTTAAACCTGAATTTAATCTTGGACCACCTCTCGAATGGGAGCCCCCAGCAAAAATACCAAAGCTTTCTAGGGCACGCAATAGTGTCGTAGGATCTTATCAGTCTGGATTCAATAGATCACAGGTAGCAATGAATCCTGTTGGTAGACCCTCTATAAACATGTCCAACACTCCTGTTCCTAGTATGCCAATTCTGGGAAGACCTAGAGGCCGGCCACCGCTGGCGGGACCAGCTCGTGCACCTGTTTCAGGCGTGCCTATTATTCGTAGTGGTGTTATGATTATGCACAATAATCAAGCAAGTGGGACCACAATTTCCAATTACCCTATAATACAAAATAATCAAGGTAATCAATCATCATCAGCCACACCTAAGATATCTATTACACCTCTACCTCGTGCACCACAACCTTCCTCATCTAATACCACACAAAACTCAAAGGCGACTTTTGTTATATGTGAAATTTGTGATGGATACATCAAGGATTTGGAACAATTACGAAATCATATGCAATGGATACACAAAGTGAAAATTCACCCTAAAATGATTTACAATAGACCTCCATTAAACTGCCAGAAATGTCAGTTCAGATTCTTCACGGACCAAGGTCTTGAGAGGCATTTGTTGGGTGCACATGGTTTGGTTACAAGCTCCATGCAAGAAGCAGCCAACAAAGGTAAAGATGCAGGCAGGTGCCCAGTGTGTGGTAGGGTTTACCAATGGAAGTTGTTGAATCATGTGTCCAAAGATCATAGTATGACACTAAAACCCGCTCATCTTTCTTATAAATGTACTGTATGCACCGCTACGTTTGGCATGTATAAACAATTTGAAAATCATGTATATTCTGCCCATAGTGTTGTGGCAAAACGTGTAATAGATAAAAGCAAGACCTCCACCCCACCTACTAAGACTTCGGAAACTGATCCTTTGCTCAAGCCACTCAAAATAAGCGATGAGATCACAATAATACCTCAACCAGCTAAATCGTCAGTGACTATCACTGCCAAGGGCAAATAACATTAACGCCTGGAAGTGTGAATACTGAGTTAGAGCTGTTATATATCGCGAATATTGCTTGTCAGTGATACACTTCCATGTTTTCTGGCAGTATTGTGTAAATAAAGGATTTATTAATACTATTACACATTAAAATATTAATATTGAAAGATAATAAATTTTGTGACTATTTTCATTAACCAAGTGAAATATTATTTGTAAACTGAAAAATTAATAATTTAAAATACAATGTAAGTTGTAAATTCAATGTATAAATCAAGTAATAAGTGTTTTGTGCCCCGCAATGTTTCTAGTATTCCTAAAATATATCAGTGACTGTGTGCTGTGGTTTCAATGTCACAAAAAAAACTTGAAAAGTTAAGATCTGCAACTTTGCTGTATAATAGATAGTGAATGATATGAATGCGCAAGTTAGGCATTAGTTTTTCCATTAATCATTGATAAGTAATTTATTTGCAATTTGTTATTGTATAATCTGTGACAACTATAAGTTATTGTCTGCCTACTTTATTTAATATGTAATACTTATTTTCATCTGAATATATTTCAGTAAAATGTATTATAATATAACTTAGGTAGACATTAATGATAAATGATATACTAAGTAAGGTGTTAGTTAAGATTGTATTGTAGATTTAAATTATAAGTGCATAAGAATGTATCGATTACACCGCTGATTCTTTCGATCCCCGCCAAAATGTTCTCATTTTGGATACAAATTTGCAAAACACAACGGTCTTATTTAATTCTGATCTCAGGTTAGACTGGAGTGTTGATTTGGTAAAAGTTTACTAAATTGTTAACGTACTTATAGAACTGAAATGATGTATTTTTTTTATTTAATAAAAAAGACCATTGTAAGTATATTGATATTTTTTCTTTTAGCAAACAGTGACTAACATCGATTTCATATTGCCTATTATGTATGTATGTACCTATATTATATAAGTAAGTAAATATTACTTTAAAAAGGTTTAACAAAAAATATTTTTGCATAAAAAATTTAAAAGTAATATTTTTAACTTTTTAATATAATAAATATTAATTATCATTTATATGAAATTAATATTAATTAACATTTCTGTTTAATATTAAAACAAATTTTATAAGTCTGCCTTAAAAAATATCCTAAAAAGTTCCTTGCCCTATCTTGACTTCGCCATTTTGTTCTCGAATTTTCGAGACCGAGGCGTACTACTCTATAACTATTTCATAACACCGTTATTTAGAGAATACATATCGAAAGACGGGAGAGAGAAAGAGAGCTCGACTAAACCCCACAAAACCATGTAGCTATCTCGTTCTATCATTTTCGTATCGCCGACCGATCGCGTAGTCCCTGTTATATAAAATGCTATATAACATACATATTATATACTTCATCTGTACCTATGTGCTTTTTATAAGTAAATATTTAAGAGACCGCTTTTTTTACTTTGGTATTTGATATTTCATATTCACGTTAGTTCAAATTGCTGTTTATATTTTGTTAGGCGTATTAGTTAAAATAAAGTAGTAGTAAAAGTAGAATATAATTGAAAGAGCCGTAATATAATATTTATGTAGTCTTGTATAGGATGTCGCTAAAGTTATTGATTGAACTCTTACTTGACTCTCTGGAAACGGTAAATTCTAGACAGACGTGCTATAAAATTAATATACCTAGTAGCGGTATTCCGGTATAATATAATAGAAATTACAAACGGAAGGTAGATCAATGCCTTGTTTTAAATTATTGTAATGATATAACGACAGTTTGTACAGTTCGAATTGGTTTAGAAATATATTTTCGACAAAAATAACGCCTTTGTATTTTATTATAATAAAATCATCATCAAAAAGGAACGGAGAATTTTAGTCATTAGTGCTGTTTCGCAGAGAAAACTATTTTTTAGAAAACATAACAAAATACTGTATCCCCACGGCTACCCCGCTAGGGATAGCGCTACGCTAAAAATATAACAAACCGAAACCAGGGAAAACGTAATGCTCATGGTCGAAGGAATAGGGGGAGCCGGGTTGGTCGTGCCCACCCCAGAAATTGTATATTTTTCATGCATAATAAATTGTGAGAATTCTCAAGTACCTACCTAGTTTTTTACTTTGATAATTTCATCACAATTCCTAATTAGTGTAGGTACATAGGTATTCTAAGATTCAATCTCATATCCAAAGGAAAGCTAGCTATCTGTAAATATTATTCATCTGCCAAATTATTTTCTTTGCAGAACTTTTGTATCTCAAAGGGAGGTTAGGTATTTCTTTTATTAGAATTACTTATTTTCGGGGTTCCGTACCTCAAAATATAAAAACAGAACCTTTAGAGAAACACTGTGTTGTTGTCAAGACCATTTATTTCACAACATATATATTTTGAATAAAATTAAGCTTCTAAGTCAACGTAATGAAGAAATACGCATCGTTTTTGCTGCATTTTGTATGAAATTCGTCGCGTAATCAAAACTATTACTTTCCGTGGATCCGAGTTCACATAATTACGATTATGAAATTTGGCAAGAAGTGAGAGAACTTACAATTCAAATAAAAATTAAAAATCTGAAAACAAATAAATTTAAAGAATAACCGTTACAAACTTAAACTTACCTATAAGTATGTGCAGTTCATACGAAATTAAGTTATAGTAGGTATTTCCCGTTACACTTCCAGTTATACTACAATCCTAATATTTATTTATTTAGAATCATCAGTGGTAATCACATACATCTTAGAATATCTAATAGTTTTTTCGTAACCCTCGACGGGTTATTTTCTATCTAACAGAAACTAGATAGAGTGGTAACGCAGGTGTATAAGTGTGTGATGCGATTGGTTGTGGGTTCGATTCAAGGAAATAAAATATTTTAATTTTTTGCTCTGTTGTCCAGGCAACACCGTGGTGTTAAATTCAACACTTTATGCCACCAGAATGTAAAATTTTTATATGTCAATGGAAAATGTTCAACAAGCTCAACAACTTTTGATAAGAACGCAATTCATTATTTTTTTATTATAGTTTAGCTGGACCACTACATCAGGTGTGGAAGTCTTCGAAATGAATAACAGCCTAGATCTGCCCAGGTCTAATAGTCTGCCCAACATAAAATCATTCGAATCCATCCAGTAGTTCAGAAGATGTGTTGATGATGTTCAGAAAATTGTAAAAAATCATAGATTCATGTTCTATTACTAATTTTATATTACCCTAAATACTTTTTTCTTATTAAAGTATTTACTTTTTCTTTTTTTAACTATAGTATAGATAAAAAATAAATAGATGCCGGCTGCATGAAGCAAAATGTCGTCTTTAACTTTGAACTGTTTTTCTCAATTACTTTAATACTAAAAGCAAACAATATTTTATAAATAGGTGCAAAAAACTATACGCCCGATTGATTATTTTTCATAATTGGTATCTATTTTTTTGTTTCGCCAGATGCCACATCCTCAGCTCACTGTGCGGCATTGAGTTTTGCCAATCTACATGAAATGGCTCAAATTCAATTTCAATTATTATACGTGAAATAAAAATAAAATATGATCTCATCTACACTCCCATTTCCCTGGGAGTAGTTATATCGAATTACGTTGTAGCTCAAAGATATCTTATATACAGTAGCGATGTTAGGGTAGGGCGTCCCTGGGCGAAGGGCCATAAGGGGCGCCGCGACATAATCGGACAGGGACATTTTCAGGGACAGAGTACCCTCTTCCCTACCCACCCGGTGTCGCTGTAAAGGCCAATAGGGCTAACAGGATTAACCTCAAAACCGAAAAAAAAATATTCGGACATCTGTCCTTTTATGTCCGGTCTGTTTTGAATTTTATTAAAGATCGCAACTTACAAGAACTGTTATTAAATGTATGGATAGCATTGCGTATATTATTGACTATACGTGTGACGGTTGCTATTGGGGAAAGGGGAAATTGGGTTGCGATGCATACATTTTGCTCATTTTATTCCTGAGAGCAGATTAATTTCGCTTCCGACGATCCTGATACCTGTGTCGCTGCCGTTGCCCATGTGGTTCTGCAGGGCAGGGAACTTTATATTCTTAGCACTATAGTGCCAATCAATGCCAAATCATGCCGCATGCAGTGCCAATCAAACCAAATGTGAATTCCTCAAATAGGTATATAGGTATAGTCGAGCCTCTAGGTACTTTAAACGGCAACTTACCAGAGCAAGTTCCTAGTATATCGCCAAAATCGGCGAGAACCTTGAGAGCTGCACGTCCGGAATTCATCACTTTTGGGCGCCCTCAAAGGCAGCACTCGGTGACTTTAGCAAACTTTCGCTTTCGCCATTACGCACATTAAATGACATCTTGGTCTATTTGCCTCGAACTTGGTTTTGGATGACCGAAGAAGTCTGTTTCGGCAAGCACCTGCGCCGCATAGACAGGGACCGAACGCGCGATGTCACCACTGCGCCCATTGCGAGGTGGCGCAACACACGCTCGCCGAGTGTGTAGCAACGCCGTGTCCTCACAAATGAAGTAGAAGGCGATCTGTCGCTGCCTGCCGTAGTGTGAAGGATGGTTGGTTGCGAGGATTCGTAGGACGCAGTGGCATCCCTCTGGGAGGACGTGATGTCGCATAAGGAAACTGCGAAACGGGAGACGGAGATATTAGCTCCCTTCCCCGGCCGCAGAAGGCGCGCCGGGTGCAACGCTCTTTTCCCGCCCCCATGAATGGTGGTCCCCGCCTCCCTATTTGACAGACACGTGTTGCAGGCGCGCGCGCCTCTGAGACGATGCACGAGGTCTCACTACCCGTACAGGAGACGAGGCCCAGACAGACCTGGCCAGCACTAGTGTGGGGCTGTGGATGAATTTGGATTCCCGCGGCCCCACGCTCCCGTGCGTGGAGACACCGGGGTGGTTTTAGCCAGTAAGAGTCCGGCACGCTCCTCCGCCTTCCCCAGGTGGAGGTAGTCCATAAGGGTTTCCCTCCGTGAAAAAAAAAATAAAAAAAATTGGGTGACCGAAGAATAACGCCGCCAGTCTTTCCGCGGTGCCAGAGCTCAATGCCTAAAGTTAACTTCAACCAAAAAGCTATTAGGCGATCTCTGTCCTCTTTGGATTATCACAAGTCGAGCGGGCCAGAAGGAACATCTCCTTTAGTGCTCCGTTCAAATGCTCCTGAAGTGACAGCGGTGCTAACGTGTTTTTTTCGCCACTCTTACTGAGTCAGCGTAGTCCTAGATTCTTAAAAGAGCGCTCTTATTCACCCGATCTTAAAGTTTCTGATCCACTCCAGGCCTATTGCTATCACCTCCCTTTTCTCGAAAGTGATGGAGAGCATTATAAAAAGCCAGCTCTTGGTTTATCTGAAGGATGATCGATTGATTAATGACATGTTTCCTAATGGATTGATAGGAACTTTTCAATTCAACCCCAAAAAGACACGAGTTTGCGCGTTAACCACTAAACCCAATAAAATTAAACCCCATTTGTGGTGTCGTCAAAATACTCCCCTAATAAGGGGTAAAGCTAAGGCCCAATGTGCTAATACTTTCGGATCGTCGAGCCCAGGTTCAGCCTCATGTGGAGTACTGTACTCATCTCTGGGCTGATGCATTCCAGTATCAGCTTGACCTATTTGATACATACGAACCGCATACAACGTAGAGCCGTTCGGATCGTTGGAGACCCAATGATGTGTGAGTGACTTGCAATTGGCTTTTCGTGGAGATATGTGCTCGCTGTGCGTTCTCTACCGCATGTGTTCTGGAAAACTGTTCGACCTGTTACCTGCCGCCGAATCATCTGGATACGTGCCACTCTACTTCTGTGCGGTTTGGTAAGAACTCTCTTCTACGCGGAACGCAACTGTGGAAGGGCCTACCTATGGTAGTATTTTTTGAAGGCATGTTGGCTTCAAGATTTTTTCTGAACACTAAACAAATTTCTCCTTATTAGAATACGTTTCCCGATGTTCACATGTATACAAACGATGATCATATTTTACCTAAAGTGACCAAATGTCGCGGGAATAACATTGTATCAAGAGAATGGTTGGTGTGCAAATATTTATTTGACTTTAAGAAAAGGTGTTTTTACCATCTCATTTTTTTATTTTTATTTTCTAAGATTTATTAATAATCGATTCTAAATATATATAGATTAAGTTATTGAATACAATAATTAACTAAAACCATTCTGTTTTTTTGTAGATGTAACTTCACAAAATTAGGGTGTGCAAATACACTTTTACCCACGGTATATATATTTTAATATATAAATATATAAGATTTATTTTATTTTACATAAATATAATTTAAATTTGAAAATATTTTAGATTTTATGCTTTCGACGTTATAAATACTTATAAATAAATTGAATAATGTATGTAAAATATACTTTTTTATTGATATTTAATACAATATTTTTGTAATTAGTCATAGACAACTTTACTGTTACCGGATTTAAAAAGGAACTCATTAACCTCTATGACATGAAATTTCATTCATTTTGAATTCTGGTTTAAAAAGAGATGGACGGAAGACTGCATTTATTAGTTTATTTTATACAATTTTCTGGAGCTGAGTAACAAAACACATATTGTAAAGGTATTGAATATATTTTTAATTAGTTATTAGATTTAATATTTTGATGAGATATTTAATACGGTGAACACATGGTAGCCTAACCTCCAATGTTACAACTTGTCGGAAGCTTACAAATATTTCTAAGCACTTCAAATAATACTTTTTCTTATTAACGATTCTCTAAACAACATAGATAAGAAGTAGTAAATTCATTGATAACCTTATCGATTTTTAACATACCTGCCAAAATCAATATTTAATACAGATAAGCCACTTGTACCATTTTTTCTGAACATGATAAGTGATGACAAAAAACACGAGCCGAAATGTGTTTTAAATGATTAAACACATGATATTAAATGATAGGTCTGATCGATCATTCATCATTATAAAATGATAGAGTAAGATTTAAAGTAAGTTGTATCAAATAGATTATTTCTTTACAGGATTAAAGGGTCACTTCACACTTGAGTTATCTAGGTAAGATTTATAACTTATCATTTAATGATAATATTTGGATTAAATTTATAAAAACATGAAAGAATAGATATAAAGGTATTGTTGATTGTTCAAAAGTTAATATGATGATATCCAACACGAGCCGAATGTGTATTTAATGACAACAAAATGATAATTAATGATAGGTCTGATAAAATGTAATACTTTCCTCCTATTTAAAGTATGTCCTTACTTGTTACTTACATTCTTCTATCTAATATTCACAGGTCTCTTCCAGTGTCTAATCGTAGCTATCTGGCCATGGTAAGATTTTATTAATATCATTTTATCGGTAATTATTGATGTAATTGAATTGAATTGATATGATAAGACTTTAATATAGAGATAGGTTGATTATCTAATCTCTTATTAAACTTACTTTTTTGATTGCTTTATAATATAATAAAATTGTCAATTATATTCATAAGTATTCTTGTTGCTGTCTATTATTAAACAATCAAAAATATCATGCAACAAATATATGTATAAGTTATTAAAAAGCTTAATAGTTTATTTTTTTTGTTTCATTTTACACATGTTCATTCTTATCAGAAAGATTAATATTGCAAGAAATGGTTGACAAATAACAGAAAAGTAAATAAAAAAAATAATGCTGATTAATATAATATGCTTTATTTATTAAAGGGGGTCACTATTTACAGTTAAAAATATATTATGTACCTATAATACTTATAAATTCACTAGACTTATCTAATTAGCCTTTCTTTTTCTTAATGCACTTATTAATAATTACAATGTTTAAAACCTAAAAATAGCAATGTTATTGTTTTTGTCTATCAGTTAGTCATCATTAGTTACACTTTAGGGTTCCTTGGGTTTGGTTCAGTAACATTTTGCAAGCGAATAGTGATATCAGTAAGAGACATGTTAGGTAGGATGAAGTCTTGGATGTTGTCTGCTGTCTGGGAGGGACGGTCAAATGGATAACCCATAGGCCTCCTGTCGGGATACAGCCTATCCCTGAGTCCACAAAAGCTGGAAGCTTCAACGCAGTTCGATTGGCTTCCATCTGGATTGTTAACCTGAAAGTCATAGAAATATAAGATAGAGTATATATTTCTCTTTTACATTTGAAACTAATTTGCATTGCTAGTTTATAACAAGCAGAAGTAAAATTTGATTACATAAATATATGCCTTAGTTTTTTTTTATAAATAATAAATAAATAATAAGTTAGGTGGTCCGACTGAATAGATTATGGCAGTTGATTGAATAGATTACTAGGACTTCTAAGCTTACTCCTAGGTATGCTAAAAAGTTATACTAGTGAAGTTAAATAAAATGTAAAGACTACTTACCCTATCCATTTCATAGTTGGACAGCATGACGAACAAGTCATACTTGGATCCTGTCTCCGTTCCTCTCGGCACCAGCATGTGCTGTGGCCACCCACAGCCGCAGAAGTTGAAGGCTGCTAGGTTCGGTGCACGAGCGTTGCCAGTTTGAGAGGAGAGATCTCTGAATGTTTGTTCAAACGGAATGGTCAATTCCGATTGTGTTGATAGACGTGTTATAGTATTTTTGCCGGCGTTCACTGGAATATTGGAAAGTCTTATTGAAATTATGATTTACTTTATTAAACGTTGAAAGGTTATCAAGATCTAAGTATACATATTTGTTGACATTTTACATTAATATAAAACATTTTTATTATCAGCCATGTGGCCAGTTGTGGCGCAGGAGGTAGTGTGAATGTAAACGCGGCGACAGTTTTGGGCTTGTGGGTACGCAATGCCTCTGGAATTTGCGGAAAATGGGGAACAGTGTCTAATTGGGTAACACTCCTATTAATTTTTTTATATAGATAATTGCTATAACTATACAGGTGTAAATATTTTAAATTCTACTAACATGGTACTACGAATCTGTCCATTTCGATAAACATCTTGCGCTGGTCGTTTAATATCCAGGGGAGATTGCGCTCGTCGAGCTTGGGTGCTATGAATATACGGACGGTGGCGCGACGCGCGTTGCCCGAATTGTTGACGTCAATACTGAAAAATAAAATGTACTTACTATAATAATTTTATTGTTTTGTATAATACTGCGACTGAAACGCGGCTTCGCCCGTTTAAATTTTCTATCCGCCTTTCTTCTATACTTCTTTCACGTTTCTATCTTTACATAAATTGTAGCCTTTGAGCTATTCTGTGAACTCTGAAGCTAAGAATAAAAAAATACTTACACATATCTGAAGGGGCGGTGGTTGAGATGGGTGAAACGCACGTAAACAGGGCCGCGGTCTGAGAAGTCGAGACCTCTCGAGAGGTCCACATCGCTCTGCATCCAGAATGTGTTAAGCGTGTTCCTGTCGCCAGTCGAGCTTTCAATCCTTACTGAACTTATTTGGACGCCTGGATTTTCTAGCTGTATAGTAAACAATTCGATTGAATGTTTGTTTTGATGTCGTAATTTGTTTTTTTTACTTATAAGTAACTGATCTCTATATACATTGGATGCAACTCTTTTTCTCCATATTTTCTTAAACTAAGGCTATACGAAGACTAAATTAGTTTTTTTTCTTATATACTTAATATAGTTAATTATATTTCTTTAAGCCTATCCTCAATTCTCATAGTGGGATTTGGACATGACAATTATGGCGGCTAATTTGTAGTATTCTACGTATAGGTACTTACTTCAGAACGAGAGTAGGGGGGATTATTTGCGGATTCTTTGAACTTCTGGAACAAATCGTCGATGAAAGAGTGCCAGCGGTAGAAGAAGGGGTCCCTCATATTAGTTGCTTCGTCGGCAAACACGTTAAAGGATTCCTAAAAATATGAATTTTATTTTAGTATATAATTGTTAGTTTATTTCGACCCTAACTTGCAGCAAGTAGGAGGCAACGACAATCTATTATCAGGATACTTTTTTTTAAATGAAAAATAAACATAGAAACTTAAAAGTCGATATAAATATCAGCAATAAAAAACTTTTTTGGTGACATTATTTAATTTACAAAAATAAATAAAATGAAATGAAAATGTTTTAGTAAGTATGTTATAAAATAATATTACAAAAAATTCTTACGAGGTAACGATTTGTAGGGTCATGTAGATATCCACCAAAACTGTGGCCATTGTTATGTAGTGTTCCGTAGAATTCTCTGTTAGGTGAAAGGATGCTGGCCTCTACCATGTTTCCTAAGGTGTCGATGTCAAGAGGTTGTGTTCCACCATTTGGCTGCAAAAACATTAAATTATATATTTTGCTTTTTTTTTTAATTATAAAAAAAATATGATAAATCACATACCAGCCTAACCAATCCAGTGGATATAGCTTCCTCGATATTACGTCTCCAGCGGTTCATATCAGCCAGCGTTACTACCAGTCCATCATCAGGTCTGTTCAGGTCCTGCCAGCGCATGTACGCCTGCCGCGGCGGCCAGCCTCGCGATGTCGTGAGACTGTCCAATTTGGGGAAGTATGCTTCGGGGACAGGTTCATTGAAGTCACTGAATTTCTTCACTCTGGCTAATGCGTTGCTTAACCGCTCTCCGTTATATCTGAGAAACAGAGATAGGAATAATTAAGTTTAATGGTGATTACGTTCCGCTGGGTTTCTATAGAAAATAAACTAATTAATTTAAATTTTTAAATATATTTATATAGCGACTGTACGCGGCAGGTTGCGGATTCGATTCCCGTTCGAGAAAATGAAAAATTAAAAGAAAAATAATACCAAAATATCTTGTACCATACAAGTAATATTTTTCACAAAATAAGTTCAAACTCGAACTTGTAAGAACTTTTTCAAACATTATTAATTCTAACCTAGCAATAAGCTGTTGATGCATATAGAAGAAGAGCTCGCCACGGCGGTCTTTTGCAACGATCTGGCGCTGGTTAGAAGTGAAGGGGTATACGAGATGCCAGTGCCAGTGGTGGAGGTTCACACCGATGTCTTCCCTCCAATACGCCAGACGGTGCTCGATGTCGAGGTCCGTGGCAGTAAAGTCCCTTGGTATTATGATGGGTGTACGCTATACAAATATAAGTTTTCGTTATTATTGCTTAAAATGTATAGGTTGCGATAGATAGAAACGAAATTTTTTTCTTCAAAACTTTTCTCTTAGAAGAAATGTTCTAGGTTTATTTTAAACAATCCTAATATAATTCTGTATTTATGTATATTAAATATTATTTTTGCTTTGATTTCCACTCGAGGTAATGAAATATTTAATATTTTCATTTAACACAATGCCTCCAGAATTGAGGAGCGGAGTGTCTTAACACTAGGCTCTTTTTCCCTGCTATAAGCGGGATTCGGCGTGAAGCTATATCAAAAATGTGAATTACCTTAGCACCCTGAGCAGCGACAGCTGCAGTTTCGCGAGCCTGCGCGAACACTTGCGAATTGACAAACTTAGAAGGGAAAGTTTCAGCAAAGTTTTGAATAGGCACATTCTTAGTGTCCTTTCTGGAATTGTAATACATCTGAATTAACGCTTTCAAACTTAAATATAAATTACTGCTTAAATATATAAAATTAAATTTAAAAAAAACTTAATAAAAATAAAGAGGGTAATAATAATAGGCGAATATGTTTTTTTTAGTTTAACATATAAGATAAATTTTTAAAAATCTGGTGTTATTTAATTTTTTTGGCAAAAAAGAGGGCCCAAAAATCTAAAGAACTTATACGGGTATAGGACCAAGGACTTGCGTTTATAAGCTCTCTTTAATAGAAGGTAATAATAAAGTGAATTCTCTTTTCTGTTTTACGCTTTAACTTAGATTAGATACTTATAGCTTAAATTAGATACTTTTCTACTTTAAATGATATATATATATATATTTTTGCAATAATGTTATTACTGACCGGTGCATTAAGGCAACAGAATAGCAGTAGTTGAACAGTTGTGGGTTCAAGTTTACTCTTGCGAAGATACACGTAGATAGGAAATCTTGGAGCTGATTTTCAGGAACAGCTGTAGAATAAAATATTTATAATTTATTACATTTTTGAATCACACTTCAATATTTGCACTTGATTACTTCAAATTTATCCTTAAAACAATATAAGAAATCTGCATAGTAATTTAGAAGAGAACAAAATTTTTTTTTAAGCAGTGAAGGGTTCCAAAAAAGGGAAAAAGAAATGATTACCTAGAAGTTCGTCGATGACTTCGTCTGCCATCTCCTGGTGAGCAGGTAGTAATATGGAGAATTCCTGATCGTGCTGCAGGCGCTTAGCTTTATTGAACCGAGGCACTTTTTGAAGTTCTTTAACGGGAATAACTTCATTTGCTTCCTTTCCAAAACGGTTGTTGATTTCGATTCCATTTCTTTTGTAGTCATCAGACTGTAAAAAAAATATGGAGTGAAAATAATAGATTTTACGTATCATGTGTTATTAAATTTGTACAATAACTTAATTTTATAAAGTAAACTAGCGGCCCGCCCGCAGCTTCGCCCGCGTGAACTACGTTATTATTAATTTCAGTCTCCATGAGTACCTACGCCCTATAAATGACGTCCATGTAAAATTTGAGACAAACTTTCAACCCCAAAAACAACCCCTTAGGAGTCGAATATTGCAAATTCCCATTGTAAAGTCATAGCGAGCACCTACGTTCTATAAATAACCTCCATGCAAAATTTGAAACTCCTAGCACTGGTAGTTTTTGAGAATTCCCTTTCGATTTTAGTGACCTTTCGATTTTATATATATATAGATAGAATCATTGAATACTACTCCTACTAAATAATACTACTAAATAAGGGGCAACCTAGGTTCGAATTTTACTAAGACCGAAATGATAACGTTTAATAAGTGTATAATATTTTAAGGCTAGTCGTTGGGCAGGGGCACAGGCGACTATAAGCATGACAGATTATGGGTTCAATTTCCACTTACTATGTAAACGGTGGTAGGTTAGTGCGAAATACGGTGTGAAGTTAAAATAAAGTATTATTATATATTTTTATACAATTGATTTATTTATTTATATGAAATAAAAAAAACTATATCTATTTTACTGAATTGAAAATCGATGTATCATGCCTATTACATTTTTTATGCTCATTTGGCTTTGTTATTAAAATTAATTCCTTATTGTATTGTATATTTTAAAGTAGATTTTCTACCACTTCTAACATTATTTCCTCATAATCTTATTAAACATAGAGCAGGATACTATAGTAATAAACACATAGATATTGTAAGTTGTTATTGTGCACTTGCGGTTTAGTTGTAACTAGCTAGATATAAAAAGCTATCATTTCTGCTTTAGTAATACGTGAGACATTATTTTTGTTATATAGGGAAGGTACATAAGAATAAACAGGCAAAGAAAGAAGGAGAGAATTTAAAAATATTAAAAAGACTAAAATATTTAAAAAAAAACTTCGGATGTCTAAGTGTTATACTGGTGACTATTATCAAAATTGACATGGGCTCAAGTGTGTATGTATAGATAATACAGTCGAATTGATAACCGCCTTTTTTTACAGAAGTCGTTTAAAAAGGATAGCTAAGTCAATTCTATATATGAAAAATATAAAAAAAAATTAATTGGGTCGACTGAGTGTTCTAGCTTCTGTTATCGATAAATCGATAACTCGAATCGAAGTTACAAAACTACTCACTCAGTAGAATTTTTGTCTGTCTGTTAGTCCGGTCGATCTAGCGATGTAATAAATAAATCAAATCAGCTTCACGCTGTATCCCGCACACAGCAGGGTAGGCAGAGGGAACCTAGTGTTAAGACACTCCGTTCCCCAATTTCTGCCGAATTCTGGAGGCATTGCGTGTTGAACTCGACACCAGAGCGAAAAAATGGAAATATAAACGTAAATAAATATTTCACTTCCTCGAGTAGGAATCGAACCCGCAACCGTCGCGTTACAGTCACACCTTGTGCCGCTGCGCCACGACGGTCATGTCATAATAGTAAAATTCGGAAAAATGGATACAAAATTACATATACATTGCTAAATTTGTAAAGAATAATATATAAAAGTAGTATGTTTTTCATTAATTATAGTTTAAAATAAAGATAATATACTTACTAAATGTTTTTCAGTGAGCTGGAACAGTGCTTTTTTGTCACCCTTCAGAGAGACCATGGGCTCATTGGGACGATCAAACAGTAGTTGAAGGCTTTCCACGACGTTAGCCATTTTGAAAGTTATAAAACCTTTTTTTTTTATATTAAACTAAAATAATTATTAACGTCTTACCACTTCACAGATGTGAAGTGTTAATAATTAAATTGAAGAAGACATTGCGTTTTATATTATTTCCTTGTAGTTTCGAGTGCAAAAGGTACAATACGTGTTGTGTGCACCACCACATAGGAGCTGATAAAAGAGCGTGAGAAAAAAAATAAAATAAAATAAATATTTTTATCGTTTATGGATGTGGCGAAGAGATAATTAACGAGCATTGTTTACCATGCGGGATATTCCTAAATTCTCCTATATATATGTACTGGCGGCCCGCCCGCGGCTTCGGCTGCGTAAACTACGTTATTATTAATTTCAGCCTCCATGAGTACCTACGTCCTATAAGTGACCTCCACGCAAAATTTGAGACTCCTAGCATTTGTAGTAACGAAGTTTCATACAAACTTTCAATCTCAAAAACAACCCCTTAGAAGTTGAATATTGCAAATTCCCGTCTTAGCGAGCACCTACGTCCTATAAATAACTCCTTTGCAAAATTTGAGATTCTTAGAACTTGTAGTTTCTAAGATTTCGTGACGAGTGACCTTTCGATTTTATATTTATAGATATATATATACAAGGTGGAAGAGGCAGCGCTCCTTTTACTGAAACTGCATGTATCAAGGAACCTCAACAGTTTTGACGTGGGTTTTTTTTTCATTTCACGATTTTTATCCATTCCTGTATTTCGTGTGACGCACACATACGTGTGCGACGTTGCCGCTTTGACAGGTAAATGTGTGCGTGCCTATGTTACCTATACTAATATAATAAACCGGAAGAGTTTGTTTGTTCGTTTGTTTGTTGGTTTGTTTGAACGCTAAGATCTCTGGATCTATGTCCGATATGGTCCGATTTACTTTGTTTTTGTTTTGTATGAAAGCTGCATTCTTCAGAAGTGCTATTGGCTATATAGCATTACATTACACATTTACATATACTAATATATTTTAAAGTACTTTCTAATTTGACATGCAATTTATATTGCCATGTTAATAACAACCGTTGCGTCGCTACGCGACCGTTACCGCGACATTTTGATATCCATCCTTATGAATATAAATATAATAGTCACTTTTAGCATTTTATCTAAATTGAAATTATAGTTTACTGTATAACATTCTAATATATAATTAAGGAGATGTCACTGATTCGAAATGACCTAGCCTACGGGCGACATAGCATAACCGACGCGAACGGACAGATGACGTTGACGGTTTTATAAATTTTCATACATTTTAGAACTACTGTTAATTTTTATGTAATTATTTGCTGTTTATAATTTATTTAAACTACGCTTTGGTTCTCTTCTTATTTTATTTGATATTGCTCGCAACAATTAACCTATTTAATATAGAAAAATGTTTAGTTATTTCATAGAGTCGATATCTACGAGTATGTACGCACGCACGGAAAACTTTAGGTACTTTACTAATATTAAGAATATCCTTTAGTTACTTTTACTTCTTTTGTTGATTCATTTCAATAATTTTGATCTGATATTTTTTCTAATAATATGTCTCTACTTATTATTCTTTTTGATTATGTAGGTTTATATTTTCTTACTACTGTTGAAAACTAAAAATAATTTCATAAATGTATTTAATAAATATTCTTATAGTTCAAGCAGGCGTAGCCGCGTCCAGGTCCACTAGTACTTTATAAATGGCGTTTTATTTTAAAACGATAACTTTATTATTTATTTTGTTTAAAAAAATAAATTTTTCATTTTTCGGAATTATTTTTCTCTGAATTATATTAGGCTTTTATAGAGTAGTTAAAACTGTGATTTCATTTAAAGTGGTGCTGACAATTCCAACCTGTATATGTAATAGATATAAGTATAGGTATACTACTATAGTGCATCTATGCTTCAGACTTCAAACGTAAGAATTTAGAAAATTGCCTTACTATGTGAAATATATTTTTTACTTCACGCATCACGCTGTATCCCGCATTTAGCAGGGTAGGCAGAGGGAGATTAAAACTCCGGCGGAACTCAACGCCAACAGAGCGTCCTCTTCCTCGGTACCAGAGCAAAGAAATAAAAAAATTAAATATTTTAGTTCCTCGAGTGGGAATCGAACCCAAAATCTGTCGCGTACAGTCACCTGTCTATTGCCATTCCACTGTAGTCACAATCTGCCATTTCAAAATTAATTGAATTTGTATAGAAATTATGCTTTACTTTTTATATATTATTTGCTACTTAATGATATAATGAAAACGCTGTCGTAAATGTGCCTTCTATTACATGTCCTTTTTTTAGTCATAGTCAGTACATGTATTATTTTAGTCCATATTCGGAAAATGATTTGTTATTTTGTTTTCTTCTATCTAAAGATTACTTGTATGTACCTATTATAATTTTCAAAATATAAACAGTTAATGTTAATTAAGTCTTTGTGGGAGTGTTTATTTCCCAATCTTACCCCCGTAATGCAAGCGTGGCGTTTTGGTGGAAAACGGAGAACCGAGTGTCTTAACACTAGGTTCCTCTCTGCCTACCCTGCGGTATGCGGGATACAGCGTGAAGCTGGTTTAATTTAATTTTAATTATTTGTTATACACAATTCATTTGTATCATTTGTGTAATCTATACCACACTTTTTAGGAAATATTTTAAAATATTTTTTTATTTTACAGAGAGCTGAAACAAGTATAACAGCTCTCTGTGGTTTTGCAATTGAGACTATTGGGAGTGTGATATAGCAAAATACTTTTTTTGTAGCTTTTTAACTGTTGGCTTATTATAATGATAAGACGATAATTTAACTATATATATTTTTTGTATTTAAAAAAAATATCTTTTCAGGAAGGCTATAATTAAAAATCCTATGAATTACTTAATACATTAAAAATAAAATAACAAGTACATTTTATATTAGTATCTTTAATAAGCATTTAAAAGATTTTTAACAACAAACTCGTTATTTAGATACTGTTATTATTTAAAGTATTAAAATTTTAATTTCACACTAAACAAAACTTTAATTTCATACTAAACAAAAGAAACACAACTAGGCTTCACAACTTAAACTGTACCATGAAAAGCATATATGTAATGAAGGCACTGGTAATCTTAAAAAGAAAATCAAATGAAATTATTTTACAAAAAAATAGCTTCACGCTGTATCCCGCATATAGCAGGGTAGGTAGCATAGTGTTAAGACACTCCGCTCTCCATTTTCCACTGAATTTTCGAAACATTGCGTGTTGAATGGCGGAATGCAACGCCGCACTTTGTTCTGATACTGACACCAGAGCAAAGAAATGATAATATTAAATTTCCGCGGGTGGAAAATCGACTGCACAATTTGTCGCGTACAGTTACATGCGCCACGACTGGTCTCTAAGTATGGGGAACGGAATGTCTTAACACTACGTTCCCTCTGCCTCCTTTGATGTGTGCGGTAAGTATCCCCGGGAAGTATCACACAGTAGCGTGAAGCTAATTTGATTATTATAATAATGATGAATAACAGTAGAACGATCGATGCAAAGTGAACACCCCCACGGGAGAGTATACAGGCTTGTTAAGGAAAATATTTTTAAATATAAGTTCCATTTCAATTGGTATACGGTCACCGGCGCGAGTGAATTTACTTAGTAACTTACTAAGGCGCACTTTCATTTGGATCTCCTATAAACTCCTAAAAAGGAGTGTATTATATTAATTTAAGTAAACATTTTCTTGAACATTGAGACCAGTTTTGTCTTTGCCGGAGTGTCTTAACACTAGGCACCTCTGTCTAACCTACTACACGCGGGATACAGCGTGAAACAGAAAAAAATATTTCCTTTTATCCAGAAAAAACTCATGTCGCCATAGATAAACAAACAAAAAATTTTAAATTCTAAAATATAAAACACATTTGTTAAATCTATTGCTATTTAATATTTATAAAAATTAAAATAAAACCAAATTAATCTCCTATCTCTTAATTATATAAATAAAATGGATGTACGAAAAAATCATATACCTGAATTTTAATCCTATGACTCGATTTTAAAAACCCTATTAACATTATAACATAGACGATGCACCAAGTTTGCTGAGTGGATAGGTAGAAAGCTGTAAAATGAAACAAAATATAAAACCAAAAGAATCAAATTAAAATCAGCTTCACGCTGTATCCCGCACACAGCAGGGTAGGCAGAGGGAACCTAGTATTAAGACACTCCGTTCCCCACTTCCTGCCGAATTTTTGAGACATTGCGTGTTGAGTGGCAGAACTTAACGCCACGCTTTGCCTCGACACTAGAGCGAAGAAATGGAAATATACACGTAAATAAATATTTCACTTCCTCGAGTGGGGATCGAACCCACAACCGTCGCGTTACAGACACACCCTTGGGCCGCTGCGCCACGACGGCCTCAGCTGAAAACCAAAAGCTGGCTATTTATTTTACTCTATCACTTTTAAGAACAGGGAGATGATAGATATTTACATGAAGAAACAACAAGAATCCATAATAGAAAGAGAATACTTGTAATAATAAAATACAGTCGAATTGATAATCTCCTTCTTTTTGAAGTCGGTTAAAAATTAATAAATATGTTTTAGCCGTTAAGTCTGTTTATATCCAACTCCACATCACATACTGTGATATAGGCTTGTGATAGTGTTCGAATATCGTATCTCATTGTTGATATTATCATGGGATATTCTGAAATTAGAAAAAAATACTGCTTAGCATTACTTGGCCAATCGTGTTGCAGAGAGAGAGGAGCTCTGAGGAATGTTTGGGATTTAGGACTGGCTAAACAAATGTAGGTAAGTTTAGGGTTCCCAGATCAAAATATCAAAAAAAAATCTTGTTAATTTTTATCATATACATTATTAAATAATGTTTGTGAAAATACAAACCAAATCTTTCGAATGTTGACAAAATATTTGGGCGTAGGAAGGCCTTTAAAATTCGGCAGGATGTGGGGAGCGGAGTGTCTTAACGCTAAGCTCCCTTTGCCTACCCTACTCCGTGCGAATACAGCACGGAGCTGAAAAAAAATCAGTAACAAAAAACTTATTTAATAGTGCTACATCATAATTTTAAGACAATACAGTACAGTACAGTGTACCTTACCTACTGTATAAAGATTTTAAATTTGAACTGGGCGTGAAGATATTATTAAGAAAGGGCGAAAGAAAAATGTAAAATAATTATTTTATTAATCTGTGTCATCCGTATGTGTTAAATATTGATATGTATTGAGTTTTGTATATAATTTTATAATACTACCTGAAGAAATCATTTGATCCATTTTGTTATTTACAGCTAGCAACACAAAATGGACTTCCAAAATTAAAAGTGTAGCTTGTATCTCCTACAAAAACATAGGGATGTACAACCACAAATAAACGCAATATAATATTGTAAGAAATTCTGAAAAGATAAACAATTATTAAAATTAATAATACATTTTTTTTAAAATAACAAATAGTAATTACCCGTAATAACCCGACCGACCCGATTAATAGTAATAACCCGAGAAGTGAGAGCCGGACATGCTCCCCGAGTGTCCGTACTAATTTCAGGATTGTAGGTCAAACAGAAGTATAATTTATAAAAGTTGACAAACTTAGGTCTTGTATGAAATATACTACAATTGTAATGTTCTTATAGTTTTTATACATAATGTATTAGACAAAATTTCATTTTTCGGATTTTTGTCTGTTTGTATTGCAGGTTCTCTTCTTGTCAAATTTCATAATTGTTTATTTAATGGTTGTTTAAGTAATAACTTAGTTTAAGTAAATTTAACGAAGTGATTAGTGCTTAACTAGCACGCTCGAAGCGCCATAAATAAAGAACCGAACTGAACTTATTAAAGTCAAATAAAACTTTGTACAATATAAAGATATACCTCTCTATTAGGTAGGGGAGATTGGGGAGAGCGGCTAATTTTTTATTTAACTAATAAATAAAAAAAACATTACATTCAAAAGTAAAATTTATGTAGAATAGGTATACCAGTTTACTTTTTTACGTACCATGTCTTTAGCTTTTTTAGGGTGACTTTCTAATTAATTTTTGGTGCTTTCGTTTTTATTGGACTATTCCGTTGGTTATTTTCGGGACATGATTGGGCTGACAAGGGACATTTTAACGTTCCAGTGGCGTTCCTGGGGACACTGGGGGATACGTAAGTGAGAAATAGGATGATACGGTTCAAAACGGGACGTCTACCAAGCAAATTATTTTGTAGAGAATTAAACACATATTTTATATGAAACTATAGTAAATATTGCAAAATGTACTTTCTTTCGAGCTATAATTGGAAACCAGATCGTAGCCAAAAGTAAATAAACACGTGAATGCTGCCAACAGGTAAATTATTTTACTGAGATAGTCCTCTTGGGCGTCGATCTTATATCTCTGTTGCCAATGTTTCTTTTAACCTGACAAAATATATGTTTACAATAAATTAAAGTAGGCCTCAAAAATGTAAAATTAAAATATTTTAACGCTCTCTTTACACGAGATGCGCCAGCCCTGTGTCTGTATGTCCTCGAACTTTACCACTATATATCGCTGATTTTAGCTTTCCTCAACTACAAAAAAAAAATGGTGCCTGCTCTCCTACTAACAATAATATACTTTGAGCATATGATTACCTGTTCTAAAAGATTTAAATATTTTATCATATTTTCAGTGTGTGAACACCGTAATATGCTCCGAAAATTGAAGTTAAAAATGCTGTAATCATATCAGGCGGAGGAAGGCGAGATTGGTCATCGTTTTAGTTCTGATTGCGCGTTTTTGGATATCCAAACAGAGGGCACAAAGTAGTGAAATATCTCAAATATATAATTAAGTATAACTATTACAAAAAGTTTTACTTAAAATCTTTATAAGTGAATGGCTGTAAATTTTCATGTAGTAAGATATAGAAACTTGATATCCATTCTCTATCGATTTGAAGCGAAGCCGCGCCACACCTACGTAGCGGCCAAGACGAAGTACTAAGTGCCTCGTAGCATACACTCTCTTTCCGTCGTGTGATATATAATTTATGATGGAATCTGTAATAAATAAGATTTTCTCCAAGGGGAAATTAAAAGTAGATAATTGATAAATCTGTGTGTTAGGTAAGTCATTAGTTTAATACATCTGCAAATTAATGTCTTTTTTTCAATGACTCTTAATTTTTTCTTCCCGCATTCATGATTATTGGTTTATGTTGAAATATTAATTTATAATACACTAGTGGGCCCGGACGCGGCTACGCCCGCTTGAGCTATACGATTATTTATTAAATATATTTATGAAATTATTTTCGGTTTTCAATAGAATTTGTAAGAAAATATAAGCCTAAATAATTAAAAGTAAAAAAGAATAATAAGTGGAGATCTATTATTAGATAAAATATCTGAGTAACCGAAATGAACAAACAAAAGAAGTAAAAGTAACTAAAGGAAATTCTTAATATTAGAAAAAGTACCTAAAGTTTGCCGTGCGCGCGTACTAAACATTTTTCTATATTAAATAATTAATAATTTTTGCGAACAATATTAAATAAAATCCCAAATGATTAAAATTACGATATTTTAAGTGTATAACATCGGTATAGATAACCGAACTGAGATAAATTAATAAGTAGTAGTAGTAATAAGCAGCAAATAATTAAATAAAAATTAACAGTAATTCGAAAATATATAAAAATTTACAAAACCATCAAAGTCATCTGCCCGTTCGCGTCGGTCATACTATACCTACCACTCGTAGGCTAGGTCATTCCGAATCACTGACATCTCCTTAATTATTTATTAAATTGTTATACAGTAAACCATCTTACGTATAATTTCCATCTAGATGAAATGCTAAAAGTGACTATTATATTTATTTTCATAAGGATGAATCTCAAATTATAGAAATCATCTAATTTTTGTTAATGTATACAAATCTATATCGGCGCGCGCCATGTCTGCATTAAGCAAACTCACTTTGGGTGACGTTTTCTTAAAACAACAAACTTTGCAAGCCGTTGCTTAGCAACGCGTAGCGACCATTGTTATTAACATGGCGGAATAAATTGCATGTCAAATTAATTATTTTAATATATTGGTATATATCGAAAATATTTACAAATATGAGAAAAAAAAAATATCCTATGTTCATCCCGGTACCCTCAAGTATCTCTATATGAGTATTTTATCACAATTAAATTAGCGGTTTGGACCTAATTGCGTAAAAGACAGACAGACAGACAGACAGACAGGCAGAGTTACTTTCGAATTTATAATATAGGTATGGATATACACTTGATACTCTAATACGTCAAAATATATCAGGCTACAATCTTTTCCGTGACCAACGTTTGTCCACCAGATTACAAATGATTAATGCGTACCATTTTTTTATACATACTATGTATTTACTGAATTCAATATTTCATAATAAATATACCATTAAATTTTCATTCCAGCATAGATTCTCATCTATTGATAATTACAGACTGGCACCTACAAGTTTGTTTTTTACTTTTCTTTTTTTATTTTTAAACCATTTTAAAGTACCATTTTAGATGTTTTTTTGGATAACAAAGAAAAAATATTCTAACATAGATTTTATCTGTTAATAATTAGACTAGCACCTAGAACTGGATACAGAAGGCAGTGGTACTTGAGACGGCGCGTATTGTGCGGAGGTTCCTCTCTCTGGAGCCCTAGCCACCGATGGCTTGGACCCTAGTCCCGCCCTCGGAAGAGTGGTTTTTTATTTTTTTTAAATGTATTATTTATAATAATTTATATTTAAAAATGTAAAATTGATTCTAGTTTAATAAAAGTATATTCATGAAGACTAGCACATACATTTAGTTTATATACTTTATTTTTTTAATTTACCACCATTTTTTAGGCAAACGACAAAACGCAATATTTTTCGAAATTGTATAAAAAATTTTGTTTAAGTAAAGGCTTGACTTTTGCGTTTAAGTGCAGGTTCGAGTCTAGCTACGTTTAAATAATTGTAATTTTAAAGCCTTTAAAAATTACAAAATTTATTTCTATCCTTATAAATATAGATATAGCTCTCAATTTAATATCTGCAATAACTTTTATTCAAAAACGCTCTTATCCCTATCACCTCCAGAACTATAGAGGCTATCCTATAAAAATAATTTATCTTGTTTTTGTTTCTACAAACAAATCAAATTTGAACTATTTATGGGATGTAGACACTCAACTATGAAAACCTTTCCACGCAATATTTACGAGTACATGCATTTCTTTTTTCAGCTTCACGCTAAATCCCGCACACAGCAGGGAGGGCAGGGGGAGCCTAGTGTTAAGACACTCCGTTTTCTGCCGAGTACCGCAGGCATTGAATGTTGAGTGGCAGAACTTAACGCCGCGCTGTGCCTCGACCATTTATTATAAATAATTTAATTTTCCAAAATTGTAATTAAAATGACTGCATTACTCTTGGTATACCTGAAACGTACTTAGTTTCAGCTGAAGGTTCTTCGGCCAGGGGTATATATTTAGATGCTAGAACTCAAATATCCTTATAACAGAAATGATGATTTTATAATTTTACCATTATATTGTCGTATATCGATAAGTATAAGAATTTATGTCATTTTTTTCATTTTGTTATTTCATTCCCTTAACAGCGTATACCTATTTAGCAAACTAAATATATTAGGTACATATTCACGTGGTAAAACGGAATACAAGTTGAATCCGTAATAGGAAGACATAATAATTGTTTTGGCGGTTATCATGTCGTTTTTCATACAATTGGAGTATTTTTTCAAATTTATTAAATGTCGACGTTTGTGATAAGGCGATGATTTTATTATATATCTAATGGTATTTTTTTTTGCATTTTGATTTTTTCAGGGAAAAAATAACAAGTTCATTTTATGTTAACATCTTTATTAATCAATCAGTTATTATTACATAGTTATATTATGATTGTACTTTGTTTTTACACAATAAACCAACTACTCTAGAAAATCTAGATTTCACAACTTCAATTGTACCATGAAAAGCATATACGAGTATGTAATGATAGCACTGGTAATCTAAATAAATTAATTTTTAACAAAAACAAAAACCGACTTCTAACAACGAACTAAAAAGTGAAAAATAATTATACAAAGATTTTATAATTTTGAATTTTTTGAAGTTGGTTGAAAATGAGAACATCCTCTTCTTTGAGTTTGGTTGAAAAGAAATGCAACGATCAGGAATCTCACTTCTGACATCAATTTAAAAAGTTTTTGCTTGTAACTATTACAGTATAATCATTTTTTTACCAAAAAAAAACAAACTTTCTCAATTTTCACCGGATCCCACAATCGGAACCTGACCAAACTTTAACAAAATTACCCTTGAAGTGTATCCTTTCAAATAATGAAAGAATCATCGAAATCGGTTGGCGCGACATTGAGTTATTCGTCTATTTGTCGCGCACATACATAATACAAATTTAAGACTTATGTGATTTTCTCATAGATACCATTGTCAGACATGAACCAAAAAAAATGGGACCATTCGGGAAGAACAAACACCTTTTAAACAAAAAAAAAATTTCAAAATCGGTTGACCCAGTCAAAAGTTATGAGGTAACAAACATAAAAAAAAAAAAAAAAAAACAGTCGAATTGATAACCTCCTTTTCTTACAGAAGTCGGTTAAAAAATATTGCAATGATTTAGTAGAAATAATAAATATTAAGTTTATTATATCACAAAATAATCCATGAAATTAAAACAGCTTCACGCTGTATCCCGCACACAACAGGGAAGGCAGATGGAACCTAGTGTTACCACACTCCGTTCCCCAATTTCTGCTGAATTTTGGAGGTATTGCGTTGCGAGTGGCAGAACTGAAAAAATAATCAATTATTATAATAATTATGTCTTACAGTAGTAATGAACGATCGATGCAAAGTGAACACCCCCACGGGAGAGTATACAGGCTTGTTAAGGAAAATATTTTTAAACATAAGTTCCATTTCAGTTGGAATACGGTCACCGATACCAGTGAATTTACATAGTAACTTACTAAGGCGCACTTTTATTTGAATCACCTGTAATTGAGAGAAAAAAAGAAAGAAATCCGTATCGCCAATCGCCATATTTTGTCAATTCAATTGAATAAATGGCTATTAGTATAATATGGCATTTACTTTACTTATATACGAATTAATATAAAATTAAATTAATATATTTATAAATAAATTAAAGTAGGTAGGGAACAAAATTTTAATACTGTGGTACAATTCTAAAAACGCTATTATCAATATAATATATAAGATACACCAGGTTTGCTGCATCAATATGTAGAACGCTGTAAAAAAAACTAAATATTATTAAAATTATACACAAATTTATTGGAATAAAGGGGTTAAAAAAAGAATTGTTAAAAGACAAAAGCTTTAGAACTCTGCATTGATCGATTTTTATACAAATTCAATTTGACCTAATAATCCAAATCTACGAAATAAATGTATATAATATTATATGTGTTATCGTGTCGTGAAGAAATGATGATTTTATAATTTTACCATTATTTACGTGATAAAACGGAATACAAGTTGAATTCGTAATAGGAAGACATAATACTTGTAATAATAAAATACAGTCAAATTGATAACGTCCTTCTTTTTGAAGTCGGTTAAAAATTAATAAATATTATAAGTATGTTTCCGCCGTTAAGTCTGTTCGTATCCGACTCCACATCACATACTGTGATATAGGCTTGTGATAGTGTTCGAATATCGTATCTCATTGATGATATTGTCATTAGAAATTCTGAAATTAGAAAAAAAAACAGCTTTTAGCTTTTAAGTTAAAACGAAAAAAAAAGTCATACTCATACTATGCCGCCTGAAGGCTAGTTCATTTCGAATCAGTCTTAATTATTCATTAGAATGTTATACAGTAAACTATAATTTCAATCTAGATGAAATGCTAAAAGTGACTATTATATTTATTTTTATAAGGATGAATATCAAAATATATACAAACACAAACACAAATATATACAAAATATGGCAGAATAAATTGCATGTCAAATTAGGAAGTATTTTAGTTTATTATGTAATGTAATGTTATAAAGCCTATAGCACTTCTGAAAAATGCAGCTACCAGAACCAGTAGATCCAGAGATCTTAGCGTTCAAACAAGCAAACAAACAAACTCTTCCGGTTTATTACATTAGTACAGATTCATGTAATCAAGTTAAAAGCTTGCCAATAAAATCAATATTTGTTACATTTTAGTCATTAATTTAATTGTTATAATATAATGATGAATTCTATTATGAGTAGAATTTAAAAAAAAAACTTTACATTTTTTAAATATATTTTTTTTATAAATATACCTTTATTACTAGATTCAAACTCAAATATGTCGCCAAATATAAAGCTACAATCTTTTTCCGTGACTAACGATTGTCCATCAGATTACAAATGATTAATACGTACATTTTTTTTCTATTTTAATATTTTATAATAAATATACCATTAAGTTTTCTATCCAACATAGATTTTTATCTCTTAATAACACATACAAGTTTATATTTATAATTTACCATTTTTTATTTTAACTACCATTTTACTTTACAAATATTCATGATTAAAGCAATGATTGTTGTTAAATCATGATTAAATTAAAGATTGTTGCTGACTTGCTGAGATTTAATCTGCTTTCAACTTCACGTTGTATCCCACACCACAGTAAAGGCAGAGACTTTTTTAGGCATTGCGTGTTGAGTGGCTTAACTCAACGCCTGGCTTTTGCCTTAGTGCTAGAGCAAAAATATTAATAAATAATAATTCTTTTCGTCGAATTAATCACACGCTTGTGCCTCTGCACCTCGACTGGCCTATCTCTTGGAAATTTATAACACTTTATCAGATTAACGTTTTAACTTAGCTTATATTAAACTAAAGTTAAAAGACGTCAATTTTTTCTTAAGAGTTTGGATTGAGCAGATATAATTTAACAACGTCTTCTAAACGTATTCCAAATTGTAATAACATGTTACACTAATCGTTTTACTAGAACATGTTAATAACATGTCTCTAGTTCGTAGTAGTAGTAGACATAGTCTGCCATGTTAGGTAAGATGAGGTCTTGACGTCATGCCTATTGATGGTCGAAGGGGAAGGAGAATCCCATGTCACGTCGGTCTAAATACTGTTTGTTTTTAAATGCCCAGATGGTAAATAAAACAAATATAATAAATGCAAATAAATGTACTAAAAATTATATGTAAGGGGTCACTTCTTATATTTATTAGACTTAATATATGTACAATACTTGAAAATTCATAACACTAAATCAGACTTCCATTTTTAACATACCTACTACAATCATGCTTACATTTTATTTTAGAAAACAAAAAAGCTTTAAAAGTTTGGATTGAGTGGATTCATTTCAACAACGTCTTCTAGACGTATTGTGATATCGACTAGAGACATGTTAGGTAAGTCGAGGTCCTTCACGTTAGACACGCCTACTGTGGGTCGGTCGAAGGGGAACCCCATGTCGCGTCGGTCGGGGTACTCCTTGTTCTTGATGCCGCAGAAGCTGGACGCTTCTTCGCAAGTCATTGTTGATCCGTCAGGGTTGTCGACCTAATGATAATTGTTTATTTTTAATTTTAATATTATGATTCTACGCCATACACTGTCCATAGAAAGGTAGGCAAAGGGAACCCTTAAGTCTGTTCCCATTAAGACACTTCCGTTCCTCACTTTCCACGGTATTCTGGAAACATTATGTGTTGAGTGGTGCTTTGTTACCAGAGCAAGGAAAAGAAAATATTTAAATGTTTCATTTCAATGTCAATGTCCTTGAGTGGGAATCGAACCCGCAACGTATCTGTAAAATGTTAAGCTTATTTAAATTCAAGCGGTTCTCAGAGAATAGTGGGAAAGTTATTTATATAATTGGGAAAGTATAATATACATATTACTTACATTCGAACAATGCAACTAATAAAACATTGTAAAATTTTCCCTAATAAATAAGTTTTTTCTATATTCCGTGAGCAAAATTGTGAAGATATCAAATAAAAGTACACAAAACTTAAAAAAATCGACTTACACTATCCATGTCATAGTTGGACAGCATGACAAACAAGTCATACTTGGTCCCTGTCTCCGTTCCTCGCGGCACCAGCATGTGCTGCGGCCACCCACAGCCACAGTAGTTGGTGGCTGCGGCGCTAAGATCCGGCGGCGAAGTTAAGTTACGGAACGTCTTCTCGAATGGTATAGTCACTGATGATTTCGTTGATAATCGTACTATATGGTTGTCACCTGGCTTTACTGTGGGTGGTCAAATATTGTGAGACAAATATTTTTATTTTTTTTATAACGCCGTCGTGGCGCAGCGGCACAAGGGCGTGACTGTAACGCGACGGTTGTGGGTTCCACTAGAGGAAGTGAAATATTTATTTACGTTTATATTTCCATTTCTTCGCTCTGGTGTCGAGGTAAAGCGCGGCGTTGAGTTCTGCCACTCAACACGTAATGCCTTCAAAATTCGGCAGAAAGTGGGGAACGGAGTGTCTTAACACTAGGTTCCCTCTGCCTACCATGCTATGTGCGGGATACAGCGTGAAGTAAAAAAAAAATGAATATAGCTAAAAAATAATATACAATACTAACACTTGACGACGAATCTGTCCATCTCAATGAACATTTTCCGTTGGTCCGCGTACTGTATCCACGGCACGTTCCCCTCGCCGTGCTTGGGCGCCATGAAGATGCGAGCGGTCGCGCGCTTCTTTTCGCCTTTATTATTAACGTCGATTCTAATGAATAAATATATTGTTTCAGTTTCAAGTTTTATCCCGCGAGACATTCCTTCCCACAGTTATTGTGTTGAGTGGTAGAAGTAAACGCCGCGTTTTTGCTTATCAGAGCGGGTTAATGGGAACAGTTCATTTCTCAGAACAGCGTTAGAATGCATAACCGTCGTGTTTACACTCAGATGCTGTTCCACTGGGCCTCAATGGCGTATTATATTTTTACCTTTACTATATTCACAAAAAAATCACCAATTTATTGCTTTAAGTAAATTAGTAACACTTAAATCCGAGCTACAGTCTGTCCAATTGTAAACACGACGGTTGTGGTGGAATACACATATTGTAATTTTTTTTCACTTCACACTTTACCCCGCACACAGCAGGGTAGGTAGAGGGAACCTGGGAACCTAATGTTAGGACAATTTGACCCCATTAAGACACTTCCGTTTTTATGTAAATTTTGTATATTTAAACACAGCCGCAGTAAATTTTGTACATTATACACCTGTATTATAATTAGGCATAGCGATCAACCGTGAACGCGACGGTTGTGGGTTCAATTCCGATGATTACGGAAACGAAACGAAGGAAGTGTTTTGTAAAATAGGATCCCTCTGCCAATTTCCCCTATATATATATTTTAAGATTAACCTACCATAATACTTACATATATTTAAAGGGACGGTAGTTAAGGTGTGTGAAGCGAGTATACACGGAAGCTCGCTCCGAGAAGTCCAGACCTCCGGCGATATCGACATCGCTCTGCATCCAGAAAGTCTTCAGGATGTTTACGTCGCCATAGTCGTTTTCTACTCGCACTCCCCTTATTTGCACTCCTGGGTTGCTTAACTAAATTGTATAGTAGAATAAAATATTAGGAGACAGTTTTGAAAACTAAAAAGATATGTATTAGTTTTGCAGTTGATACTGAAGATTAGCAAAGGAACACGGTAAAGGAATACCTTACATAGCTGGGTAGGCAGAACGAGAGGTGTCACGACACTCAGTTCCCCATTTTCTGCCGAATTCTAAAGGTGTGTTGAGTGGCGGAACTCAACCGGGCTTTAACTGTACACCAGAGCGAAAATATTAAAATATAAATTTAAATAAATATTTCATTTTCCCGAGTGGGGATCAAACTCTCAACCAGTCGCTTTTACAGTCACACACTTGCGACAATGCGCTACGACTAGTCTCAATAATAAAATTAATTTTAAAATAATAATTTAAAATGCATACATCATATTCTGTGTATTGTGGGACATGTGGTGATTCCTTGAAACTCTGGAATATATCGTCTATGAACATGTGCCAGCGGTAGAAGAAGGGGTCGCGCATGGTGGTCGCCTCGTCCGCCATTACGGCAAAGTTTTCCTGTTTATATATGAAAATAAGGAAAACAATAAAATATCCAATATCATCGATCGCCATTGCGAATGTCTGAATCTATACACGGTTATTTTCTACAACTTCACGCTTCATCCCGCACACAGCAGGATAGGCAGAGGGAGCTTAGTGTCAAACACTCCGTTCCGCCACATTCTGGAGGCATTGCATGTTGAGTAGCGGAACTCAACGCCGCGATTTGCCTCGACGCCAGAACGAAGAAATGAAATTATGTTCCCATGTTTGTATATGGTCCCACAACCTGATGTGCTTATAGTCACTCTTTTGTTCCCTCTGTTTAACACTTAGTGCATACATTGATGTGTGCGGGATACAGCGTGAAACCGATTTTGATCTAAAATATAAATTATACTTACAAGATAACGATCTGCGGGATCGTGGATGTATCCGGTGAGAAGGTGCCCGTTGTTGTGGAGAGATCCGTAAAAATCGGGGTTTGGTGAAAGTATGCTTGCCTCGATCATGTTGCCCAATATATCGATGGTCAAGCGGGACGTCGAACCGTCTTTCTGGAATGGTATTTTTACTATATTTATGCGTGTTCATAAAAAATAAGAAGCATATTAGCGTTGCCAGACATCCCGAAATGGTAGCGGTACGTCTCTATTTTTAGCCCAAAATTTAAATGTCCAGTCCAGGGCGAGACAGACTTGCTTTTCGTGAATGAGAGATAAACAAACCCCGCTTTTCTTAGAGACAAAATCTGGCAACACTGAAGCATAATAATGGATAACTTTCATTTTAAAATTAAGACTGGCAATCTTAAACTAGTTGAAAAATTACTATCATTATGTCGACCTACAAGCATTTAAGTACATTATCAACTTATAACACATTCATACAATAATACTAATACAATATAAAAAATACCAGCAAAATAAGTAAGTTTTATGCATGACAACTTTACGAGTAAAAAATTAAAACTGTATATTAAAGGGGCCAGTTGTGGTGCTCGGGCACAAGCATGCGAGACTCTCTGCCTACCCTGCTGCATGCGGGATGCAGCGTGAAGCTTAATAAAACTATATTAAAAGTTAAAACGCTATCAACACCTACGTTTCTGACCATTCCCATTGCGATAGCATCTTCAATATTTCGTCTCCAGCGTTTCATTTCAGCAATGGACACTTTAGCGTTGGACCGGTCCACGTCCTGCCAGTACATGTCGGCTTGCCGCGGAGCGTACCCTCTCGATGCGGTTAAGCTGTCTAACTTAGGGAAGTATGCTTCTGGGATTGGTTCGTCCCAATTATTGAACCTCTTCACGCGCGGTAGGAGGTTACTGAGACGTTCAGCATTGTATCTAAGTAATTTTTTATTAAATGTATTTTGGTTTCTGTTATACTTTTAACAAAAGTTTTGCGTGAATTGTATTGAAGACATTAAAATACTTTTAGTTTTTCTAATATTATATCGAGTGAAGCGAACATATCAGTTATGCTTCTCTTTCCTTTAGGTTCTCAGGTTTAAAGAAACGTTGGAATGTATGTTGAGACGACACAACAATTTATAATTGTTAATATTGTTATTATTACAAAAATATAAAATAGTAGATACTGGCAAGTGGCAACTACTTAGTACGGAATAATGCTAAGTTGAAGAAGACATTGTTTACCACAGGTAAAATTGCTATATTATTTTTCAAGGAGCTTAATAATTTTAAAGAAGTTGGTTGTTATTAATATATATTGAGATATGATGTAATATAAACACGATTTCATGATAGAAATATGTTGAATTTAATTATTTACCTGGCGAGCATCTGAGAATGCATGTAGAAGAAAAGTTCCCCTCGACGATCTTTGTTCACAATGTCCAATCTGCCACTGTATGGGTAAACAACATGCCAATAACGATGGTGGAGATTAACTCCCAAGTCTTCACGAAAATATGCTACACGATGCTCAATATCCTTGTCTGTAGCAGTAAAATTCCTAGGAATCACTATTGGTATGCACTAGAAACAGGTAAGTATATTATTATTTTTAAATATAATATATATATATATATATATATATTATAAGAAATCTGTTATTATTATTGAATATATGAAGTAAATTTATGATTTTTAATTATTTATTATAAATATTTAATACCGTTGAAAGAAATTATACAATTTGCATTTCAATGTACGGAACTTTTTGTAAAATTAATAACAATTAAACATTAAATTACATTTGTTAATATATATTAATAAATATAAATATATTAACAGTAATAAGTATAAAATAATAATGAAATGTTACAAATAAGATATATTTTTTAAATATATTATATATATAATATATATTTTTTATAAAACAGTTAAATGATTAAACCTAAAACTCAAAGCGTAGAACGAATCGTATTAATCTGCGAAAAGTCACGTAGGCCCTGCGAATAGTTCGCGCGTGTTTTTATTTTTACAAAAAATAACCTTAAATAACCTTTCATAATTAAAGTAAAATGAATGTATCAATGTAGAAATGGAAAATTTAGAATCCAATGTAGTTGTTGTGCGTGCTAAACCTGAAGGACAAAGACGGACTTTTAAACCTAATATTCGTTCAGTAAACAAAATACCCGATGAGTTGCTTAATGACCCTGTTCTCAATAGAGCGTGTGAAACATTACCAACCAATTATAATTTCGAGGTGCATAAAACAATATGGAGAATAAGATCGCTTGGTTCGAAAAGAGTGGCTTTGCAATTTCCAGAAGGTAACGCAATGTTAACTTTTTGAAGTCTAAGTATTGTTTTCATTGCTAACTATCATTATATTTTTAGGTCTAACAATGTTTGCCACAACACTATGTGACATTATCGAGACATTTACGGAGGCTGACACTGTAATAATGGGTGATGTGACATATGGGGCCTGTTGTATTGATGATTTCACAGCTACCGCCTTAGGTGTAGATTTGTTGGTACACTATGGACACTCTTGTCTCATACCCATAGATCAAACAAGTAATATTAAGGTGCTGTATATATTTGTAGATATTAAAATAGATCCATCTCATTTTATTGAAACTATTAAGTTGAATTTTCCAGCCAAAACCCACTTGGCTATTGTTAGTACAATTCAATTTGTTACAACTTTACATGCAGTAGCGAAAACACTACGAAGTGAAGAATACATAGTTACAGTTCCTCAATGTAAACCATTATCACCCGGGGAGATTCTTGGTTGTACAGCCCCAAAGTTGGATTCCGATATAATTATTTATTTGGGAGATGGAAGGTTTCATCTTGAATCTATTATGATTGCTAACCCAAATATTCCTGCATATAAATATGATCCTTATGACAAGAAATTTACAACAGAGACATATGAACATAAATTGATGCAGTCAAATAGAAAAAATCAAATAACAACAGCACAAAGTGGTTCTAAGTTTGGCCTTATCCTGGGAACTTTGGGGCGGCAAGGTAGCACGAAAGTTTTAAATAACTTAGAAAAGCAAATACAGAACACTGAAAAGAAATATGTAAAAATATTGTTATCAGAAATTTTCCCTAGTAAACTGGCTTTATTCAATTTGGATGCTTTTGTGCAAGTGGCATGTCCTAGACTTTCTATTGATTGGGGCACTGCCTTTCCTAAACCATTGCTGTCACCATATGAGTTTTCGGTAGCATTAAAAAATAGTAAATGGTTACAAGAAGATGGAACCTACCCAATGGATTTCTATTCAAACAATAGCCTAGGGCCTTGGACTCCAAATTACAAGCCTGTGATTTGTTCTGGTACAGATAAAAAATGTGAAAATTGTTGTGAAGGTAAAAATAAGTAGAGAAATTGTCTTACCGCTCCACCTTTGGCACATACTGCTGCTGATTCCCGAGCTTGGGCAAAAATTACGTAATCCATGAGCTTTGCAGGGAATACCTCAGCAAGATTTGGAATTATAATATTCTTGGTGTCTTGTCTAAAAAAAGTTATACAATATAGTTAAAAACTAAAGAAGCATCAGTCATTGTATGTATTTTGTAACCGCCTTGACACAGTGGTACTGCATGTGGCTGTAAAATTAACTGCTGGGTTTGATTCCTACTCTAAGAAATAAATTATTTTGACTTCTTTGCTCTCGTAACAAGACAAAGCATGGTGTTCAGTGTCACCTCTCAATATGCAATGTATTGAAAATTGGGCAGAGAGTTGAAAACAAGATGTCTTGACAGTTGCCACAAGTTCTCTCCCTACCCTGCTATATGCTGAATATATTGTGAAGGATAGGATATAGGACACACAAACAAATAAATAGTGACTCAGTGTAGACTGAAATGTATAAAGGAGATAAAAATGATTCACTATTAGGCTCTCTCATTACCGAGACAGTGTTTTATCTAGGCACTCATACTTAAAATTTATTACATTTATATTTTAAGCTGTAATATTTAAATTTCATTATTTTTAAAAATATTTTTAACATGGAAGTCAGCACAACATCGGATTGTAAACGCGACGGGTGTGGGTTCGACTGAGCACCGCGTTGAGTTCTGCCACTCAACATGCAATGTCTCAAAAAATTTGCGAAAAGTAACTAACAGAATCTTACACTAGGTACCATCAGTCTTTTCCGCTATATGCGGGATGCAGCGTGAAACTAAAAAACAATAAAACACACTAACCTATGCATCAACGCAACAGAATAACAGTAAAAGAACAGCTGACAGTTTAGCATTTCTCTTGCATATGCACATATTGATAGGAAGTCCTGAAGGTCATTTTCCGGTACATCTAAGAATTATACACAATTATTGTTTGTATTTATAAATGTAAATTATTATTAATAAATTATATTTTATATAATTATTTATTGTTATTCCAGTTCCTCTTATAATGAGTGTTATTACGTCGAGGCGCAGGGGCACAGTATGACTGTATAAGCAACTGGTTGTGGTTTCGATTCCCACTAGAGTAAATGAAATATTTAATATTTACAGTTTTTCGCTATGGTGCCGAGGCAACGCCTCCAGAATACGGCGGAAAATGAGAAATGGAGTGTCTTAACACGAGGTTCCCTCTGCCTTGCTTTGTGCGGGATACAGCGTGATGCTAAAGAAAGTGACAGAACTCATTGCCATGCTTGTATTTTACTAAATGGGATATGAAAATACTAAAATATTATCTTTCCCCTCATAGGGAATTTAATCCACAAAAGTTTATTGGAGTACAATTGTTCCATGATGACCTCCTTAAAAAATAATAAAAACATTCTAAAATTATGTTAAATTAAATACATTTTAATTTATCGTTAAATAGATGTATTTCAAATAACATGTATTTCATATTTATTAAACTTGGTAATATTTACCTAGAAAAACATTAATAAGTTCATCGGCCATCTTCCTATGAGCTGGTATGAATATCGAGAATTCTTGGTCACGTGTGAAGTCTCTTGCGAAAGAAAGATCAGGCATTTTTTTCAGAAGCTCCAATGAGATCACATTTTCTGACTTATCACAGTATCTACGGTTGACTTCAATTCCGTAGCTCTTGAATTCATCGATCTATAAGTATATAAATTAATTTTAGCAAGTGTTAAAATTAGCTACTTATTTCTTTTTGCGGTGAATTATTTTCAAAAATTATATAATATTATCTTACATTTGAATAAAAATAAGTCTAATAATAATAATATAATATAGGGCGATAAAACGAATGTTGAAGAAGAGAAGAGAGAAGAGGCTGGAGTCTAGATTCTGAAAATTAGTAAGAAGTTTAAATTGAAATACCTATATCTTAATTTATTTTCTCCATTTATGTCTTACATTGATACGCGTGTTTTTTTTTACTTTTACTAGTTCATACAGTACTCTTGTGTTCATCAGGTTGGGCAGTCAAACTAAAAGTCTCCGCTAAAATATAATTTTGTGAATACTTACCAAATAGTCCTTATTAAGCTTAAATACAGTCGCATCGCTGCCTTTTGGGGTCACCAGCGATTCTCCGAGGCGATCAAAAAGGAGATATAACCCTTTTTCAATACTTATACCCATTATGATCACTAATATTTGTATCAGTATTCGAATACAGCCAGGATGGAGGAGTGAAGGGGCTCACATTGCTTTGGGCATTTTATACCATTTTCCCCAATTAGTACCGAGCGCAGCAATGATAAATTTAAGGCAAAACAACAGTAAGAGGAAATGATAAATAATTGTTTTGTATTCAGACTTATTTATCTTTTGGTTTGTTAATTAAGAAAAAAACTGAACTTTTTCGTCGCTTTTGTAATGTTTAACTAACATTATAGACCAAAAAACGTAATTAGAACTTATTTATTCATGTAACGTCGTTTGTGTTTATAATAAGTAAGATCCTGTCTTTAGGGTTCCGCTTCTTAAAATGAAAAACCAGAACACTTAACCGAACTTTGCTTCGACACCAGAGCAAAGAAGTGAAAATATAAAATATTTCATATCCTCGGGTGAGAATTGATCCCACGACCTGTCGCGTTCACAGTCGCACTTTGTGCCCCTGCGCGACAACTGGTCTTAGGTTTCATTGAAGTTATTTAAAAATATAATAAGTAATCAATAATATAATCTATTATATTTGTTTTTGCCTTGAAATACTTTTTCTGGGTAAACATATTAATCATGAAGACATTTTGTTTCATCCAATGAAACGATTTATAATATATATATATATTTTTAATTTTTTAAGAGGAAGGAAGGAAACATAAATCTGTTCTCTACACTCTCATTTAGAAATACATTTAATGTACATATACATTGTCCTTATAGAATGTGATAGCTATGGATTTGAATCCCAACGCATGTTCAATATTTTTTAGCTTTATGCTTTATCGCCCATACAACAGGCAGGGGAACCCAGTGTTAAGACACTCCGTCCCCACTTTCTGTCGAATTGCGTGGGAGCACTCAACGCCGCACTTTGCCCTGATACCAGAGCGAAGAAATGGAAATATAACCGTAAATAAATATTTGACTTCCTCAAGTGGGGATCGAACCCACAACCGTCGCGCTACAGTTACTTTCTTGTCCTGCTGGACCACGGCGGCCTCAATTTTTTTTTATATTGAAAATATAGTACAATACACATATTTAGGTAGGATAAAAAAGGCAAGATTCTATTTAATTCTTTAATAAGCCAAACTTAACAGAGAATAAATATTATAACAAAAAATATCTAAAAAAAGAGTATATTGAACATAAACATTATTGTCTGTAAATAATATTATTTTTCTGCAAGAAATTTGCTTGTAATTTCTAAAAATTTTTCTGGCTTTTGACTATGCACCCAATGACCAGCACCTTCAATGAAAGTAAGTTCAGCTAAAGGAAAATACTCTTGAATTTCATGTAATTCATTTTTACTGAAAAAAAAAAAATCTTTAGCTTCATATTGTATATAGTATAAAACTGTTGTTTGATTGCTATCATTAAAAAATCTATAGTTTGCAGGTTCTACTACTTATTATGATAATGCAGCGTTATTTCAGTAAAGAACCTTGTAGAATAAAATAATATAAATTATAAATACCTAATGTAATCTGAAAGTGCACCCCCTACAAATAATGTTGGTCCACAATATTGAAGACCTTTTAAGCTAGCTGGAAAGCTGGCTATATTGTGCTGGAAGTTGTCTCTTAAAACTGGTATATTAACTCGCCATGTGTAAGAGCCTGCATTAGTCTGTATTAAGTTTGTGATCAAGAAATTCCTCAAATTTACATCAGGGGTTATTGATTGTAACTGTTCATCAGCCAATTTTCTAGCTTTAGACATCGAAATTCCAGATCTAATCGACACAGCGGCCATGGCATCAAAAAGATTTGCCATTGAAAATATCTGTGGGCTTGTTTTTACTGGAGATATATCAACAACAATAAGACTTGATATTAAATCAGACTGAAAAAATATAAGAATATTAATTGTTGATTCTGTAAATATTAGTCAAAATGTTATGTTATTTAAATTTTTTCAACAATTGAAAGTTACGTACAACTTACACATAGTAGTGATAAAACCATAGCTGTACGACCACCCATGCTGTGACCTATGACAGAAACCTTAGATATTTCTAGTTTTTTGAGTAATTTCATAACATCTTGGGCCATATGAAGATATGTGTGTTGAGGTGAGTGCTTGCTGTCCCCGTGGTTACGAGCATCCACACTGATAACTTTCCTCCCAGTATTTCTGTGTATAGCCTTACTCATGCTATTCCAATTATTTTTCGAACCAAGTAAGCCATGAAGTATAATTACTGGAGGTCTAGATGCGGTGCTGCTGCCTGTGCTTTCATATGAGGAATAAGCCAAGTCCACGGTTTCAGCATTATTTGCTGTACAACTTACATGTCGGGGACATATTGTTAATAATTTATTGGAGCATATTTTAGTAATATCTTTCGTTATAATTCTTTGAAGTAACATGTTTTATGTAATTATTGTTTATTTTCTGAAAATTTTATACTTTGACATGTTGTCCATTGAAACAAAATTCAAATGACAGTGACAGTGACATCTGACATATTTTTATGATATGTTGGTAATTATGTGCTGTGCTACATTGAGACCAAAATTAAACAAAAATATCCTTTTACTAAAAAGGATGAAGTAAGCGAGTCTGAATGATTTATAGAAATAAAATAATATTAATGCACTGCACACATAAAAGAGAGAGCCAGTAGTAGGATAGTAGAGCCAGACTTTCGTCATTTTATAAAGCTTGAAAGTTTCTTTGCGGAACGCTCATACACCCAACAAAGGTAAGTACTATCAGTGAATATGGAGTTTGGGTGGTAGTTACTTTGGCAGATCTTGGGAATAATAATAGAAATAATCTTGTCTATTGCTAGACACTTAGTATGCTCCCTGTAAGGCACCCCCAAATCTTATAAGCTAAAAGCGCCTACGAACATATTAGAAGCAAACAATATTTTTTACACTTTAGTGTATTAGATTCGTAGGCGCTTGTAATTTGGAGATGTCGGGCAGGATAAAATCCCGTCATTTTAAAAATAATTGCCAAGAAAATATTTTAAAATTGAGCTTTATAATTTACGTATGTTGAATACTATAACTTCTTCTTCTTCCTGGCATTACCCCGGCTATTACCAGGGTCTGCCTTCCTATTCAACCTACTCCACTTTGCACGATCTTTTGCGTCCTCGGTGGTTCGACCATTGGCTCTCATGTCCAGCATCACGACATTCAACCAGCGCTTCCTTGGGCGTCCGGGAGGACGCGAGCGTACCCTTCCAGAGGTTCACTTTACGCTCCAGCGTCAGTTGGTTCTCGGCAATGAGTGCTATGTCGTCGGCATACATCATCAGCCATGGAGGCTGGTCCTGGATGTGAGCCGAGACAGTATCGAGCACTACATTGAACAAGAACGGACTAAGAGCCGAGCCCTGGTGAACCCCCACTGTAATCGGGAAGGGTCTAGTGTCGCCAACAGCAGTCCTAACCATAGAAGCGGAATCGTGGTACATGCCTCTGATAATCTCAATATAGGCCTCAGGGATCCCTTTGGATCGCAATGCCCACCAGATACACTGACGAGGCACACAGTTAAAGTCCTTCTGCAGATCTAAAAAGGCCACATGCAGAGCTCTCCTTTTTTCCCTGTATGCCTTCATTAAAGTCGAGGGCGAAAATGGCGTCCATGGTGCCCGATCCTGGCTGATATCCATATTGAGACTCAGAGACAGTACACTCTCGGCGGAGGCTGAGGTCGATTATGCGCTCGAAGAGCTTCATGGTATGACTCATAAGCTTAATGCCCCTATAACTACCACAATCTTGAACACTGCCCCTTCCCTTGTAAATAGGGGTAATAAAGCTAAGCCGCCACTGATGCGGCATCTTACCAGTGTTCAAGATATGGTTAAAAAGGTCAGTAAGCATGAGCACACCAAGAGAGCCCAACGATTTCCACGCTTCGATCGGAATGTCGTCAGGTCCCACCGCTTTTCCGTTCTTCATGCGTCGAAGGCAATTACGTGTTTCGTCAAGGGTTATTGGGGCAATAAGTCCGAGGTTAGGCGGTGGGTCGTGATGAAGACTGCATGGGTGCTGAGTATTCAGCAACTCCTGGAAGTAGCTTCTCCACCTCTCCTTCACAGAGGCATGACTACAGAGCAGCGTGCCCTGGGAATCTTTGACGCAAAGACATTTTGCGATATCTTGCGTCACTTTATCCCGGGAACGTGCCAGTTTGTAAATGAGCTTCTGCCCCTCCACAGTTTCAAGTTTATCATACAATGGTGACAAACTTTCACTGCGGGCTCTGGCTACAGCTCTTTTACAGGCACGTTTAGCTACTGTGTACTCCAGTCTGTCTTCAGGAGAGTTGGATTCCTGCCACTTCTTAAAGGCAGCCTTCTTTTCACGAGTCACTTCCTGCACCTCGTCATTCCACCACCATGTCTCCTTGTCGATGACACGTCCTCCCCTAGAAAGGCCAAGAACTCGCCTGCCCGCCGCAATGATTGCCGACTGAGCCCGATCCCAAGCATCCTGAGCAGTCTCGGTGTTAGTCGAAAGATCGTGACTTTTCACCTCTGCCAGGAAGTCGGTCTGCATCGGTCCATTCAGCAACCACCACTTGATCCGAGGCCTACGTTTCTCGGCTACTTTCTTCTTCGGAGTGACGTTAAAGTCCATGACAAGAAGACGATGTTGGGCCGTTAGGCTTTCGCCTGGAATGACCTTACAGTTAGTTACCCTGCCCATATGACACCGTCTGGTCAATAAGTAGTCTATTTGAGTTGAGTGGGACCCGCTCTTATACGTGATAAGGTGCTGAGAATTCTTTTGGAAGAACGTATTCACGACGGCCAGATCAGACGCAATACAGGTTCTCAGAATGTTTTCTCCCTCTGCATTGCGAAGACCGTGCCCAAAACCCCCGTGAACACGTTCATACGGCTCAGCAGCCTTACCGACGTGCCCGTTCAAGTCCCCCCCAACTAAGACCACTTCGGTAGACGGCACAGCAAGTAGCACCCCTTCATACTGCTCCCAGAATGTCTCCTTTTCGGCCGCGCTACATCCCGCCTGGGGAGCATAGGCACTGATTAAGTTTGTGATGACGCCCTCAATCAGTACCCTCACTCGCATCAAGCGGTCGGAGCGACGGTCAACTTCAAGGAGCCCATTCTGAAGCTCTTCAGAAAGCACTACCGCTACACCGTTTCTACCCGAAGGTGACCCAGTGTATATAAGCCGGTAACCCTGTCCGATGTTACGGGACTTATTGCCCTTCCAGCGTGTTTCCTGGAGGAAGGCACACTGGACCCGACGTCTCATGAGTACATCTGCGAGTTCCCTGCATCGTCCGGTCAGAGAGCCAATATTCCACGTTGCAAAGCGGAGTTTCCGTCTGGGTACTAGCGTCTTTAGCCGTGCCCGTACATGACACGGTAGCCCTTGCCCACTTGTCGCAGGTGTAGGGCGATGTGCCTGCGCGTCGTTTTGCGGCGACGCCCTAGCCGTACCCAGTCTCTTATGTTGTCGGTCCATTTAAGTGGCGGTTGGCGGTTTTTAATTGGAGCGACTGCGGTCGGCCCTCCAAAACCCCTTTGTGGGGAAAAACTTAGGGGAGAGGAAAATAGAAGGGGTAGGATAGGTAAAAGAAGGTGGGAGCTAAGGAAAGGATGAGGGGAAGGGGGACACCATTCTTACGGATGGATGAGGATATAAGAGTGGCGGCTCGAGGATCCGGGGTCACGTACCTGTATGCTCACAAACAAATATCGGACAGGTATTAGTCAGGACATCCTCTGGATAGAATCCTCTCCTCATCCTCTTTATGTTGGGTACTATAACTATTTTTTGCATCTTAGTAACCTAACTGCCAAACTAACCATCACCTCCATATTTCCTGATAGTACTTATCAGTGTTCGGTGTATGCGCTCAGAAACAGGCTTTAAAAAATGATGACGGTCTGGCTACTATTAGCTCTTAGCTTTATTAGTAGATATAGCCCTGAGTGGGGATCAACGCCTCCACCCCCCCCGTTATACACACGCTTGTGCCCTGCGCCAACTTTATTCTTACATTTCTATCATTTTTCTCTTTAGAAACTTTAAAAACTTCAAAAAACATCAACGAATAACGGTATCTTTTATATAGTTAGCGTAAAATCCAGGCCAGAGAGTCAGAGAGTTTGCGAGTCAAATAATTGCGGCTTCAAGATAATTTAGTTATTTGGTGCGTCACGTTCCATATCTGGTTACGTGGGGCCGAGACCTGAGAAAATGATACTTTCACGCTTAAACCAATAACAGTGTTTGCATCCCATTGATTTTCTTAGACACACTTGCCTAGTTTCTTTGATTATTTAAAGAATTTGTGTAATTTGTAGTTTTACGTATGCTTTTAATACTTGCACTACTTTTACTAATATAAAGAATATTTTTATAAAAAAATACAAACTGTTACAAAACCAATATATAATAATTTTTAATTACAACTCAAAACTATTTACAATACTTAACCAATAAAAGTTTACTATATAATAGATAAATAGTATACCTTAAAAATAAACCTGTGAAACAACAATAAAAATAATAGACATTTATTACTGTTTTCACAATTTATTTGCTTTTAGTTAACGCCTTGTTATATTAACTTTTACTTATTGTTACGTAGGAAGGCTATGGCGAGTTCCATGAAGGTCTTTGGATCTTCAACGTGGACGTTGTGACCGACTTGGGGCACGTACGTGATGACAGCGCGCGGGAACAGCTCTCGTATTCCAAGTAAATCATCTGGACTGCAATTACAATGATATCATTGATATTATTTAGGTCAATGTCGTAACTGGTGACGGATTCTGAATATTCGATAATAATACAAAACAGTAAAAGCTCCTAAATTAAAATAAAACAATAAAAAAATCAGCGTAAATAAAAAAAAAAGAATAATATTATTTCTTATATTTATCTGTAAAGCAGGGTAGATAGAGATTCAGTGTCTTCTCCACCCTTCGAAATAATGTATCAAAAAATTAAATGTAATCATGTCCATGTGTAAAATGTGTATTTATTTTACATTTAGTAGGAACCGTTACCGAGTGAAGCCGGAACTCTCCGCTTGTATTATAATAATTAATGATTGTACTGCATTCAAAGCAAAATGTCAAAATGTTTCATCAGAAAACAAGAGCAATGCCATTTAAATCTTCCAAATATGTCAAAGGGGAAAGGTAAAGGGTCATGGAAGCATGTTTAAACTCATTTTTATTGCTGTGAACATTTTGGTTCTTCCGTTTAAAAAATCTTGACAGAAGTTCCGTGTTATGAGACTAGTAGTGGCGCATCAGCACAAGCGCGTGGCTGTTAACGCGACGGTTTGGGGTTCGATTCCTACTCGGGGAAATAAACAAACGGCGCCATAAGAAACAACAAGTACACAACAAGTGATCTTATAAGGCTTTTTTTTAAATTTGAAAGTACAGAACCCTAAAAAGTATATGTAGATATTGTCCGCTTTGCCCGGAGTTGCTATGGTTTTGGTTTAAAAAGTTTAAAACTTACGGAAGATATTCAGAGAGCTGACCTCCAATAAACAATGTTGGACCGTAGAACTTCTTAACCTCCATGTCCTTTGGAAACGACGCTATATACTTGAAATATTTGAGAAGAACATCGACATTGCAAGCCCAACCGATAGAGCGGTCTGCTTTTACTTTTACATTTGATAGAACTGCTTTCATTAATAAGTTATTATTTATTACATTTTCTAACTGTTTTTTAGCTTCATGTTTAGCCTTGGAGACGTTTTTCTGTTTTTTAAAGCTCACTTTTTTCATAGCTTCCAGCACTTTGGGTAAATATTGTGTCAGATGCCTGGTGGTTGATATTGGTGAAATGTCGATTATCAAAAGGCTAGCGATTTTTTCTGGCTAGAATAAAGGTATTAGTTTAAAATTATGTTGGAAACGTTTTGTTTTTGTTGTTTTATTTATTTTTATATGGATAATACTGGGTAGAGATAGAGGAAATGTAGTATAAATTCATTTTGATCTCAACTTCCCGCCTAATGTTTCATTTAACTGCCTAACTTCCTAATTTCCTGTTAACTGCGCAGTGATGGGTGTCTGTTGTGCTTTTGATAATATACTTACTGCTAATAGGGAAGTAATCATAGCAGCTCTACCGCCCATACTATGTCCTACAAGACTGGCTTTTCCAATTGACAGTTTTTCCAACAGTTTTAGTATGTCACCTGCTAAATCCTCATATTTATGAGAATTGGCGTGCGGGCTGTCGCCGTGGTTTCTCAAATCAACAGAAACGACTGCCCTTTTCGTTACATTTAGCATTGTTTTTCCAATACCGTCCCAATGTTTCTTGTTTCCCAAAAGACCGTGAAAAAGCAGTATTGGGGGTTCATCAGAACCATGGTTTTCTCCATAGATTTTGTATGATAAGTTAACTGCTGTCTTTCCGGGACTCTTCGATATTACTTTGAAACCTTTGTACCGAACTGTTGCTATATAATATTTTAATCCAATTTTGATTAAAATGACACTTTTTTCAATGTTAAATGTAAACATATTTTGACAAAATGAAAGGTGTCAATTTTTTTTCATTATATTCATGTATATTAAGTCTGTATACTTTAGAAATATTAATTACTAATATTACCAAAATAATTATTATAACGTAAGATACTACTGATTTACATTTATTGCTTCGACGATCAAAAATAGCAAATAGTGAGAAAATATTTTTGTACTATTTTTATATGTATAACTATAATATCTTTAAAAAAAGTTTCGATAAACATTTTAAAATGTTCATTTAATTCGATTTTAAAATGAATGTCACTTCTTTTTTAAAAATAATCATTTAATATTATTTATATTTGAAATGTAAATTTAATCGTCTGCAAAGTAGTTTTGCATCACATATTATGCGTACATGACTATTGGAAAAGTAATATTTAATAGAAAAATAGGTACAAAGGGTAAATATGTATATATTTATTTAAATATTCGACTCACATCAAAGTTTACGGGTGGAGGGGTGAGGGGTCATATAACAATATATACTTAATTAGTGGTTCCCTATTCGTAGGGCGACAAATATAAACTGCCATGTCATGTCATATACGAAATATAATATATCTATATATGTATTGAAACTTTGGTTTTATATTATTGAGATTAGGACTTCTTATACTGATTGTGCAATTAAATATAATTATGATATATTTTTTTGTTGTAGTTATAGTACAATTTAATTTAGATTAATTGAAATAGATTATATTTATTTTTTCATCTTCACGCTGTATCCCGCATGTAGAAGCGTAGGGAAAGGGAATCTGGTATTAAGAAATTCCGTTCCCCATTTTTCGCCGCATTCTAGAGGCATTGTCTGTTGAGTGAGGTAACACAACGCCGCGCTTTACCTCAACACCAGAGAGAAGAAATGAAAATGTTAAATATTTCATTTTCTCGAGTGGTAATCGAACCCACCCATGGGCGTCATCATCTAGAGATATTTTCTGGAATTCCTGGATTTTAGCTTCGAACTGATATTTTGTAAGGACGAGAAGAAGTTAAAAAAACTATAAATAAAAACTAGAAAGACTGTCAAGGAAATTATAGATATTTTTATTATTATAACGAATCCACAATTATGAAACCTTCCTGCTCTCATATACGCAAATTATGGGATATATATATATATATATATATATATATATATATATATATATAAATTAGGTAAAAGAAAATATCTAAATTAATTCGTGGTAAATTAAGTATGTGACTGTAAACGCGTGTGGTAGTCGATCCCCACTCGATGAATTGAAATATTTATTTAAAATTTCTATGTTAATTTCTTCGCTCCGCCATTCAACACGCAATGCCTTCAGAATTCGGAGGAAAATGGGATTTTCATTGGGACATTGGAGTGTCTTAACTATATATTCCTTAGCCTACTCTGATATGTAAAGTAAAGCAATATCTAAATTCTTTCAATGTTTTTGCATAATTGAATGTTTATTTTATTTTCTATACTACACATTTGTTTTTGTGTCAGTTACAATCTAATAATAAGTGTTCAATAATAAATTAAAGGAATTGTTACTAAAATATTATGTGTTTTTTTGTAACCGAATCTTTTTAATATTAAATCTGTTTTAGTTTTATAATATAAAATTTTAATTCAAGTTAGGAACACAATGTAATAAGTATTAAATTTTTGACTTATACTAATTTTAATATTTAAAGAGAAGGTTAATTAACGGTCACAACAATAAACTATAAAAATGACATTAAATTTTATACTAAACATAAATAGATACAATGAAAATATGCGTACAAATAAGGACATTTATAAAGGAAAATAAACCTATATGAATTAAAAAACACAAAAGCACTATAAACTTAATAAAGATATATTTTATTTATTTAATAGTTATAATTATATTTATAACTATTATCTGTTATATGAGACCGTCAAAGCGCAGGGGCTGTGGGTTCGATTCCCACTCGGGGGAATGAAATATTTACTATTTTCATTTCCTCATTCTGGTAATGAATTGAGTACCTCCATTTATCAAGCCTAACCCTCTGACCTGAGCCACTGCCTAACCCTGCTTTGTGCGGGATAGAGCGTGAAACTAAAAAAAATACATATGTACTTGTTCTTACGACAAAGACGTCGTTTCAAACAATTTACATGTGAATATAATTAGTAGGTATACCAATAGATAAATTATTGGTAAATTTTTTAAATTAAATTCAAATAAGTACATGTATAAGAAGAATAACATTAAATGACATCCAAATGTTAAAAATAAGTATTATAAACATACACTAATTCTGACAATTAATACTAATTTGAATTTTGTAATTTATTTATTTTCCTGTATATTTTATAAACAAGTTTTTTATCGTTAGGAAAAAGATAACTTAATTTTAACTTTCCTATAGATAGTATGTATATAATTAATTAACATAATGTATATTAACAGATCAACATTTAAAGATGCCAATATAGAATATTAGAAAAGAAGATATAAGTATAAATAAATAAATAAAAAAATATGATGTTTTAAAAATTTTAAATAAGAATAATGTAAAAAAGCGGGGCGTGTAAGAATAAGGTAAAAAAAAGCTGGGGTTGTAAAAATAATGTAAAAAATATGGCGAACCGATACCTGACCTGCTATATAAGGGATAGAGCGTGAATCTAAAATTAAAAAAATCGGTCAAGTGCGAGTCGAATCCACCCACCGAGGCTTCTGCACCAATTTCGGGATTATAAATCAACGGGCAGTATATTTTATAAAAATTTACAAACTTAAGCTTGCAGGCAAATGTACTCATTTTATAATTTGTAACAACATAACTGAAGTTCCACGAGAAGAATCTTTAACGTTGATTACGTGGCGAATTTCATATAAAATAAGTAAAATACAGAAAAAACTATGCTTGCTACTTTTTCTACTACTTCTACTACTTGGAGGTCTTCGTGGCGCAGTGGCACAAAGGTGTGACTGTAACGCGAAGGCTGTGGGTTCGATCCCCACTCGAGGAACTGAAATGTTTATTTACGTTTATATTTCCATTTCTTCGCTCTGGTATCGAGGTGAAGTGCAACATTGAGTTCTGCCACTCAACACGCAATGCCTCCAGACTTCGGCAGAAAGTGGAAAACGGAGTGTCTTAAGACTAGGTTCCCTCTGCCTACCCTACTGTGAGCGGGATACAGCGTGAAGCTGACAAAACAAAAAAAATAAAATAAAAAAAGGGACCACTATTTGTAAGTATGTCCTATTGAAGGATCTCTAACATTTCATAAGTTTATTTTTAACAACGTAATCGTTAATTAAATACAATATAGTACTGGCTGGATAGCTACTGGGTTACAGTAATACAGGCGCAGTAACGGTGTCCGCACGTGGACGTCCACAGCGAGAGTTGCTTCCACCGAAGTACATCTACAGGTAAGATTATAAATATGTACATCTTATAATAACATTATTTAAAATTATATTATGAAAAATTTATTAAAATTAATAATTTCTATTAAAATTTAATTTTCTAAATTAAATTATTAATATAAATTAAATATAGATGCATTATTTTATTTAAATAATAGTTCAATTAATTTATTAAAGTACAATAGATTTTTTTTAAAGATGTCAATAATACGTCAATAATACATCAGCCGCTATATTCATTTTGTTAATAGAATAACGCTATTATAATATATACTTTATGTTTGTTTAGTAAAAGCTTTTGGATTTATTAATTGTTTTGTGTAAAATATTGCTATGATTTTTTTTTATTTATCTTTTTTTCGTAATAGTTCTACAGAGCTTTGTATCAAAAACAAATCGTATTTAAAATATTTATAAATTATATAGTACAGATTAAAATGGTGTAGTTATTATATTATTCAAAACAAAAAAATAATAATAAAAAGAATTACTAAGGAATCTAAATTAAGAAATAAACTAATATTAATAATCTTCATTAATATTATTTTAATAAGTAAGCACAATGTTCTACAGTCGCCTTTATTGTGAAGCAGTTTAAAAAATATACATCAAAACATTGTTTGTAAAAGAAAAAAAAGTACGATGATATTTTTCTATTCTCGTTCACTTGACTCGTGAAATTATTTATTTAATCATATCTAATTTAACCATAGATATTTTTAACATGTTTGAAATGTGATTTTTTACATTTTACGTTTTCCATGCCCCTAAAGAAAACCCGCGCCTCTTGGAAACCGATGATGAACGTACGGCTTAGTGGCGCTTGGGGCGCTGCTTCCAAGAGGTCCGGGCCCAAGTCTCGCTACGTTCTAATTCTTATACGTTTTCTAAAGAAATCATCTTTGACATATATTTCCACAATATCCATATCATAGTAGCTTAGGCAGAGAGTTTCCAGTGAATTTTCGATAATTTTAAAGCTTTACGTGTTGAGTAGCGGGACCAAATGCCTTTTGTCTTTTCTGAATCGAAGAATTACTCTTCCTTGTTATCTTATAACCTTAACCTTATCTCAATCTTGTGGTATATATATCGACTGCCACCAGAAGGCATAAGAAAGGTCGAGTTCTGATGAAATTTGCAATAACTGAATAATAGAATTATGTTGGTGAGTTTATAAAATTAAATGATTCGTGAGTTTCATAATAAAAGACCGAATATTGCGGTATGCGGTTTGTTTTCATTAAAATTAACTTCTAAATAATTACATAATGCTAGAAATAATTACATATAGAAATAGTTCTTTTTCAGTTTCACGCTGTATCTGGCATGTATCAGGGAAGGCAGAGAGAGCATGGTGATAAGACACTCGGCTCTCTATTTTCTGTTGAATTCTTGAGACACTGTGTGTGAAGTCAAGAGAGGAAAAGAACATATTTAATATTTAATTTTCTGAAATCGAACCTATAACCTGTCGCGTTTATACAACTTGTCGCCCCGCACCACGACTGGTCCCAAACACTTACAAGGATATATAGGACGATTTCCTTTTTGTATTTTTATTTATATAATAAATAATACAGATAAATAAAGATGCGAAAATTATTTTTCAAACATCTTTTGATCTTGTCTATGAAACAGCTAGAGCAGCTTAAATTGCCACAAAGTATATAATTATGAGTTAGTTATTAATAACTTACGTCAACTCCATTTCTCCAAGGAGACAATAAGCGAGAAAACCAGTCAGTTTCGTGCCTGATGCCTTTCCGGTCGCATCACGTTCTAGTGCCAACAGAATATGATGATAGGGAGTACAGTATGAATTGCATATCTGTTCTTATAAGTGTCGTTTTAAACTAATTTTATTGTACAGTAGGTATATTAATTATTTTTTTAAATATTATTCTATCAATTATTATTTATAAATATTTTCATTTAGCTTCGCTTCACTCTACATCCAATGCTTCGAAAAATTCGGCGAAAAGTGAGAACGGAGTGTCGTAACTCTATGTTTTATTCTGCTGTGTGCGGGATACAACGTGAAGCTGATTTGTTTTTAATTTATATTAAGTAAAATTATTTTGAACGTCGTAGTAGATAATATTCTAATCCTTAATGCTATAATATTATGCCTTATGCTACTTAAAGGTGACAAGTCGTGGGTTCGATTTTCACTTGAGGAAATGAAATATTTTATTTTCATTCGATTTTCAAATGAAATATTTAATATTTTCATTCAAACTCTGGTGTAGGGGCAAAGTGAACGTTGAGTTCCTTACTCAACAAGTAATTCTCCCAGAATTGTGCGGAAACTGGGGAACGGAAGTGTCTCAATTGGAACGGACTGTCTCAGCTCTAGGTTCCCTCTGTCTACCCTGCTAGGAATACAGCGTAAAACTGAGAAAAGGCACTTCGATATCGATATCGATGTTTATATTTATAAAACTATATTTGTACAAGACTCGTCGAAGTCTATTACGATTTACAAGATTTGCAATCCTTCCTTTTGATAACGTGTTTACTATTTGCAATAGCACGAGACGTCCGCAACTGTTTTTTTCTATTACTGTAGCAATACGAATATTTAATAAGTGTATCCTTCTAAAGAGGAAGATTGTTATATAGTTTCATCAAAATTGTTTATACTACATGGTAGTTGTGAGTAAAAAGAACGTAAAATAAATTGTTAACATATATATTTTTAATTATAGTTTTTATTTCGCACAATTAAGGCTAAGCACAGGTATCTCAGTTAATAAATTTGGCTTTTCATTTTCCATTCAATTTCCACATTCCTGGCAAGAGGTTAAGTTTTAAGGTTAGTTTCCCTAAGTTCATGTAGGTACGGTTAACGAGTTGTCGCCTTGTAGTTAGGTTTTCTGAACTTTTGCATGAAAACTAAAAAAAAAAGTGAGGCCAATCGTGAGGCACAAAGTGTGACTGGCTGTGGGTTCGATTCCCATTCGAGGAAATGAAATATTTAATACTGTCGTTTTTTTTCGCTCTGGTGTCCACGCAAAGCGGGCCATTGAGTTGCGTTCATTGAATCGCTCCAGAATTCTGGGGAAAATGGGAAACGGGGTGTCTTAGCACTACGTTCCCTCTGCTTACGCTAAAAAAAACTAAAATTAATCCTGCACAGCCATCCGCAGCTCACTTCAGAGCGGCCACAACTCGTCAACAGTACTGCACTCGACTTTTAAACTTATCATATCGTGAATCATTCTCGTTATACGCGGACGGCAGGTGCCTTTCTTCTCAATTACATATCTGCAGGTGTACTATTATTTGTAATTATGCATACTTATTCGATTATAATGCTTATATAGTGAGTATATTTGTATAATAAAAAATCTTAGAATAAATGTACACATTCGGATTGTGACTTCGATTTTTACAGGCAAGACTGTATTTTTAATATTTTCCTTTTCTTTTTATTATAAACCGTCTAATACGCAGTGTCCTTATGATAAAAAATGCATATAAAAATGTAAAACAAAAAAAACTAAATTTACTTTATTTTTATTAAATTACCAAAAAGCGAAGACTCGAATGATACGGCTTTTTAATTCAAGAAGAATTTTGAAAAAAGTGTTGTATGTTCTGAAAACCATTCGCGTATTTTTATTTTTTTATAAATAAAAAAAACTATATAACATAACAAATTAAATAAATTAAAACAATAAAATTTCTCTAAATATTTTACATCCACACTTTTAATACATTAAAAAAAAAAACTATTTATAGAATAAAATATTTCTGTTTCAGAAGAGGACGAGATGGGGACGTTAATGAAAAACGTTACGCACTATTACACATATGTAAATGATGACCTGGCGGGTAAGGAATCCAACTTTCATTGAGTTTTGAATATTAAATTATTATTGTTGTACGGCGGGGTCAAAGATTACATGCTCCAGTTATTTTGAATTACAATAGTTATAAGCCGAAATAATTAATTAAATTTGTATTGTAAAAATATTTAATAATAGATATTTAATATTTAATAATTATTAATAGAGGCCGTAGTGGCGTAGCACAAGGGTGTAACGCGACGGTTGTGGGGGGTTCGATTCCCACTGGAGGAAGTGAAATATTCGTTTATGTTTATATTTCCATTTCTTCGCTCTGGTGTCGATGCAAAGCGCGGTGTTGAGTGCTGCCACTTAACACGCAATGTCTCGTGCGATTTTCGCAATAATATTTTCTCATTTAAATGATAATGATTTTCATCGTTCGTTCGTTGACATTGTTCGTTGACCGGCTGTAAAGGCGATTATGGGTTCGATTCCCAATCAAGACTCAGATCTTATTCATTCTATTCCACTATTGTATTTAATTCTGTATAACGTAATGTTTATTCTAATTAATACACGTTATGTAAATAAATTAACAAATGTAAACTTTTTATAACACGATTTGTAATTCATTTACATTAATTTTTATTAACTATTGTTTTATTTATATTCCAAATAAGGTAATAATATACTATACAGATAAGTATTACATATTTTATTTATATATCTAGAATAGGTAATGATGAAAGGATGTGGAAATCGAAACTGTAGATATAGTAGGTAAAACATATTTTTTATAGATATATGTCCTAGTATTTTAAGAACACTGTAATTCAAAATAGACAAAATATTAACTCTTCTTTCAGCTTCTATTAGGGTAGGAAGGGTATGGGTGTTAAAAATGGGAGAGGGGGGAGCCGGATGGGCCATGCCTACCCTAGAATATTTTGGTGCCCACCCTAGAAACATATCTGTTTAAAGGTCTCGATGTCTATTATCAGATAAAGAGAGACTGTCGGGTAGGTCGACAAGAGTGCAACTAATTCGTGTTACGTTTTCTTTTTTTTCGTTTAAATTTAATCTTATTTACAGTTTTTACATGTATTTGCTATAAAATTAATCAGTCAAGCCTACATACCTGGTTTATATATTTTCCTTACATTTACTGTGCAAAATAAGAAGTTATCACAAGATGGATATTCACCTTTAAGAAGTGGCAGGAATCCAACTCTCCTGAAGACAGACTGGAGTACACAGTAGCTAAACGTGCCAGTAAAAGAGCTGTAGCCAGAGCCTGCAGTAAGAGTTTGTCACCATTGTATGACAAATTTGAAACTGTGGAGGGGCCGAAGCTCATTTACAAACGTTCCCGGGATAAAGCGACGCAAGATATCGCAAAATGTCTTTGCGTCAGAGATTCCCAGGGCACGCTGCTCTGTAATCATGACTCTGTGAAGGAGAGGTGGAGAAGCTACTTCCAGGAGTTGCTGAATACTCAGCACCCATGCAGNTGTGTTAATGTTATTTTCCTCTATCTGCAAGAACTTCCTCACTATCCTACACGTATTTAAAATAGCAGCTTTTTGTAGGGTGTGTAATATATTGTCTTCTAAGTTTATTATCTTTAAATAATGGTGAATGGCTTTTGGTACGACGCCAGTGGTGGATATAACAATTGGGACGACGTAGACTTTATTTTGTTTCCAAATACGAGTGACTTCTTCCTTAAGATCTGCATATTTATTAATTTTTTCAACTATTGTTTTTTGAATGTTGTGAGTATTAGGAACTGCGACGTCTATCAGGTAAACAATCTTATTCATTTTATCTTGTAGTGTTATATCTGGTCTATTGAAGTGTATGGTCATGGTATTGTCAGTGAGTATTGCGCGATCATAATACATTTTATGGGAGCTATTCTCCAGAACAGATTGGGAACAATATACCCATATTTATAATAAGGGATATTTGTGTCTTGTATACAAACTTTATTTGTGTGCTAAGCGTTGATGTATTATATTAACTAGTTGATTATGTCGAGTGTAGTCCGTTTGTGTGAGGCTTGTGCAGGCTCCTGTTATGTGTTGTATGGTTTCTGGTTGTGTATATCATCTGCGGCATTTATCACTTGTAACTGTGGGGTCTTTGATAATATATTTTCTAAAGTTTTTAGTGTTAGTTATTAGATCCTGAATTGCAATAATAAAACCCTCTGTTTCCGGGAATAAGCTGTCTGTCTGTAACCACTTGTTCGAAGCTTCAAGATCTATAGGTAGGATCAAGATATAGGTTGTTGTAGGTCATTAGGGTGTCTACCGTGCATTACTTTCTTCTTCCATTCTTCTATTTTCTTTTTTTGTGGATCTGTGTTTGTTAAATTTTCTGTACTTTGGCAATAATTAAGATTTAAAGGCGTATATTTAAAATAATTTTGGACTATTGATTTATGTATGTCACTTGACTGAGCTTTTGTATAAAAAAATTTTGATAAATTATGTAATTGTTTCTGCCATACATGTTTTATATCTATTAGACCTCTTCCTCCGTGTTTTCGTTTTATAGTTAATCTTTCAATTGCGGATTTAGGATGTAGAGTGTTGTGTTTAGTGAGTGTAGTGCGTGTTAAGCGTTCTATTTGTTCTATATTACTATTTGACCATTTTACGATTCCAAATGTGTAGGTTAAAATTGGTATTGCGTATGTATTTAAGGCTTTTATTAGATGTTTACTTGATAGTTGACTTTTACAAATGGCATTAATTCTCTTTTTATATTCAGTCGTTATTGTTTCTTTGATAGCTGTGTGGTTTAATCCTTTCAGTTGATGAAGTCCTAAGTATTTATAAAATTCGTTGGGTTCCATTGCAGTTATTTTATCTATTTCATTAATCACGTAATCTCCGGGCCGGATTTTACCTCTAATTATATGAACAGTTCTAAATTTGTCTAGTCCAAAGTGCATATGTATATCTTCACTAAATTCCATTGTAGAGTCAATAAGTATTTTCATTTCTTTATTATTTTTAGAATATAATTTTATGTCATCCATATATATTAAGTGTGATATTATTGTTTCGCTATTGTCATGTTTAAGTAGATATCCAGGTCGGCTTCATTTTAATAGGTAAGAAAGTGGGTTTAAGTCTAGGCAGAACCACAGTGGGCTCAGGGAATCACCTTGGTAAATTCCTTTTTTAATGGCAATTTCTCTAGTGTTTATATTGTAGTTAGAACTGTGTAAATGTTATGTAGTTTTCCATTGAGTCATAGTGTTTTAATTATTATTAGAAATTAATTATTTTAGGGTTTATTTTGTAAATATTTAATATATGTAACAACCAAGAGAGTGGAATCCTATCAAATGCTTTCTGATAATCGATGTACGTACAGTGTAAACTTTTATTTTTTGATAAAGCATGTTTCATTATGGTGGAGTCTATGATAAGTTGTTCCCTACATCCCATGTGGCCCCGCCTACAGCCTTTTTGTTCTTCTGCTATAATGTTTATTAATTTTCTGTGTAATAATTGAGGTGATAATTTTATATAAAGTAGGTAAACACGTAATTGGCCGATATTGAGACGGTTGTGTAGAGAAATTGTTTTTGGGTCCAGAGATGATTTCTAATATATTCTTAGCTAATGAACTATGAAGGAAAGTAAATTTTCAAAAGTTATGAATTTTATCTATTCCTGGTGATTTCCAATTATGTAACTTATCTGTAATTTCTTTAATATCTTCTTTCACTATTTCATTGTATTCCATAACTTCTAGGTCATGCCATCTTTGTTCTTCTTTTGTTATCCAATCTGCTTGATTATTATGATATGTTTGCTCTTGCCAAATACCTGACCAATATTTTTCTAGTTCTTCTTTAGTTGGTGTTTCTACTTTATCTTTAATCAAACTTTATGGTTTAAGTAAATTTCTATAAAACTGTTTTTCATTTCTGACAAATATATTATTTTGAGCTTTTCGCTCTTACGCTTTATTATATCTCTTAGATTAATGTGACTTAAATGCTAATTTCTGCTTTAAAGTATCTAGAACTTCTTCCAGTTTTTTATTATTCTTTTCATGTTTTGTATGTACCTTTGTAGTTTTTAGTAAAAATTCTACTCTTTCTATTATTTTTTTAAATCTATTATTATTGATGAATTGTGATAATTTTCCTATATCTGCCCTCAGTTTTTGTATATCCTTTTCTAATCTATGTTGCCAGGCTGGTTTATTTTGTTGCTTTTACTATTAGTTCTTGAGTGTCCTGTAATTTTGTAGTTCAATTCTTCTGTTATAGTTAGCGCAGTGCAGTCAGTATATTAATGTATGTAGGTCTATAAGTTTTGTATCTGGAGAAGTGTATTCTATAAGAATATTTTCATTAAATAAGTTCGAAAGTTGATAAAGTTTGCGACAGTATCTTAGCTTTGGTAGTTTCGGTCTCATCTTTGGATCCATGCCTGCATATAAGTTCAAATTAGTACGGAATTTATCTATTATGATGCGTTTATATTCTTCATTAGGTGGTTGCACATTTACAAAGCCTTCAATGTCGTTCTCTAATAGCTGTGTTATCGTTTCAGTTTGTGTAAAAGTATGAGAAGTTTATGTTTGTTGGCTATTTGCGTTATATTGAAATGTGGTTGGTGTGGTCGTGATTTGATGTTTCTGTAATATTTACATTATTTGTTTCTTCTTCCTGTAGTTGTATCCTTACATTTTTCTTTTAATCGATTCAGTATTTTTAGAGATAGTGTTTTATTTCTTTCTATTGTTCTTCTTTGATCTGAAATTCTTTGTTCAGATACTTTAATTTGGGGGTAATTTAGTAAGAATTGTTCGTGTATTTTTTTTCTGTATACAGTCATATCTGTTTCTAATTTAGTGATGTGGTAGTAAGTGCGCATGATAAATAGGTTGACATCTTTGCTCCATTGCATACGCACTCTAGGCTTACCAGCTTTGGTGGACGCGGGTAAAAAGACATTTGCCTCCTGCGCAACATCCAAAAGCGGTGTAGGTGGACCTCTACTACAGACCGAAGATGTTGGTGATGAATGTACCGAAGGGTTATACGCTGCGGTACTCGGACTGTACGGTTCACTTGGGCTATTGACTCTACTTGTGTATGTGTGTAAGTGTTCGGCTGTCGATTCTTCGGGTTGTAAATTCCCGGTGGGAGCCCGCCTGTTCAGCTCCTCACCACTGACGGTCCGTATGCTGAAACACCCAGCGTCAGCTCCAGGTGCGCCCCGACGATTGCCCTCGGGAAGCGGCCCTCTCAGTTTCTTTCTTAATCTGGTCTCCATATTTGATGGGTTACCATCGCCACGTTGGCCACGCTAGTAATTTATTCATCGTATGTCCGCCCCCTACGTGATCAGGTGGTCGATCAGGACGTGTGATTGGATTTTAGGGGGCTTATTATTATTATTATTAACATAATATTAAAATACCGCACCCGAATCATTTCTTTTAACATCTCCTACATTCAAGGGTTTCTGGTAGAGATCTCTATTAGAGATAAGTTATCCATTGTACACATTTTTTCTATTGTTATATGTTTTCTGTACTTTCTTTCTTGTGTGGTACATAAATACATTAAAAAAAAAAATTATAATAATAAACCAAATTTGCTAGTCGTGGCGCAGGGCCACAAAGTGTGACTGCAAATACGACAGATCGTATATTCGATTCCCACTTCAGGAAATAAAATATTTAATATTTTCATTTCCTCGCTCTGGTGACGAGGCAAAGCGCGACAATGCCCCCATAATTCGGCGGGAAATGGGGAAAGGAGTGTCTTAACACTGGGGTATTAGCACACTCTTTACAGCTATGTGCGGGATATAGCGTGACGCCAATAAAAAATTAAACCAATTAAATTCCATTTCAGATCCGAGGACGAATAGATTCTGGCTTGTATCGAGTCCAATACCAGTCATGCTAATCATGTTCTTGTACCACCGCTTCGTGCGCAAATGGGGTCCCGCCTTCATGGCGGATCGTCCCGCTTACAATCTAAAAAGCCTTATAGTTATATACAATGTGGTCCAAATATATTTAAATATGCTATTATCAGTAGAGGTAAGATATTTTGATATAGCACTTATATAGAAATTTCCATATTGGATTGCCGACACTTTCTTTCTTTCTTGAGTTCCGCTACTCAACACGTAATACCTCCAGAATAGGGCGGAAAATAGGGAACGGGAAACTTAACACTTTTTACACAGGTTCCCACAACCTACTCTTCTGTGTGTAGGATATATCACGATGTTGTATACACTTTTTATCAGCTTCACACTGTATTCCGCACATTGCAGGGCAGGTAAAAGGAATCTAGTGCTAAGACACTCCGTTCCCCACTTCCCGCCGTATTGTAGAGGAATTGCGTGTTGAGTGGCGGAATTCAACGTCGCTTTTTTTCCTTGACACTAGAACGAAGAAATAAAAATGCTAAAGGTAAATAAATATTTAATTTCTTCTCCTCCTCAAGTTGTATACAAGTTTGTGTTTATAAAGTAATTATATACACTTTGCTATAGCAATGGGTTAACGCGCCAACGGGTCATCTAGTAAATAGAAAAGAGACAAAGTAAAAGTAGTTTCATTGGCTATTCTGCATGAAAATAAAAAATTTTGTCAGACGGGGAATGTTGATTTAACTAAGCAAGTATTAGAGACACTTCTAGCACGTGTTTGGGTGCGTGCTTATACGACGAGTGCTGGTTCAAGTCCAACTCGCCACAATATACTTACACAAAATAACTTTAAAAATGCAGAAATACAGTTCTCTCTGGATAACATTAAAACGAAAATTATACTTATGAAATCAGCTTCACACTGTATCCTGCAAACAGGAGGGTAGGCAGAGGGAACCTAGTGTCAAGACACTCCGTTGCCCACTTTCCGCCGTATTCTGGAGGCATTGCGTGTTGTGGGGCGGACTTAACGCCGCGCTTTGACTTTGCCTATAGCGAAGAAATGGAATTTTAAATTTTTAAATTAATATTTCATCTCCTCGAGTGGGGATCGAACCCAGAACCAGTCGGTTATACAGTCAGTTGTGAAAATTATACTATACTAGCGGACGCGCGCAGCTTCGCTTGCGTATTTAGGGGTGAATTCTAATAACCCATGAAACATGTGTTCGATTAAATATTTTTATGAGTCTAAATTTCAAATTTTATAAAAATCGGTTGCGATTTAAAGATTTTTCCATACAAACTTTCAACCCCTTATTTGTACCCTTAGGGGGTGAATTCTAGAAAACCATGAAACACATGTTCAATTAAATATTTTTAAGAGTCTAAATATTAAATTTTATAAAAATCGGTGGCGATTTAAGAATTTTTCCATACAAACTTTCAACCCTTTATTTGCACCCTTAGAGGGAGAATTCTAGAAAACGATGAAACACGTGTTCAATTAAATACTTTTAAAAATCTAAATTTCAAATTTTATAAAAATCGGTGCCGATTTAATTTTTTTTCCATACAAACTTTGAACCCCTATTTTACCCCTTTAGGGTTAAAATTTTTCAAAATCCCTTCTTAGTGGATGTCCAGATTATGAAAGTAAACATCTGTCCAAATTTCATGTTTCTACCATCAGCGGTCACGGCTGTGCGTGCGTCTTACCTCAGTCAGTGAGGACAAGTCCTTTTATATATATAGATTACACATATTTATTCTTCTATTCCATATATAATAGGTAAATAATTTTCGTACAGTGTCTAAGATGGCTGTATCTGCCAGGATATTACAGTCTGTGGTGCCAGAAGATTAATTATGAAGACAGTGAAGTGGAACGACTGGTGGTCTACTATGTCTGGTTATACTATGTCATAAAACTTGTTGACTTATTTGATACGGTGAGTAAACGATTATAATTTCTTTATTTTCGGCTTCCCGCTGTATCCCGCATATTGCAAGCTAGGCGGCGAGAACGTTGTATTAAAAAAACACTGTTCCCCACTTTCGAGGCATTGCGTGTTGAGTGGCGGAATTCAACTTTGCCTTGTTACTAGAGTGTAGAAATGAATATATTAATAAATTATAATTTATTACCCTTACTGGGAATCAAACCCGCATCTTAACAGTGGCACGTTTGTACCACATCGTCATGACGGCCCTAAATTACAATTAAGTATTTTTGTAGGAGGCGAATGGCGGATTGTGATAATACCTAGATATTTAAAAGCACGAAAATTATTAAATATTTTAATTTTATAAGCTAAAATTATTACATTTTATGATATTAATTGACATAACATTGATAAATGAAGTGACAATATGAAGTTTCATAATTTCATCAACAAATATGGGGGTTTTATTACAAATCTAGCAATGAAGCACTTTTTTTACTTTTCCACGATTTTTCTAACTTATTTGTTTGCTCGAAAAAGATCCTTACTGGAAATTTTAAATGAATTGAACGCACGCTTCGAGTTTGCAAGAATGATATTTGTCGAATAATTTCAAAGTTGATTAAAATTTTAAATTAACAAAAAAATTAAAATATTTTGGGTATTTTGGTGCATGTGTATAATAAATATTTAAATATTATAATAAATATTTACATAAATGTATTAGAAAAGTTTTATACAAATTGAATACGAGGTGAAAGATCAAATTCGATTCCAAATTCATTACGTAATGTTGTAGTTCAAATGTTTGAACATTCTGATAGTCATTCTCATTTTTTCTTTTTTTCAGCTTTACGCTGTATCCCACATAAAAAAAAGTAGGCAGAGGTAACGTAGTGTTGAAACACTCCGTTCCCCATTTTCCGAGGAATTTTTTAGGGCATTGTTGAGTGGCGAAACTCAACGCTGGGCTTTTGCCTTAGTGCCAGAGTAAAGAAATGAAAATATTAATAAATAATAATTAATTCCCCCGAGTGGGGATCGAACCCACGACCGCGTTACCGACGGCCTCAATTCCTCAAGACGTCATTCTCATTTGTGTTATTTCTCTTCTTTCCAGGTGTTCTTCATCCTTAGGAAAAAGTTCAACCAAGTTTCCTTCTTACACGTATATCATCATTTAGGCATGTGCCTTTTGGGCTTTATTGGAACTAAATACGTACCAGGTTTGTTTTTATAAAATATATTTGTAGATACCTTTTATTTAAAAATTAAGTAGACAGAGAGAACCTAGTGTTGAGACACTCTGATTTTTTTTCTTATCTGCCTAATCGTATTTTAAAAACGTATGTCCAACAGGACTTATTGCTTAAAAGGCATAGTTAAAAATATGTATAATACGCGTCTGTCTGTAGGTTTTTGTTAATTTCCTACGCAATTCTAAAAAGGTCAAATTACAACATTTAACAACACTCCAAGGGCAATTTCTCGACATATTGAACCGAAAGATCTTGATATTTACACCAAGTTTTCCATTTACGGTCATATGTCTCATTTCGAAGTTAAAATTCAATTTTATTATATAATTATTATCTTATAATTATATCGAATAAGTAACAGTGTGTAATTGCCTTTATTAACAGTTCTTTCAATTCATGTTCAGGTCGTGAGGCCCTGATTTCCGCCACTCTTAATACGCATTATGCACATGGAAATGTTTTTATGGGAACGGAGTGTCTTAATACTATGTTCCCTTTGCGTACTCTGCGATGTGCGAAATGCAGGGTGAAGATGAAAAAAAAATGTTTAGGTCATGCAAACTTTTTAACATTTTTAAATTTCCCTCAGGCCCCATCTTTGCTGAACTTTTCCGCTCCTTAAAATTTTTGTCTGACTCACACATTTTTTTAACGTCTCGCTATATCCCACACACAGGGTAAGCAGAGGGAACCTAGTGTTAAGACATTCCGTTCCCCATGTTCCAACGAATTCTGGAGCTCTTGTGTATTGATTGTTTAATTTTTCATTTCCTCGAGTGGGAATTGAACCTACAACCTGCCGCGTTTATAATCACACTTGGTAAACCTGCCCCAAGACACACTATTTAAAGTCTGTATTTATAAAATCCCTTATTCATTAGGTTCATTGTCTTTCAACGTAACTATATATATACATAGCCATAGACTACAGTTGCTTGTTTTATTTAAGTATATAGCATCAAAATGAGGTGAGGAACTTGAACCGGCTTCTCTTTGATATCTGAATATCTAACCAATTCGCCCAATGGGATATTAGTGTGCATTTTAAACTCTACATTTTATATTAAGATTTTGTTGCTTATTAATTAAGTACGTTTTATAGAAGTTTTGTCTTTAAGAGGCCCATCGTGGCGCAGGAGAACAAAGTGTGACTGTAAATGCCACTGGTTGTGTTCAATCCCCACTTGAGAAAATGAATCATAATTTATCAATATTTTCATTTCTTTGCTCTGGCGTTGAGTTCAGACATTGATCACACAATGCCTCGAAAAAATCGGCGAAAAGTGGGGAACAGAGTGTCTATACACTATGTTCCCTCTGCCTACCCTACTGTATGCGGGATACAGCGTGAAGCTGATAAACAGATAATAAATATCTTATTACAGTATCTCATTGAGACGATTGTGATATTAAATGAGGTAGGTGCCAAAGAAAGCACCATACAATATATATAAAATATAATTTGCTTCGCGTGCTCGTAAATACAGGACCCACTACACAATTAACTGCTGAGGAACAGCTTTATTGACGTCGTAACATTTCTCTGTACACGTTGACCGACTATCGACATTTTAGTATTATTTACTAGGCGGGTATCCTCCTTTCGCTCGTGATTTGTAAGATTAAACCTAACGTTACTTCCTATATCTTAGTACTGGGATTTGCATAATGCAGGTCATAGCTTAATTAAACTTGTAGCGACGAAATTATTAATGGTTTTTTTTTAGGTTTTTCTTGCGTATTACTACTGTTTTTATGGTAATTTCTAATATCTGGTATTTCTGAAGATAATTTCAATGTTTTGTTTATAATTTCTATGTGAATTGAATTAAATCTTGTTTTAACAATACAGTATTCGCAGTTCTATTATATGAGACAGCTATCGACAAAATAAATAGTGGGCACCTTTTTATTGGTCAATTAAATAATTCGTCAACTTATATGTATTTTATAGCTTAAATGTATTATCTTATCTTAAGTTATAGATACAAATAAGATACTTTTAAATTTATTACTCCGATAGCTAAATATACTGTAGGTACTTTCCCACTATCGCCATTAAAAGTTATTAAGCCGACAAAGTTATCTATCTATTCCTATAATTATTCAATTATAATATTTATAGGTACTCTTATCTAATAGTAATAGATTTTTTCCTTTATTGGAATGGGTACAACGTAAACCTACTAAGTTACGTCGATATTACCATGAAATATAAAAAGTATTCATTGTACAGGTGTAAAGAATGGCTCTCTTGTTGTTAGATGTGTGAAGGTAATCATAATCGATTTACCATACAATTCCCAAGAACATTTCATCCATTGCCTCCGTCCGTAACTATTTCAACATAAACCTAATATATAAGTAGGTAGTTCCATTTTAGGTCATCGTTCGATCAAAAGCGAAGCAAGCGTGTGAATGTAAACGCGACAGGCTATGGGTTTGATTCCCATTGGAAGATATATATTTTTTAATATTTTTATTTGGAAATCTGCCTTCTTCCTTTTGTCTCTAGGTTTCCAGGTTATCTCTGCCCACGAAAGTAAAATAAGTCCCTTGAATCGTGTTCTCTGCCTTGAAAATTGCTTTATCGATTGAAATCAAAATAGAAAATAAACAAATTACTCGTCTTATGGTCGTATCGAATACTTAGTCACTTTGTATTTATTTTATTTACAGTGTCTTACCAGAATAAGACTTTGGATTTTCTCTGCCATGCTGCATAAGGGAAAAGACGGAAAGCAAATGTACAATTTATTTATTTTTCTGCTTTTAATATTGGTTCTTTTCTTTAATTATGTTTAAGGTGGCCATGGGATAATGCTAGGTTTCATCAACTCCTTGGTCCATGCAGTTATGTACAGTTACTACTTGATATCGATAGTTCGACCGCAGTGGGTCAGAATATGGTGGAAGAAATACATCACACAATTGCAAATTGTAAGTAAATAAAAAAATACACACACACACACACACACACACACACACACACACACACACACACACACACACACACACATATATATATATATATATATATATATATATATATTTACAAGGGTAGCTTAAAATATATTTAATAATAAAATAACTTATTTTCATAATTTTAGAAAAAATATTCATAATTTAATAATACACGAGGATATTTATTTACAAGTCATTATTAATACATATATTTATTAAATATACTAAATGTTCTATATAATATATTACAGCTGCAGTTCCTTTTGCTGATCCTGCACTTCGGTCACATACTATTCGAGCCCTCCTGCGAATATCCGAAATGGGTGTCTTTCGTGTTTCTACCGCATAATATATTTATACTGTTCCTATTTTCAGATTTTTACATCAAAGAATATATTTACAAAAAGAAAAAATAATTTCTTATTGTTATTTTTGTACAGTAAATTACGGTTTAGATAATAATAATAAAGCAATTTATTTATTTTATCTTGTTTTATTTCTTTAATTATAACTTATAAGTAATCTGTGGTAAACGAACAATAAATAACTACTATGTGTTAAAATACATTTAGTTGAATTATCTAGTCTGATAAATTTAAAGTTCATCTCGATTCTTGATTAAATTTACTCTGATGAAATAATAAAAAGTTTAAATTTTAGTCTAATGTTTCTTGTCGCATTCCAACTCATTTCAAACTCTGTCTCAATCCTTTTTTTTAAATAAAAAAATACAATATGTTACGGCTACGGATACGGCTAGACAGAATTATTTTTTTAATAAAAGACTCTCATCCAATTCAAATGAATTAGGTGGAACTACAAAAAAGTATATCTTTTTTTAAATATAAAAGGCAAAAATGGACTAAATATATTTGGTCACGAGAATTATAACTTGTGTTGATGTCATATATATAATAAGATACATGAAGCCGTTGAAAAATACCTTAATTTATATAAATATGGCATATTTCATTGTTCTGACTCCTGATTATTGAATTTTCCTACGAATAATTTTTATGAATTCTAGAGGTGGTTAATTAAGTGGTTCTCCTGAAACGCAGAATATTTTTCACATAGAATAGAATAGAATAGAATATACTTTATTGCCACATAAAAGAAATATATAGAAAGAACAACACAAATAAAACTGAAAGAANAACATGACATCCAGTAGACTGGATTGTATATACATGAATCATTGCTGTTCCGTTGCGAACGGGACGGTGCAGCGATGATTCATGTGTATTGTAACATTTATTTAAAATATAATTATAATTGTAACTCTGTAAGAAATATTGTTTACTAACCATAATGAGTCTCTGGTCACTTAAATAAATGAAGTATATTAATATTATTATTATTATAAATGGCTTTTCTATTCGAACCTGTTAATTGAGCACAAATAATTTGTAATATTTCGTCGCATAGAAAATAGTTTTTCTGTACTAACTAATATATTTTTATACTGTAACTGTAGGTCCCGTATTTGCTTAAGATAAATTATGACAATATTATGTAAAAATCTTTATTTTGATATGTGACAACTTTTATCCAATATAAATTATAAATGACATAAACGTCAAACTAAGCCATCACTGTCAAATTGACATTACTTATACGAGTTTCAATCGCAAAAAGTGAAATTGCATTTGTTTACAAAATATTGCTTTAAACAAGATTAAAATAGAACATATATGCTAGGAATAATATGGCGCAAAAAGATGATAACAAAAAACCCGGTGAAGGGGCGTTACAAAATATGCAATTGCTCAAAAAAGAAAGCTCCCTTTTTAAGGTTCCTAAAGTGCCCCCAAAAAAGAAAATTGTTAAAAGAACTAAAATTCTCGATGAAGAAGATTATGTAGAGGTAAATATGACTAATGTGGAATAATTTTTATATAATTATAATTAAGTTATTTTTAAAGCACATAAGTGTGGTCTAATTAATGTTGTGCTAATGTTGTTTTTTGTATTTTTTTTCTCATATATTGCATTTCGCAGGGCATAGCACGAATAATTCAAAGAGATTTCTTCCCCGACCTTGAGAAACTGAAGGCACAAAATGATTATTTAGAGGCATCTGAAAATAAGGACTATGCTAGACTGCGAGAGATAGCCAGGAAATATAGTGGAAATCGACCACCAACAGAACCATGTTAGTAAAAATTATGTTATAGTTTGCCTCAATTATATTTAAATATGATTGATCATTAATATGATTGCCATTTTGGGAATTAATTATTTTTTCATTACCTCACTCTGGTAACAATACAAAATGCTGCAATGAGTTATGCTACTCAACACACAATTCTTATAAAATTAGGTACAAAATGAGAGACAGAGTGTCTTAACACTAGGTTTCCTCTTCATACCCTGCTGCATAAGCAGAATACAGCTTAAAAATGAAATAACTAAACATTTTAACCATTTTCTTTAGATAATTCACCAGCAACATTTGATACACCTGGATTGAATAGACCATATTCACCTTCAACTGAGGAAACTCAATCTACTCAACCTTCAGCTGATAGGGAGGAAGATAAACCAAAAGATGTTATAGATAACCATACCTTAGGTAAGCAATTATATGTTTTTAAATTTGTCAAACCCAGTGCTGTCTTGTTCACAATCGTGTTGCACAATGGCTGGAACATTATATTTAAATGAAATAATTTACAGATTCATTTCTCGCTAACCATACAAGTGAAGATAATGCAAGCTATGACCGTGTAATAGCGTTAGAGAATAAAAAGAAAGCTACTAAACTAACCTCTCAACTACAATCAGAAGTTACCTCATTGGCCCTCACTGAGTCAGCACTGGTTTTGCCATCTATTGAAGACCAAGCAGATCAAATGGAGCGACCAGAAGAGGTATGTGCAAATTAACAATACACTGTATCCCTCACATAGCAGAGTAGGCAAACTTGTGAAACCTAGTGTTAATACTTAGCTTATTGACATTTTTATTTTATAGGATTTTTTTATAATTTATGTTATTATTATATTAGAACTTGCTATAAACTCAATGACTGTACGTAATCTGAACATTTCAAATCATAAATTTGTTAATTTGTTTCTTTCAGCTTGATACATGGCGGTATCGTGCAAAGAACTATATTATGTATGTACCAGATGGTGCCGAATCGCAAGTCCCGGGGCCAAAGCCCGAGTTGCAGCACCAGAACACTCGTCTCAAAACACAGCCATTTGATTATGCTAAAAACAAAGAAGCTATCAGTGCTTTGGCAAGAAATCAAGTGAGTTATAAGTTTAATCTTTATGAGTTTTTTGAGCTTCATGCTCTATTCTACGTATTGCAGGATAGGATGAGGCAACCTGGGAACCTAGTGTCGAGATACACCATTCTATTACTGTTCCCTACCTTCCGACATTCCTGGAGCATTGCTATTAAGTGGCAGAACTCAACACTGAGCTTTACTAGAAAGAGTATGGCGCCTGACGCGCTAGACGGCGTATGACTATTTTCTATGTTATATAGATAAAAACTTTTTCATCCAATCATAATATGAACAAAGAAATCTTATAAATTACAGGATGCCAACATAAAAGGTAAAATTGGCGTGGACGGTATAAGCATATCTTCAGATAAGCCTTCAGAGTATTCGTTTGTGGCGACCCCTTCCCCGCGGCCCGGGGACGGCCCGGACCAGTCGCCGCTCATGACCTGGGGGGAGATAGAAGGAACCCCTTTCAGACTGGACGGCGGTGATACTCCTTTGCCTGCGTGAGTGTCCTCGTCCTATTCTATTTTTTAGTGTTCCGTACCTCGAAAGGAAAAAAACGGAACCCTTATAGGATCACTTTGTTGTCCTTCCGTCCGTCTGTTTAGACTCTAGACCCTTTGTCTCAGGAACGCGTGAAAGTATCAAACTGATTTTTTTATCGAATACTCACGTCTACTGTCGCTTGGATCTATGAAAAAATCAAACTTCCAACCAACGCAATCAAAAGATACAGCCTTTTATGTCGAAAATTTCCATCTATTTTCGAAACTAGCTAGGGTTTTCCTTTTTTGAGTGTGGTATAAAAATGTTAAAATATTTATAGTATTTACATAATATTACATAGCGTGGGCGCGGGAGCTGCCTACCGCATGCTTGAGGGCGGCGCTCGCGAACGCATCGCGCTGCAGTTGGCGGAGCAGGCGGCGCGCCGGCGGAGGCCCACCACGCCGCGTACGCCGACGCCAAGGCAGAGGTGAATATATATGAATGAATATATTTTTTATGAACGCCTCGTTTTTTTTAATAATACCACGGAAGCGAGAAACAACGTTACGAAGAAAATCCTTAACATATAACGTTACTTTTGGCTAAATCATTTTGAGAAGATGAAAAATCTTTTAACTCATAATTATCGATGTGTTTTTAGATTACATGCAATAAAAGTATTATGATTTTAATAAAAAATATAAAATGTTTATTTTGTTTAGTTTCAGAACGAATACCGACCGTTTGGCCAGTATGTCACCAGCTGCGAGGAAATTGGCGGCTAAACATTTATTATCACCACGACTCAAGCTAACTCCTAATGACGTTGGGATATCACATACAACCCCCAAACAAAGAACACCAAGAACGCCATTAGTGGCAACACCGAACACTTCTAATTCTACTAAAAAAATAACAGTTATTTCAAATTCAAATGTCACTGTCAACAGCGATGACATGACAGAAAACAACAATATCACAGATAATCTGTTGCAGATAAATGTAGCGAAGAGGACTAGGTTAAAGGCTCAAGATTTCTTCAAATAATATTATTTAATATAAACATATAGTACATCTATTGGTATTCTTTTGTTTTATATACCTTTAATTATTTAAGTTCCATAACTACTGATTTTTGTATATATGTGCAAGATGAACTTTATATAAGGGATCTTGATCTTGCATATGCTGCTAAGTATTTTGAATAGTAATAGTAATTTTTATTTTGAATTTATAAACAATTTATTTCTCATTTATCAAAACATGTTTTTTATTACAATGCCATATAGGTGACAAGCATTATGTATAATGCCCGGACTGTTTAATTATTTATTAAATCGCCATCCACATTATTTCGTTATTAATAATGCCCGGGTATTATGAGAAATAACCCATTCTCCACTTGGTCCATACTTTTAAGATCAATTACTTTAAAAAAAATATTATGTTATTGTAACTAGCAGCAAACAAAAGTATTTTTGATATTTTTATGGATTTAGAAAATGTATGTGGAAATTATTGGACACAACCAATTTACCTGTAAATCTGAAACTTCAATGTAATTTTCAGGTATTTCAAATAAATTAAAATATAAATTACTTTAAAAAATATATTCGAATAATCTTTTGTTCCTAGCGTTCCTAGGGGGTGTTGGGCTTTTGTAATTTTTTTTCATAAAAGCATTGTACAAATCTTTATCCTGTAAAAGTTAACAAAATACATTTCATATATCATAAATATATTCCATGATTACATATTAACAAGTATATGTTTAAAATAAATACATACAGTTATTATGAAACCTACAAACTAATGACCTTATGAAAAGATTAATTCTTAATATTATAATTTATTTTCATTGTTTCTTTATAACAATTTTTACTTATTAATACTATATTGATACTTGTAAAAGATGCCGACAACTGCAAATGTGACCTCGATGGGCTGCTTGATGATGAGCTTCAAACCCACCCAGTTAATTTAATCTCCCTGTTTGGGTAAGACTAGTCTTGCATTCGGACAGCAAGTTTTTACAACCAAGTCTTTACACTAGGTGTAGGCTTCTGCCTTACCTGCTATATGTGAAATAAAGCATGACGGAGAAGTTTTTCTCCATATCTGCTAATACAGCCTGCGAGATTTCAGCTGAGGTTTGCATTTGTGTGAGGCGGACCTCTTGTACAGATAGCAGATTCAGCTCTGTAATTCTTGATATTTTGATTTTGTGTCAGATTTATTGAAAGTGAAATATAAAAGTGGGCACTATCACTATACAAGAATGGAAAAATGTATGTGAGCAAGCAGTAAAAAAAAAAAACACAACATAACGCTGTTCTTGTTTATGTAACGGAAAGATTAATTTTAGCTCGATAAATCAAACGAGAGTAGTTATTATTATTTATGTTTTTCCTAATTTTTTTAACTCTATTTTTTTTCTGGCTCTACTTTTATAATGACTTACAATGACAGGTTAAACCTCGTGAACTGAACATATTATGTAATATTCACCTTATATGCTAATCAAATTATATGGGCGTGTCGTCAATTTACATATATTAAGCTGCGTAATTAACACCTTTTCAAAACAAATGTGCGTAATATTTTTTGTTTGTAAATGTCGTACAAGCCTGTAAAAATGCTAATATAGCAAATATATATTTGCAACAATAAAAACGTTTGTATTAAAACATTATTTTTATCACTTGGTTTCTTAATTAGAATTAGGAAGTTTTTTTTTAATGATAATTTTTAAGTACTTTACAGCTTATATAGGTACGTATAGTTTTAATTTTTATATTAATATATATTTTATTTAGTTATTCGCTTAAGTTGATAATATAGTAATATATATAACATATTTATATATAATATGTTATGTTTAATTACACTGGAGATGTCTGTATATAACAAAGGCTACATTAAAAACTTAACTCACGCAACGAGAATCTTTAATTATTTCAGAACAACGAAATTTTGGAAGTAAGTTTCCCGAAAAAACAAAAATATAATTTTACAAAATGCATAGAATGTACCGTCTTCTATGTCTTGGAATTTTGTACAAATAATGAAGTTATATAATAGAATGTAATTTAATAAAATCCTACTTTAAAATACCGCACCTACAGCAAAACGAAATTTGCAACTTTAAAAAGCTTAGCTTTTATTTCTTTATATTATGATGTTAAAAATATCTTAGTATAATGTATAAAGATATTAATCAAAAAAATATCTCAGTACATGTATTGTTGATTTTTTTACAGAATAATAATTATTGATGGCCCGTTGACGTGTATAATGCTTCGTGCCGTTTATTTCACTTAAGTACAGAAATCAGTCAAGAGGCCCATCGTGGCGTAGGGGGCCTCTACTAGGGGCTCAAGTGTGTGAATGTAAACGCGACTCTGGTTGTGGGTTCGATCCCAACTCGAGGAAATGAAATATTTATTATTTTCATTTCTTCGCTTCATGGTGTCTCCCACACAGAGTAGGATAAGTAGAGGGAACCTACTGTTAAGACACTCCGGCCATACTTTGCGGCGTTGAGTTCCGCCACTCAAAACGCAATGCTTCCAGAATTCGGTGGAAAATTGGGAACGGAGTGTGTGTGCGTACGTGTTACAGCGTGAAGCTGACAAAAAATACAGCAGTGTATAAAATTTACAGCCTGTCTTTAAAACGCTTCATAGTTTTAGCGGTGAATAATTTACACAGATCTCTGTGTAAACGTTGCTTGCAATATATATTTGCGTTGCTAATAAAATTTCTGGAGTGGGCACGGATACCCGGCCCCACTATTCCTACGCCCTACGTTTTTTACACACAACTGTTAATTTAAAATTACATTTTTACAATTATATTTATAATACTGAAGTCAAAAATGGAAAGTTTTTTTTTGCTTACAAGAAAAGAGAACCAAAAATCCACCTTTTCCTCGAACATAAGGTTAATGCTGTTAGCTTTATTGGCTTTTACAGCGACACTGGTTGGGTAGGGAAGAGGGTACGTGGCTGCCTGTGAGGAAGTCGACGACTGTAAGGGCGCCCCCTGCGGGACTCGAACCTCGGCTTGCGGCCGTCGAGCGGACTGGGATTTCACCTATGCTTAGCAAACCAGCCGCGACTAATAAAAAAATCCATAAATTTCATACATATATGAAATATAGCAGTCAGTCTTACTAATTAAATTCCCTTAGGGTATTAAGTTGCTTAATACTAGATATTTATTTGTGTACACCGAAATCCCAAATCAAAGACAAATATTCCTTATATTTGGGAACCGGAGGTTTTTCTTTATAATAAACGTCGTTAGGTTTTGGTATTTCGTCGTCCGTGGGATCTTCGCGAAATATATTCGTAAAAGACGCGAAGAAGCCGAATCTACGGAACGCCAAAAATGGGAAATATTTCATCAAAATTATACTGAATTTAAAATTTAAATTAAAATATATACGGCCCAATGTTGATTTGTAGAGTTCAACGAAATATGCATTGATAGCCAATTTCCATTTGGCTGCCAATGTCAATTTTTTGTATGTCGGGACTGTATCGAAGGTATCGTAGTCGTGGTAATAGAGCAGATGAGGTTTCTTTTCGGGTATTTCTATTAAACTACCTGATAATAACGCCGTTGAATCCACGCCTGAAAACAATAAAAAAATATGTTTTAGCTTCGCGCGAAATAAACAAACAAAAATTATTCAGACTAAACGTGAAAGTTTTGGGTTCGATGAACTATGAGAATCATTTATGTACTCCGCAATGGCAAGGCGCGGGGTTAAATTCCTCCATATAACACGCAGTGTCTCGAATTTTGGTAGAAAAAAAAACGGAGTAAGATAGTCAGGGAGAAATTAACATTAATACTCTCCACTCTCCGTTATACTCGTATATAAAGATCATTAAGACATTTAAAAAATTTAATTGTGTTTTTATTTTAAAATAGGTAAAACCACCTTTTAGCTACATTCGCGCAGAGAATATTGAATAATTAATTAACTACCCATTCATTCTAAGCCAGAGAAATTCATAATTCATTATAAAAATGGAAAAAATATATATACGAAAAAGATACAAATAATAAGAGAGACAGAGCTCAACGTAGAGTTTTGCCACAAATTTTGATTTATATGTAAGATTAATATGGGCATTATCTATCTTTTTTTATGTATGTATGTTCGTATATCAAAAAGGGCACGAGAAGAAAACGTATTTTGAGGCAGTTTTCCATACAATTTTTTTAAATATAAAGATTTTTGTGACCTACCAGATTTTTTCGACTTAAAATATACCAACTCTATGCTAGTCGCACGTACTATATAAACATTATTATAGCGGTGAAAGAATTTTGGAAAACAAAAAAGATTACATTTTTTTATGAAGAGACACTTGGCCTTGCTAGGTCGTACGACGTACATTTATGCGTGTAATGTAGGTTTTTATGTAAATATTATATGAGCCTTAAAAAGGTTAATGGCTAAGAGGGCAAAATGTTAGTCTGGCCATAAATGCTGTTACAATTAAAAATAAACAAAATATGACTTTCGAATTTGGAATCTGTCATTTTCATAAGATTGTTCATTGTGTTTTCTTATTTTCGCGCCAATATATTGTAAAATATTTATGATGTTAAAATGGAGTAGTGTATTAAAGAGAATAGCTGTGATTGCATTATATAAAGATATAATATAATTATAATGTTTCAAAATCCTTCCCACGCTTGGTATTAATTAAATGTTAGTGTCCAGTACACTCGTAGATATAAGGAAACCTCTGTTTGTGACAAATGACAATAGAGATTTCCGATAGAATATAATTATTACTAATTTAATATAATATAATCTATAACTTACCTATATATTCAGATTTTCCATCCAACTTTTTTTTAATCATATTTTGCAAATTAATTCTATCACTCTCCGTGTATATGTATCCTGGGACATTACACAAATATTTAGTCAAATATATCATGGCATCTACTTGTATAGTCGGATTGACACACCAGAGGCCATCCAGCATAGCACGCGCCATATGCTCGTAATATTCTGGAACGTTCTCCAGAGAGGGAGTGAACACTCTGTCTAGAAGTATCTGACACACTTGACGTGTTTCATCTACATTTTTTCGGCAGACGTTGTACCTGTAAGGTTAATTAGTAATATAGTTTTGTTTTGTTATTATTAGGCAGAGGGAGCTTAGCTTCCAAGTGTTCGCCGAATTCTGAAGTCATTGCGTGTTGAGTGGCGGAACTCAACGCCGTGCTTTGCCTCTATACCAGAGCGAACAAACAAAAATATCATATATCATTTCGTTTCGCGTTTACTGTCACACACTTGTGACTAAATTTGTAATTCAATTATATATTTTCTATACATCTCCAACACCCAAAGGTTGCCTGGAAGAGATCTCTTTAAGCGATAAGCTTTTACATTGTATAATTTTTTTAAGGTGCAATAATATTATAAGGTGTATATTTAATATTTATTATTATTATTATTCTTAATTTTAATTAATAAATAAAAATTTAAAGAATTAACTAACTTAAATGATACTTCATTGTTTTGTAGTTTATAGGTACACTAGCGCACGCGCGCAGCTTCGCTTGCGTATTTTGGGGGTGAATTCTAATAAACCATAAAACATGTGTTCAATGAAATGTTTTTAAGAGTCTAAATTTCTAATTTTATAATAATCCAGATTAGATCCAGTTTGTATACAGAAAATTTTTTCCATACAAACTTTCAACCCCTTATTTGCACCCTTAGGGGGTGAATTCTAGAAAACCATGAAACATATGTTCAATTAAATACTTTTAAGAGTCTGAATTTCAAATTTTATAAAAATTGGTGCCGATTTTAAAAAAAAACTATACAAACTTTCTACCCATTATATGCACCCTTAGGGGGAGAATTCTAGAAAACGATGAACCACGTGTTCAATTAAATACTTTTAAAAATCTACATTAAAAATTTTATGAAAAACGATGCCGATATAATCTTTTTTCCATACAAACTTTCAACCCCTATTTCACCCCTTTTAGGGTTAGAATTTTTCAAATTCCCTTCTTAGTGGATGTCCAGATTACGAAAATAAACATCTGACCAAATGTCACGTTTCTACGCACAGCGGTTACAGCTGTGCGTGCGTCTTACCTCAGTCAGTGAGGACAAGTCCTTTTATATATATAGATATAAGTAAAAAGTGCTAATATTTGTCAAGTAGGTAACCTATGCAATAATTTTAAAAATATGCATTATTTTAAAATTTAATGTTTTTAATGCTTATATTGCAATTTATTTACAGAAAGCGGTCTTAAAGACCAACAGATTTCTTTCCAGTTTTCTTCGTGAAAAGTAAAGACTAAGAGGCACTTAGAAGGCTCGACGACGATATTTGAGTAACATATAAACAACACACTTTCACATTTGTATTCCTATTTACTCATATATATCCAATAGCTTACTATTACACCATTCTTTTTAAAATAATTATTTAATTTCCCCAAGTGCATATCGAACCTACAACCAGTCACACACTTGTACCCCTGCGCCGCTACTTGTCCATTTTTAAATTGTAAATGAACGTCATATACCTAATGACATACCTACACGTTCGTCCCAGCCGCAAGGACATTGTGGTTTACAAGTGCTAAACATTAACGATCAGAAACCCTATAAAAAATACTATCAATAAATTGTATAGTATTATGAAATACGTACTTGTCTTCTAAGCCAATAGCGTGTCCGATCACTCTCCAGAAATGTATATAAGCGTCCCAGTCGCCGTCCTCTATTTGCCGAAGACCGAATTTATCTGGTTTCAGGATGGAGAAACCCAAAAACCCAAATTGTGTTAAAGCTAAATCTCTTTGGGAGACTATTCCTTGACCTTTGACATTTGCAGACAAGCTGGCTTTGACGTGTCGAGAGCGCACTGTCATCAGTGATCGCCATGAGCTGTGGATAATTTAATTTTAAATATAATAGAGTCCAGTCTCAGTCCAGTCGTGGTGCAAGGGCACAAATATGTGCCTGTGTAAAATGGGGAACGGAGTGTCCTAACACTAGGTTCCCTATGCCTACACTTTGTTAAACACTACACCATGAAATAAATCTAAAAAGCTTAATTTGAAAAACTCCAAGTATAGCCCTTTCCATAGCACGTTGAGCGACTTTAAACTCGTGGACTAGTCGCACTGTCAGTGTCCACGTCTCGGTGCCATTAGAGAGGCTATGTGCAGTAGTGGACGACGACACGCAGATGATGATGATAAATAGTGATGGTGATGATGATAAAACAGTATGATAAAGAAAATACAAGAAAATATCGGAGTATATACTCACATACTGCCAGGTCTTAGTTCATTTTCGAACCAGGATATAGTATGTAGAAGTGTAGATAGGTAGCGTTTGTAGGCTGTGTAATTTGAATTCGATCGTCTCGAACTGATAAGGACTTTTAATATAGATGGGATAGCAAGCACCGCCACGAGACCCAATAACATAGACGTGGTGATTTGGTAACCGTTGTACCAATAGAAACGACGAGCTCTAAAAGAAAATTATGTACAAATATACGTTTGAGGCCAGCCGTGGTTCAGGGGCACAAGCACGTGACTGTAAACGCAACAGGTTGTGGGTTCGGGTCCCACTCGAGGCAATTAAATATTTAATATTTCCATTTCTTCGCTCTGGTGTTGATTAAGATGCAACAAGATGCGTGGCGTTGAGTTCTGCCCCTCAACTAAGGGGGCACTGCGTGTAGAGTGGCAGAACTCAAAGCCTCGCTTTTCCCTCGACACTAGAGCGATAATGGAAATATAAATTTAAATAAATATTTCATCTCCTCGAGTGGGGTTCGAACCAACAATCAGTCGGTTTTACAGTCACACTCTGTGCGCCACGACTGGCCTCAATTAAAATTAAAGTGACAACGATGAATACTAACTTGTTAAATTTGTCTTCATCAAACCATTCTGGTATTCTCATTTCCAAATCATCGGGTTTCTTTGTGTCTGATGGCTGTTCAAATGCTTCTTTTGAAAAGAGACCGTCTATGTATTCGTCCACTACAAAAAAATAAATTTATTATAAAACTAGTGGGCGTCCGCAACTTCGTTCTCGTGGATTGTATGATATTAAGACTTTGCCATGCTGCTTTCATCGCTGTGATCGAAGCTTGCAATACGTAGGCAAAGAAAAGATAGTGTCAAGACTTTCTCCGCTTTCCAGCCAAATTCGAGTTTATGTTAGGTAAAATTATTTAGTATTTTTTTAGATATTTAGTATCCAATCCTGATTTCTTTGATAACTTTTAAAGTTTTCATAACATGAAGGTAAATTATCGATTTTATTGTTTATTTGAAAATATTAAAAGCAGTGTTAAGTGCTGTAAATTTTTGATAATCTATGTTCTTTACATATCAGTCGTGTGAATGTCTATATCTATTACTAGCGGCCCGCCCGCGGCTTCGCCTGCGTAAACTACGTTATTATTAATTTCCAGTCTCCATGAGTACCTACGTCCTATAAGTGATGTCCATGCAAAATTTGAGACTCCTAACATTTGTAGTAACGAAGTTTCATACAAACTTTCAACCCCAAAAACAACCCCTTAGAAGTCGAATATTGCAAATTCCCGTCTTAGCGAGCACCTACGTTCTATAAATAACTCCTATGCAAAATTTGAGATTCCTAGCACATGTAGTTTCTGAGATTTCGTGATGAGTGAGTGACCTTTCGATTTTATATATATAATATAGATATATAAAATCGAAAAGTCACTATATATATATATATATATATATATATATATATATATATATATTAAGCAAAACATCGTGAGCTATAAAAACAGTGAAAATTCATAAACACATCCTTCAATAACACGTTTTTTTGATAAAGATTGTTTAGTACGCGATATAAAATGTTTTTATTCATGTTCCTTTTAATCTTTTTTCCTAGATTAGAATTCTAATCCGTATTTATGACGTAAAAACTTCATTTTAATTAATTGGAACTGTTATCATCTACGATAAAAGAGATAGATTGTGTAAAAATTGTAAAAAATTAAATAAATGATAAATAAAAAACCCCATTTATCGTATCGCCAGTCTTTCAGAACACTCCCCTTTCAGCCGCGCCCAGTATCAGCATATTGGGCCTTAATGTTTCGAATGACTGCCAGTATCGCGATCATCTGGAAAGCAAGGCCAAGTTGGCCTCGAAGAAACTGGGGGTCATCAATAGAGCGAGACGGTACTTCACGCCAAAACACCGATTGGCCCTATATAGGGCCCAGGTTCGGCCACACATGGAGTACTGTTCTCATCTCTGGGCTGGTGCACCCCAGTATCAGCTTGACCCATTTGATCGCATACAACGTAGAGCTGTTCGAATCATTAAGGACCCAGTAAGCTGTGAAAGGCTTGACACTTTGGCTCTGCGTAGAGACGTCTCCTCGCTGTGCGTTCTCTATCGCATTTATCATGGTGAGTGTTCTGAGGAACTGTTTGACCTGTTACCTGCCGCCGAATTTTCTAACCGCACAGCACGTCACAAACTTAAATATCATCCACACCATCTGGATATGTGGCACTCCACTACTGTGCGGTTTCGTAGAAATTTCCTTCCACGCGCCACCGAACTGTGGAATGGCCTACCCGCGTCAGTGTTTCCAGGTCGGTACGATATGGGTGCCTTCAAGAAGCGCGTCTATCTCCACCTCAAAGGCCGGCAACGCACCTGTAGCACCTCTGGTGCTGCACGGGGTCGTGGGCGGCGGTGATCACCGCCAGGTGACCCGTACGCTCGTTTGCCTTGTCCTTTTTCCATAAAAATATATATATATATATATATATTGTGTAACTTAGTTAAAAGTTACTTCTGTAAATATTTTTCGTTTATTATATTTATGAACATATGACTACAATTCTAGATTTTGATATTTTCATTTATAATGATTCTTGACATATTTTCTTAATTATTTAAGTCTGAGTTCCGCCACTCAACACGAATGCCTCCTGAATTCGGCGGAAAGTGAGGAACGGAGTATCTTAGGACTAGGTCTGCCTACCCTGCTGTGTGCGGGATACAGCGTGAAGGTGATTTAATTTGATTCTATATATTTACTAATAGAGTTATAAGGCAAATTCTATATCACAGATTTTAAATCGCCATATTCTTTCATATAATAATAAAACTCTACATGCTCTTGAAACATTAGAATCTCTCACTGTCAACATCTTATCTTAAATATTGCGATTATATGCTTTAATATAACAGTTATATTTATGAAAATTTTAAATCTTAACCCACAAAAGTGGTGGGTTGGGTGGTTGTTGTTCGATTTCTACTCGAGAAAATGAGATATTTAATATTTTTATTTCCTCGCTTTTATATCGAGGCAAAATGTGTTAAAGTGGGAAACGGAAGCGGTCTTAAAAGGAACGGAGTGTCTTAGCACTCGGCTCTCAGCCTACCCTGCAAGGTAAATAGTGAAGCTAAAAAAAGATAAGGCCTTAGGCTAAGACCATTTAGTTTAATACAAATTTCTAATATTAGGACTTTATCTCATATTAGACAAAGTCTAATAAGTATTAATTGTTAGAGTAATAAATCAACTAAGACTATTTTATATTTTATTTACTAGAGCCGGGTAGGCAGGGGGAATCTAGTGTTAAGACATACAATAGCGGAACTTAACGCCGCACTTTGCCTCGACGTCATGGCGATTAAGTTAAAATATTATTTTTAATTTCATTGCTCTATTAAAATATTATTACATTTTATCGAGTGGGAATCGAACCCATGATTGGCCTCAAACGATGCATGAAATTGGTATCATCGCTCAAATACCATTCAAGTTTTAATATTTTATCAATGTATCTGCCGGTCAATATTATTATTTTATTTCAAAATATATAATTTGTGCTTTTTAGGAAATAATGAAACGTAATAATAAAAATACAAGAAATTCTTAATATGTCCATATATGGACTAACTGTCGAGGTGTACCGGTAGCGCATTCGATTATTTATGGCTTCCGTATTTGCGTTGAAGTGCAACCTAAATTTAAAAATGGCATTCCACAGCTGTTCTCAATCTTCCAAAAGAAAAAATAATACATTTTTTTTAAATTTATATCAATGATACAATGATTTATTATATAATTTATTTATAAAGTATTTATTATTATAAACTTAATATTCATTATTAGATTCTGTTTTTTAATATTATTTTTCTAATTATAATAATAATTCCAATTAACTAATAGAATGATACTTTAATTTTAAATGAATATATCTACGACCAATATTTGCTTTAACACGTATACATTGAAGAACAACAAATAACGGAATAAAATATAAACAGTGAAAGTAGAAACCTACTTTATGGAATTCTCTTCGACTTCAAAGCAAAAATAGTAAAAATAACTGAATTTAAACTATAGAATAACGATAGATTAATAAAAGAACTTACCACCCAACTCCATGTTAGAAAATTCCCTTTATTCTACATGTAATTCTAGAGACGTATTCTTTTTTACGTAACCGGTATTTACGCTGCATAAGCGAGTCTATAGCGCGCAGTGTACACTGACAACCAAAGCTATTTACACATTCCGGTCTCCACAGACGACTAACTTGCCCGCCAAGTTTGTACGACACAGACTGAATAGAAAAAACATTCACAGATAAACAACAGTAAAATTGGCAATGCTCTATGAGGATATTAAACAATTCTGTTTTATTCAAAATTATAATATTAATATCTTAATAGAAACTGCCAGACGTTTTGAGATGAAAATAAAGCAATAAAAATAGGCTTAAATTTGATACAAGCATGATGAATTACTTAGTCATAATTTATCATACTAGCAGCGTGTCCGCGGCTTCGTCCGCTTGAACAATACCAATATTTATTTAAGTGTATTTAAGAAAAAAATATTAACTATTTAGTATGGTTATGTACAAAAAAGTAATTTTAGTCTTTTGTGGATTTCTTAAAATTCTGAGTAAAATACCTATGTACATGCATTCGCTGCGAATTGCTCTGTAGTAACGACAACGAGTTGGTTGTTTTTTCGAATCTGAGGTTAATGCTGTTAATTCTATTGGGTTTTACAGTGACACCAGATGGATAGGGAAGAGCGTACTCTGTCCCTGAGAAATTGCAAACACTACGTGGTTGTTTGAGGAGATGTCGACGGTGGCAAGGGCGTCCCCTGCAGGATTCGAACCTCGGCTTGCGGCCGTCGATCGGACTAGAAAATTCTCTTTTTTAAGCGAACTAACCGCAAATGGGGTCAAATTAGACTAATCTATGCGAACTAACGGTCCCCAACCGCTGGACACGGTCACGCCAACGCGCAGTCGAGATTTCAAACAAACTGGACCACCGTTTGTGTAATGTATGTGTAGTATTTTTTCTACCTTCATACGAGGCATAAGCGATTAAAAGGCGTCGTCTGGGTCTAATAGGTCACTTCTCAGGCGTCTAAGCCTAGGTTTCGCGTAAAGGGTGTAGTTTTTACACACAAGAATACACTTCTTGTATGGTTTTTTAGATTATATTAATATTTTTTTTCTCAGCTTCACCCGGTATCCCGCACTCAGCAGGGTAGACACAGGGAAACTAGTGTTAAGCCACTCTTGCGTTTTTGGATGGCGGTAGTCAACGTATTTAAATAATCTATAAGTACTTATAATAAAATCGTAATTAACTAGCAAGCCATTTTTTTTTGCTTTTATGCACAGTCGGTTGAAAGCAAACAATACATGAATGTTCTGTGTGCTTCAGAACAATTAAAACAAATATATTTTAAATAATAATCTATGGCCGTTGAGGCAAACTGAAACAAGCGTGTGGGTTCGATTTCCACTTGGGAAATGAATTATTTTTTTAATTAATATTTTCATGGTGATATAGTGGTGAACTCATTGTCCTAGCACTAGGTTCCCTCTGTCTAAAATAATTTAATTTAATTACTTTGTGATCGATACCAGTTTACCGAAGGTCGAATTTAGCTCACTCTAAATATTGGTTACAACGATTGTGCCATATTAGTAATTAGTAATTTGTACATTATTTAATGTTTATTCTAATCAAAAAAAAATGTAGAGCGAGACCTTGCCATTAGAATTGGACTATGCAAGAGTGGTATACGTGTATTGTGTAATTATTTCAGATAAGATATGTTATTTATCGAATAATATATTAAAAATTGTATCAAACTTGGCAATTTAATAACAGAATACAAAATGAAAACTACTGATAAGTACTATATGTCTTTGTTTTCTATCAATATAAAATTTAAACAGAAACGAGTGATTATCTTTTTACATTTACTTGTTTAAAATATTAACATTAAAGGGATTTACAATTTAATTGCTATTGTACGTGAATTGAACAAATCAATGTCATAGAGGACCACAAGAGTACCTTCTCATATATAGATTCATTAAAATTTGCATTTACACGTATGTGGCTTTGCTATATTTTTTTTACCCAATTTCTAAATATATTTTATTAATTTTTTTATTTATATTTGTAGCGAAATAATTTTTCGATAACTTTTTAAGTGATGAGGCGTATGAAACACCCTCGGACACAGTTACCATAGAAGAATTGGAGTCCCAGATGAAAATACCAGAATGGTTTGATGAAAAGAAATATAACCAGTAAGTTTAAATTACTACAGGCACAAGCGCTGGACTGAAAACGGTGGTGGGTTTGATTTCCGCTTGGGGTATGAAATATTTAATACGTTTATTTCGGCGCGCTCGTAAGCAAAGCGACGAAATACTTGTGGACTGGTGGTCAACACGCAATGCTTCAGGATAATAAAGAATAATTCAAAGATACACAAATATGCAATGGCGGACTTATCACTAGAAACAAAATCTTACAGGAAACCATAAGAAATCAAGGAATTCATTTCTTAAAAAAGTGCAGATAGATGCAAAAAGCATTGGTTAAAGAAATAAACTAAATATAATATAATAAATACAGACTAATTTATAATTTTGATTTTCTTACAGAGGACGCCGCTTATTCTGGGACTTCAGTTTTGGTTTGGCAACAGCTGCAACTATGGAATTATTATCTATTTGTGCAATACCATCTATACTAAATATTCTTTCTGGCACCGTTCGATCAAACTCCCCATATACAGCATACAAGAGATGTTCTTCGACGTTCATGCATATGTTAAGTTGGTTTAATCATGAACTAAAGCCTGGTTCTCCGTAAGTAACTTATGAAATTTTCTGAAATTTCTCCTTTTGAAATTACCTAATAACTAAAAACTTACCTGTATTTTAACCCTAAAAACTAATATGTTATTTTCATTTCAAGTTGAAAATATAAGCACTAACTATTAACTACATCTTTCCAAAGTAAGATTTTAGCTTGGAACTATAATACGAGTATACCTTCCGTATTGTAAAGCTTTTTAGCTCATGGAAATCGCTGTTAACAGTAAGAACTCGTCACCTAGAAGCTGGAAAAGCTGCGAGATTAAACAAAAGTGTACGATTTGCCAAAGAGACCTGTCTCTTACTTCATTTGCCGCTGTTGGTCTTATTTTTGTAAAACCAGATAAATTTTCTTTAAGATCACTTCAGGAAGGTAAGGACTGGGAGGCATATAATCATGTATTTCGTGTTTTTGGATACACGCTTGGAACTAACTAACTGCAGGATAGGTATTTATATTATAATTTTATTTTTATGTTTTATTAAAATAGTGTTTCCTTGTGTTTTACAATGAAATTAGAGGAAATCCGTGAAGAACTCACTCTTATTTAAAAATAGTAATACCATGACCTGGCTACGGCTCTACTACTGTGCTGTCGATTCCTAATTTAAATACAAATTAAATATTAAAATCAGCTTCACGCTGTATCCCGCACACAGCAAGATAGGCAAAGGGAACCTCATATTAATACACTCCGTTCCCCACTTTTCGTCGAATTCTGGCAATACAATACAATTCCTAAACTGAACTCTGAATATTATAAGGCACAAATTATAGATATATTATGGTGAAAATTATAAAAATATAATACAATTTTAGTGGTAGTAGTAATTTTATAAACTCGGGTTCGAGTCCCGCTAAGTGAATTTTTTTATACGTTTTCTAAATAAGTATTTGGACGTACATTGGAATTTAAATTTAGTTTTAGGTTAATTAATAATTGCTTATGGCTGTAATATTTATACAAATAAAGATCTTGTATACAGTAAACATTTTATTGTCTAGTCAATTATATATGCGTTTAGCTATATTTTAACTTCACACTTTATTCCCCAAATAGCAAGGTAACCAGAAGGATTTGGGAAACAAGTGTTAAGTTACCCCGTTCCCATTAAGGTACTTTTGTTCCCCACTTTCCGAAGAATTCTAGAAGCGTTGCGGGTTGAGTGGCGGAACTCAAAGTGACGCTTTGCCTCGTTTCCATAGCTAAAACCAAATGAAAATATTAAATACTAGCCGCCGGCCCGCGGCGTCATACATAAATACATGATTATTCATTTAATAAACAAAATTGACTGACAGTCAAATGTGTTGATGACAATGAATAATTTAATTTACTCGTTCAGATACAGCCTTAACGTTGCGGTAAAAAAGAAAAATGTTAGATATTTATTATATTCTTTATTGCATTTAAAAAACATAATTAAAAGTTAGTTAACAAAGGTGGGCTTATTTCTAAAAGAAATCTCTTCCAGCTTACCAATGGAAGTGGATGACTCTCAATCAACGAGAAGAGATTACAGTGCAGTTATATCGAAATATATAAATAGATACATATAGTAACATATACATTATAATTATTAATATAAAATTAAAACTACCAAATACATATACCAAATATAAATATATATAAATGATATACGTGAAGTGCGTTTGTTTTACTCAGAAAAAAAAACTGTCTGAATTCAAGTTAATTGTCCACAATAACGAGTAAATGTTTTTTCAAGTGGGATTTTAAGGACATTAGGGAAGGGCTTCTTTGGATTGGGATAGGGAGATGATTCCATAGTGATACGGCGTAGGCAGTGAATGATTATTTCTGCAGGAATTTTATTATTGTTTCTGCTCATAGGTATGACGAGCGCCGGAACGACGCACCAAAGCCTCCAGTATGAGGGACGAGAGAGAATATTGAAGCGAGAACGTAGTTAATCCGGTATATTCTGGTAATTAAAAATAAGGATCTTGATTGATGATCAGCGTAGTCGAGAATTTTAAGGAGAAGACATTGCGGTAGCATAACTTTGGTTTATCCAGGGAAGGTTTATTGGAGACGCCTACGGGAATGGTAGGAGAAATGCATGCGCTTGCTAATTGCACTGACATGAGGTGCCCAAGATATAAATACCATCCCATAAGACCGATCTGGGTCTTATAAGGAATCTTCCTAACTTCGCTACAAAGCGCAATCGGCACTCCTGAGTTGCGTATCGCTGGCATATTTCCATATAGCCACTGCGCCACGTGCTGGCCTCTTGATGTATATTATTTATTTATAGGCTATGCCTATAAATATAGGTATACTAGCGGCCCGCCGGCGGCTTCGCTTGCGTGAACTAAGTTATTATTAATTTCTGTGTCCATGAGTACCTACGTCCTATAAGTGACGTCCATGTAAAATTTTAGACTTCTAGCGTTTGTAGTAACTAAGTTTCATACAAACTTTCAACCCCAAAAATAACCCCTTAGAAGTCGAATATTGCAAATTCCCGTCTTAGCGAGCATCTACGTCCTATAAATAACTCCTATGCAAAATTTGAGATTCCTAGGACATGTAGTTTTTGAGATTTCGTGATGAGTGAGTGACCTTTCGATTTTATACATATAGATATTAATAGCTTACATTCTATATTTTTTAAGGAATATAAATTAATATTGTGAAACTGACATAAATATATATATATTTTATTATTAATATAATAACATCTTAAAAAAAATATAAATTTTCTTTTAAAGTGTGGAATTAAAGGTCATATTGTACAGGATTAGTTTTATCACTAAATATTCTTATCAGATATTTGCATATAACAAACAGAATAATAGAATAAGAAAGAAATTAATCCATATTTTTTCATTCGTACGTAAAACAATAGATTGTAAAAAAATAATATAAAAAAAAAATCAAATGGCGTACCCATATATTTCTTAATATATCTAATGTTTACCAGAATATTCCTATCAATACTTGGTACCAGGGCTCTGGTTGTGACCTACGATATTCAGAATTTGGTAGAAGAATTGTATCATCAACTGGATCTTCCTTGAACAAGTTGACAAACGCATTCCTTATACCATACTTCCATATCGCTAAATAGGGGAAATATATACCCATAATATAGAGGTATTTGAAATATAAATTTATGAAAGTTCTCCCATAATGTGTGAGATACAAGGTTGTCATAAATTTATTAAAAGCTAATTTGTATTTTGCTACGAATGATAAATTTTTGTAAGCTGGTGAAGTATCTATGGAGTCGAAGTCACGAAGAAAATATTTATTAGGCTCTCCCGTTTTCGTTATATTTATTGGACATTTTTCCATTAATTCAGTTGCATATACACCTGTAAAATGTTGAAAATTATTTAGTAAAATGATTAAAAACATAATAAAAAAATCGACTTTATAACAATAATTAAGTATTTCAAAGTAAGAAAAAAGTTATTAAATGTTATAAAAAGTTCGAGTTTAAAGAGTTTTCAAATTTCTATCTAGATTTAAATGTAATAAATCAATAATAAAAACGTAACAATATGAGCATTTGTGTATAATATTAAATTAAATTGAAACAACATAAAAGAAATAGAAACAAAGAAAATAATTAAAAAATAAACAAACTACGAAACGAAAAACATACCCCTGTCTTCGGGAAGTCCTTTCAATGTGTTCCTAAGTTTCTTTTGAAAATCATATCTTTCATTTTCAGTATATACATATCCAGGAACATCAGCTAAATATTTAACTGAGAAAATTATTGAATAAGGCTCTAAAAATGTCAGATTGGCACTAAGACCCTTTATAGTTACGTGAGCTGCATGGTCGAAATATTCGGGCACATTCTCCAAGCACGGAGTGTATATTCGGTTCAGTATAATTTGGCATATTTGACGAGTCTCTTCATAAGTGCCTCTGCATATATTATATCTGAAAATACAAATTATCTTGTCATATTAAAAAGTATATTAAAACCTCTTCTTCTTCGTGCCAATGCTTGGAGAATTCAGGTCATATTTTGCCAGTATTTAGCCACGTCGACTGTGGCATCTGTTGCCTCCATCAGATCGTCATGTGAGCAGGTGAATGGACATTTCGGGCAGGAGAGTAAGTGTGCCATCGTTTATGGATTGGTGCCACAGCCAAAAGCCATTAAAGCCTTGAATTATATATTTTTATGGAGTAAACTATAGAAAATAAATAATAGAAACCTGTCTTTCAATCCTATCATATGTGCGATAACTCTCCAAAAATGGTTATATGCTTCCCAGTCGCCGTCCTGAAGCTGAGTTATGGAGAATTTTTCTGGTTTTAACACAGAAAATCCAATAAAACCAAACAGAGTGATAGCCACGTCCCGCTGAGATACCATACCAGCGTCCTTCAGCTTGGCTGCCCTGCTAGCTTGTAGGTGCCGGCTTCTTACAGTGTAAAGAGACTTCCACGATCTAAAATAAAATATTTACTTTAATGTAATCGTTACTTAGAACGTGGTAACCAAAAATTTTTTTAACAAACAAATCTGTCTGCATGACCTGCAAGAAAAAAAATATTATAACCTTTACCTTTAATACCTATCATAAATCAGTTAATAAATGTCAGAAGGTAAATAAAGTTTATATCTCGAGTAAATACGTTGAAGTTTTTTTTTCGAGGAGGTATCGACGTAGAACAAATAAAATTGGTACGGAACCCTCGTTATGCGAGTCTGACTCGCATTTGACCAGTTTTTATAGACACGTGCGCAAGTTCTGCTCACACTTGGCCAGTTTTTAATTATCCAGTAATATTTAAATTCTTAGCATATTTTGCATCCTAGTATAGCAATCGTAACTAGCACTTACACCGATCCAGGCTTCAGTTCATGTTCAAACCATGAAGTTACATGAAGGTAAGTGGAATAGTATCTCTTATAAGCTGTGTATTCTGAATTAGAGCGTCGAGTGCCAACTAAAATATTTAAAATCGATGGTATTGCAAATACTCCCACTAGTCCCGCCACCATCGACGCTGTAAACATGAAAGAGAAATCCCAGTAGAAACGTCTTCCCCTGTAAAAAAATATAAAAAATAAATTATAACATTCTTGTCTTTTTCTAGTCAAACTTTGTTTTTCCTTTTTTTGTTTTACTGTCTATAATTGTAATAATAGTTTGAAATACTAACTGATTAAATTTCTTTTCATCGAACCATTCAGGTAGTTTCATTTCCAAATCCTCAACTTTCCCTTCGTCGCAGGGTTCTTCGTGCGCTTCATCACTGAGCAGCCCGTCTAGAAATTTTTCCACTAAAACAAAAAAAAACAATTAGTATCTATTTTAAAATGTTAATAGAATTTTTGATTTGTTTTATATGATAATCCTATCCTATCCTACATCTTATAAAACAAAGTCGCTTTTCGTGTCTGTCTGGCGTTTCTAAATCTTCTTCTTCTAAACCACCCAACGGATTTTGATGCGGTTTTCACCATTAGGTCGAGTATTTCTCATGGAAGGTTTATATATAGTTTTTTATTTGTACATTCTTATGTAAATAAACATAAATACGACAAATGTGTATAAGTCCTACCCGTTGAGACACTTTCGCGTATGCGCTGCTTTAATGGTAAGTACTACATGAAAATAATGTACTGGAGTATTATTTCTCTTAATAAGATCTACAAAAAAGTACGCGACAGCATATTCGTATCTTTTAAGAATAACGTGTAGTGATCATATTTCTGTCTAAAAAATAATAATTTCAATATATTTTTTAATGTGAGGGATATTTTTCCATAATGGTATTAATCTTTATCCTTTAAAATACTTTATTATTTTTTAACGTTAAACGAAGATACAATTTGCTTTTTACACTATTTCGAAGCTGCGAATAGTTTTAGAGAAATGCTCTCAGCATATAAATAAGTATATTAGTTACGTTGGCCATTTAATGTAGATCAAAACTGTCTTTTACTGTTTTTCATTTTAATAAGTACTTTAGAAGTTGTTACAATATCAAAAAATCCTTGCTGCGAAACGGCTCGCCACTCGCCATTCGTCCCTCCGCCCCCCGCGACGTTTTGCGTCCGCCGCGCCCGCCTACCTTACACGCATCGGTGGTTCAGTGGTAAAATGCTCGGCCGCCACACGGCCGGCCCAGGTTCGATTTCCGGCCGATGCATTCTATTTAATTTTCCTCACAGGCAGCCACATAGTGCTTGCTTTTCATCAGGGACAGAGTACCCTCTTCCCTACCCAACCGGTGTCGCTGTAAAAGCCGATAGTCAGAGAACCAAGGCCCTGATGTCGTTCGGAGCTACTACTGGAAAAGTAAATTTAGAAGTGGTTGCACGTACTTTGGAGTTATCCAATAATTATAATGTATTTCCACGCGACATAGTTGGTTACATCTTTAATCAATAATTATCTATTAACAACCTAGTAACAAATCACATCGACTACAACACGTGTAACCTCACGAATGTGAGGGCCAAATATGTCTTCCCGCTTAAATTAGTAACTTTTAATTGTTGTTGTTCTTTAATTATGGCGATCCGAGCGTGCCAGTTCAGCACTAATCACTTCGCCAATGTCACGTTGAATGGGAAACACACAAAGGAGAGTGTACGGTAAAGAGACAATATTACGCAATAGTAGATGCACGTTAAAAAGAGATCCAGCTAAGATACTGCCTTCACCTATAAGATAAACAAAAATTATACACAATATATACATAATAAAGGGTTAGTAATAGGTAATATTTTACAAAATTGTTAGCTTATACTATAATATTATTAGATCTAATATATTTACATAAGAATCTACACAAAGGAGTATATACAAACATTAACAGACACTGAACATTAAGGGGACGGGGAACTATATGAGGAAGGACATCATACAAGGGACAAATTAACTTGGGACATGTGAAAAGGATATGGGAAGGGGAACCTTCGTCCAGGCCACACTCACACAATGAGTGGTCCCTGACCCTGATCTTAGCTAGGTGAACAGGTGTACATGCATGCCCAAGGCGCAAACGACAAATAGTTGATATAATCCTCCGTTCAGCAAATTTTTGAGAAAAAAACCATGGTCGCCTTGGGATATTGGGTTGGATAGAAGCATAATACTTACCTTTTTGAGTTTTTGTTAATTCATAGAATTCAGACCAGGACACATCCAAGTGAGTTAATGCAAGAGACAACAAATCCTGGGCCGAAATAAAAAAGTTATCTAAATTACCACACTGGATGGCCAATTTTGCGCAAGAGTCTGCAGATTCATTCCCACTGATTCCAGAATGCCCTGGAATCCAAGCCAAAGTAACATCCAAGCCCTTTAGATAACATGAGTACAGTTCTTCACGAATCCTTAAAATAATTGAAGACCTTAATTTACTATGAAATGGATTTCTCTTGATAGCCAATATGCAACTTAATGAGTCTGTAAATATGACAGTCTGTTTGAAGTTGTGGGAGAATGTGAACCGGATTGCTTCTAACAAAGCAACAGTAACTTTTAATAACAAAATAAAAAGAGCGGGCATATTGACAGTGACATTGACACATTGCAGTACTATATTTGACAGTTGACATTTGTAGCACAGAAGTCTCCTAACTATATGTATAATATAATATACACAGATGTTAGCTTTTAGTTTTTTTTTTTAATTTATATATTTATACAAGAAAATACATAAATTAATTGAAGAATTCAACATAATTAAAGAGACAGGTAAAATTGTTTTTTTAAATTTGGCGCCAATAAGGTTGATCACAGATAAAAAAACATAGCGTTGTTTTCATAAGACGTCACGTACGAGTACATATTCTAAAAATTTCGTTAGGCTGAATGTTACACAGTATTCATTATTTCATATATCAACCATAAGAACCATATATTTCATATTTTTAATTTAAAAAATAATCTCAAATTATCTATAAACTTTTTTTAATGTTACCTACATTACATTTAGAAACTAAAAAAATGACATGTTAGGAGGTAGTTGGGTAAAGATTTTAGTATAAGTACGAAATTACTTCATATAAGTACAACATTTCGTCAAGTTCACTTCAATTTTGAATTTGTTAATTTAATCGCAAATATTTTATAGAAATCACATTAAATAGGCCCAATATTAGAAAAAAACGATGTTTTACGATATTTGTGTGATGAAAAGTAAGAGGATGGGGGCGGTGTGGCGCGCTGCAGAGTGATGAGTGATGTCGACTTACTTAAAGTTTGGTATGTTTTTTTTTGTTTTACGCTGAATCCCACATATACCAGAGTACACAGAGAAATCTAATGTCAAGACACTCCGTTCCACAGATTTTCACCGATTTTTTTCGAGGCGTGTTGAGAGGCGGGAACTCAACGCCGCGCTTTGCCTTATTACCCAGAGCCGAGAGAGAAAACCAGAAATTCATTCACTCTGAATCCACAAATGTCGCGTTATAATAAAGGCGGGAACTTAACGCCGCGCTTTGCCTTATTATCCAGAGCAAAAAAACAAATTCATTCNCTCTGTGAAGGAGAGGTGGAGAAGCTACTTCCAGGAGTTGCTGAATACTCAGCACCCATGCAGTCTTCATCACGACCCACCGCCTAACCTCGGACTTATTGCCCCAATAACCCTTGACGAAACACGTAATTGCCTTCGACGCATGAAGAACGGAAAAGCGGTGGGACCTGACGACATTCCGATCGAAGCGTGGAAATCGTTGGGCTCTCTTGGTGTGCTCATGCTTACTGACCTTTTTAACCATATCTTGAACACTGGTAAGATGCCGCATCAGTGGCGGCTTAGCTTTATTACCCCTATTTACAAAGGAAGGGGCAGTGTTCAAGATTGTGGTAGTTATAGGGGCATTAAGCTTATGAGTCATACCATGAAGCTCTTCGAGCGCATGATCGACCTCAGGCTCCGCCGAGAGTGTACTATCTCTGAGTCTCAATATGGATTTCAGCCAGGATCGGGCACCATGGACGCCATTTTCGCCCTCAGAACTTTGATGGAGGCATACAGGGAAAAAAGGAGAGCTCTGCATGTGGCCTTTTTAGATCTGCAGAAGGCCTTTGACTGTGTGCCTCGTCAGTGTATCTGGTGGGCATTGCGATCCAAAGGGATCCCTGAGGCCTATATTGAGATTATCAGAGGCATGTACCACGATTCCGCTTCTATGGTTAGGACTGCTGTTGGCGACACTAGACCCTTCCCGATTACAGTGGGGGTTCACCAGGGCTCGGCTCTTAGTCCGTTCTTGTTCAATGTAGTGCTCGATACTGTCTCGGCTCACATCCAGGACCAGCCTCCATGGCTGATGATGTATGCCGACGACATAGCACTCATTGCCGAGAACCGACTGACGCTGGAGCGTAAAGTGAACCTCTGGAAGGGTACGCTTGAGAACGGCGGCCTTAAACTAAATGTGTCGAAGACAGAGTACATGGCCTGCGGGAACCGGGACTCGAGCACCATCCTTATAGGTCCTGAACCAGCCGTTAAGTCGGAGAAGTTCAGGTACCTTGGATCCGTTATGCACGAGTCTGGAGGCATCGACCACGATGTCCATGGCCGGATAAGCGCTGCCTGGGCCAAATGGCGGGAGGTCACTGGTGTGGTCTGCGACCGCAGAATACCGCCCAAGCTCAAGGGGCTGATATACAAGAGCATCGTCCGACCGGTTCTTTTATACGGCAGCGAATGTTGGCCGGCACTATCTCGGCACACTCAGGAGCTTCACGTCACGGAAATGAAGATGCTGAGGTGGATGTGCGGCGTAACGCGGTCTGACCGCATACGCAACACATTCATTCGAGGTAGTCTTGGGGTCCGTGACCTAGCGGATAAGCTCCAAGAGCGTCACCTGAGATGGTTTGGCCACGTTACGCGCCGGCCTAAGAACTATGTTGGATGCATGTGCCTTGATATATCAGTGCCTGGAGTGAGACCTTCCGGACCCCCAAGGAAGCGCTGGTTGGATGTCGTGATGCAGGACATGAGAGCCAGTGTTCTAACCACCGAGGACGCAAAAGACCGTGCAAAGTGGAGTAGGTTGAGTGGGAGGGCAGACCCTGGCAATAGCCGGGATTAATGCCAGGAGGAGGAAGGAGAACAGGAACTTCGCTTGGTTATTTGCACCCTTAGGGGTGAATTCTAATTAAAGAAGAAACATGTGTTCAATGAAATATTTTTAAGTCTGAATTTCAAATTTTATTAAAATCGATGGCGATGTAAAGTAAAATCCTACAAATTTAATAATTGTAGGTCCACGGGAACCCTATATGTTTCGATGTCACATAAAATTTCATACAAAATGCAGCAAAACTGATGAGGGACTATAGACCTCAATATAAGCGTAATATCTCTACACGATCTTGAGATAATTGGTGTTGACAGAAGAACAGACGGACAACAAAGCGATTCTATTAGGATTTCGTTTTTACCTTTTGAGGTACGGAACCCTAAAACAAGGCAAACAAGCGTATGGGTCACTTGATGGTAAGCGACCCCGTGTAACACCATAGAAGCTGCAGGTGCATTACCAGACTTTTATCTGTATATTCTTAACGATTCAAACGCAAAATTGTACTAATAACGTCGATATTCAGAAACTTTTTGTAGTTTATAAAACAATGGTGAATGGCCACGGACTTCTTATCGGTTAATCTAAACAGAAACTATACATTTCCCATTTACAAAGTGAATTTACGTGCGCGGAAGTTATTAATAATGCGTATATTTTGCCTTTTGTTTATTTCCAAAGCAATTTCTTGTGACTGGGTAAGATTTATTGAAAACATACTCAAATATAGATTTAATGGTCATACTTGTTAATGCCATACTTCAGTGTATTTATATTAAAAATAAAAACCGGACAAATGCGAGTCCGACTCGCCTATCGAGGGCTCCGTACCAATTTCAGGACTGTATGCCAACGGGAAGTTCATATAAGTTGACAAACTGAAATTTGCGGACATATGCATTTATTTTCTATGAAATGAATTACAATTATATATTTGTAATGATTTTTTTCTATAAAAAATCTGCAAATTTTCTCCTGCAAGTTCTGATTTCTTGTCAAAATTTAGAATTGTAGATCCACGACGAGTACCTTATTCTGTGCTCCGAGGGACCGTAGCCTAGAATATTTGACAATTATTTCAGCTAAATCCATCTCAAGGTAAACGGTCTTGACAGACGGACAGACGAACAACAAAATGATCGTATAAGTTGTATTGAAGTGCGAAACCCTAATATTTGTTCAAACAATGCAAAAAATCAAAGAGAAAGAGTAGTTTTTTAATAAAAGAGTGTTTTAGAAATAAAAACGAGTGATTTTCTCACATACCGATCACGTAAAAATAAATCAAATTCGTTAAAATAAAAAATTAAACAAAAATTTTTAAAGTTTAAAGTAGCCAATAGCGCCATAGGTTGCGAATGATTTATTAGACAGTAAAAATATTTACCGTCTTGTCTTGGTCGTTTATCATGCGGTGTATCATAAATAATATATATATGTAAGTATATATAAAAAATATTAAATGAAAGGTATCGCATTTAGGTTTGGTTTTCTTAAAAATATTGAATAAAATACAATAACAAAGGTTATATTTGATATTTTAGAACAAATAAAGATAAGATGCATCTAAACGACACAACTAATGTTTACTTGTGAGGAACGGAATGTCTCAACACTAGGTTTCCTCTGCCTTTCCTGCTATGTGTGATTTTTGTAACTGTTTAATATAATTTTAAGATGACTAATATTACATTTTTTTTTTAACTATCCTAGGTTTCCGAATGGTTGGCGCCAGTAGAATATCAACTGTGAGTATAAAATCAATATTAATTATTATTTTTTTATTTTTTTATTTAATTTTATAACTTTTAACGATGAATGAAGGAATGGTAATAGGTATGAAATAATGCTTCAAAGTTCGTTACAGTAAAGTTTTTAATTGAAGTTCATTTGAAGTTGCAAAAATTTCAAATGCCGCTAACAGTCCCACGGCCGGCGGTGACGTCACTGATCTTACAACTCGCTAGTCGCCGGTGATAGTTAGGAGATCTCGCGTAGTACTTTGTTTGTTTGATACTTGCATGTGCTAAAGTGTTAATCCAATTAATTAAAATGGATTATGTCTATTTGGAGTATAGATAATAATATCTTATATATGATACTACAATAAAAATAATCAAAGCTAAACATTTTGGTACAACACGCCATGAAACCGAGCAGGATAGAATTGTTTTTTTGACAAAGTAATATCAAAACTTTAATATCTTAAAATACAATGCTCGCTATGACATTATATATGTGAAAAAAAAGATTTTGAAAATATACCTGCATATTATTTATTAAACGAAACTAAATTCGTCGTTTTCGTTTTTCGAATGAGCAGTATGCTGTTGGCCATATCGGCCTCTACAGCGTCACCGGGCTTGGGGAGGCCGAGCTAGACGAGCTCTGACCTTGGCATGGCTACCGTGGAAGGTACCAACAAAAGAGAACACGGTGGCGCAAGGGCGTCTCCTTTGAGACTCGGACCGCGACTTGCGTACACCGTTCGTAGTGGGGGGCTTTGCTTCGATCGAATCGACCAAAGCCTACTGGGGAGGGCTCTTGATGCCCTATTGGATTAATGAGTGCGGGCTCCTCTCGCGCCGAGGCGCGATTGGGCCACAGAAAAACTGGGACCTCGTCTCCACCGGCGGGGACGGTGTGTGTAGCGTGTGTGCTTGCGATTGTGTGTGGCCCTACCTACAAATTTAGGGTCGTTCGCTTTTGTGATGGGGTCAGCATCATCGGTTAAAATGTCCCGGGGTCTACGGCGATCCCACGGGCGACGTTTGGCGTACGTACACGAGTTTACCACCAGCGGATTCGGATGCGATTCGGCTTTAGTGAAATAACTACTAGAGAGCTTACGACAATGCTCTTTTACTGAGTCTAATTTGACGTCTCTATGGAGATCGGTATTACGCATGTACCACGGGGCACCGGTAGTATTACGCAAGAAGCGGTTTTGAATAATTTGTAATCGCCTAAGGTCTGTCTGTGCGAACACGACAAAAATTCGTAGTGAAACACCAGCTACATAAGAGCGCGAACTGCGCGTGAACGAAGACGAACTGAGCCAGCTAGTTCTGTCAGACCAGTGACGTCACGCGGATTGGTTACGGCCCGATGGAATCTCGCGTCGCGCGCTTACTTTAAAGGACAATATCTCAAAAACTAATAGACGTATCAAAATAATTCTTTCACACGTATTTTTTGTTTTTAAAAAACAATACGATGAGCTAGAATTTAAATTTAGGGATTATTCTCCATTTCATGCACCTATCATAATTAAGACCGTTGAGTTGTGGCGCAGGGACACAATAAAAGCGACAATTGTGGCTTTTATTCCCACTTGGGGGAATGAAATACTCTTTCTCTCTCTCTGTCTCTTTACTCTATAAATGCGGCAAAGCGCGGGGCTGATTTAAGCCACTCAACACGCATTGCCTTAAGAATTCGGCGGAAAATAGGGAACGGAAATATCTTAATGGGAACGCAGTCTAGCAAAACATCACCTGAAATAGACCTAGATTTAACATATAATTATTAAAAAAATATATTAAAAAATGATTTCTCTTTGATTTTGTTTTAATTAATCTCAATTGAGAGCAATGGTTCATACAAGGCTAATGCACCGGAATTCTCGGACTCATGTCTCACGCCGGATACACGGTCATTGCTTTGCAACATCGATTTTTATATTGCATATTTCAATAACTGATATAACAAAATTTAAACGTTTTATATTGGTAATATAAGTATTAGTATATTAGATACATATTGTGGAATGATACTAAACAATCACTTGTTTGTGAATGGCATGGTAGGCAGAGGGAACCTAGTGTTAAGACACTCCGTTCCTCACTTTTCGCTGAATTCTGAAGGCGTTGCGTGTTGAATGGCGAAACTCAACGCAGCACTTTGTCTCTATAAGAGAGCGAGGAAATGTAAATTTAAATAAATATTTCCTTTTTTCGAGTGGAAGCACCCACCACCAGTCGCATTTAAAGTTACACTTTGTGCACATGCGTTGTTTAGTAGAATGACTATATAACATACTAGCGGCCCGCCCGCGGCTTCGCCTGCGTGAACTACGTTATTATTAATTTCCGTCTCCATGAGTACCTACGTCCTATAAGTGACGTCCATGCAAAATTTGAGACTCCTAGCATTTGTAGTAACGAAGTTTCAAACAAACTATTAACCCCGAAAACAACCCCTTAGAAGTCGATTATTGCAAATTCCCGTCTTAGCGAGCACCTACGTCCTATAAATAACCTCTGTGTAAAATTTGAAAGTCCTAGCACTTGTAGTTTCTGAGATTTCGTGATGAGTGAGCGAGTGACCTTTCGATTTATATATATATATCGGATTATTTCGTCGTCGGATTTAGAAGGGGCGTAATAGATATTAAAAATAAACAAGTAGAACCTCTGACCATGTCCTGGCCTTTGGTTCTACTCGAAATACTAAATTAAATAAATAGGTAAATCTAAAACAAATAAATAAACCAAACAATAACTGGAAACATAGTAAATTACAAGGAAAATAATAACAATATTATCTTATTCTTTAAATGATGGCTTGGAGCAGTGCCTGGGACTTGTGACCCCAGGAGTAGGCTTAAGGGATCCCTTTCCGATATATCAACACTCGCCTTTCACTGCTCCAGTCCAGTATAATTACAAATAGGTCTTAACAACATTAATAATTTAAATAGTCGAGGTTAACCAGCGGTGGAGCACGAGTAGTGCTCCGAGCCGTGGCAGAGCCTCGACTGAGCGTACAACGCCCGCGTGGCCTTTTATAAAGTAACAATGACGTTGACAACGGTGACGAGCCCAAAGTGGCGCCACCGGAAACTGACATATACAAAACCATCAATTCAATATTTACAGCATTTTATTAACTCTAAATGTTATTTCTAATTTTACTCCTTAAAACATCTTTTGTAATTAATTAACTNATATATATATATATATATATATATATATATATATATATATATATATATATATATATGTATATATCAATTATATAGGCATAAAAATATAATTTATTCATATTTTCAGCAGAGATTCTACACCACAAAACTTAAGCGATGCACAACCTTTTAAAGACACTGGTGGACTAGAAATTGCAGAAGAAAGTGTGTATACACCATTCCAGAATTCCCAAGTAGAAGCAATCGCACCAACGATTACGTCGACTTCTATGATATTGAAGTTAAAGGAAATACTTGAAAATGCCAAAATATTAACGAAAACATTAAAAAGTTATATATCTAGCATAGAAAATAGGGAACGGAAGTTGAAAGAAGCTATAGCTAGTGGAAGGTAATATTTTTTGCTATTATTAGACACCCGTATATTAAATATAAATTCATTTATGTAATATGTGTGGTTAATACTTAATATTTATAGTTTATACTCATAGTTTATTTTGTAGATAAGTTAAAGATTAACTTTTACTGATATGCGATATCTATGTCCCGGACACCAGGATTAGAACTTAAACGCCACTTAACTTACGAAAAATCATTAAATCGCCACTGCAATCATTAAATCATTAAATCGCAATTTAGACTAGAATATTTGAAATCGCTCCAGTTTTTGTGTGAAAACAATACAAACAAAAACCCTAATAAATGTTTCCTGTTTATAAAATAGGCGAGTTACAAACAATTTATCAGTATGTGAAATATCATCCTCATTATTTAGATAATCTTTAAAGCGGGGTATATAGCGGGATAGGCAGAGGGACCCTAGTGAAGATACACTCCGCTCCTCCTCACTTGGAATTAAACCTACAACGTATCGCCACAACTGCGGTGTATGAATATTAGATATTTATATGATACTTATATGTTAACTTTGCTGCATAGATCTGGAGTTACAGTTCTTATAGTAACAACACTTGCCAGGAGTCCTCGCGTCTACTTCATCAGAGATGATTTTTGGACTCTTTGCAATGGTATTGTGCAAGACCCTGTAGCTGACCAGCCATATAACGTTTTTACGGAACTGTTTTCGACACCTAGATGCATCGGGCAAGAAGTAAGTGGTCGCCATTTTTTAATGTTTAATTGACTCTGTGACTGTTTGTCAAGATCCATTATTTCAGGAACGCTTGGAGATATCAAGTTGAAATTCATACCTACTTGATGATTTCTTAAAAAAATCATATTTCTACATTTACTTAAAAAAAAGATATGGCCCGTTTAATCGCAAAAAACACGTATTTTGATTATAACGGGAATCAAAACCAAAATTATGAAATTTAGCAGCTAGCATCTACAGATAGTATATACTATATAGTTCAGTTAAAAAATCAAATTAAAAAATGAAAAAAATTGTGGTTAAGTCCTAAAAATTATAGCCGTAAAAAATTTGATATTACGGCCGCTAGTTCAAGTGAGGTATCAGATGAAAGGGCTCTGTCTTTTAGAGCTCTGGCTTAGCTAAGCTTGAATTTCAGAAAAAGCTTGAGACCTCCAATATTTGCACGGAACGCGCACAACAGGGAGGCAGAGGGAACCTAGTGCTAAGACACTCCATTCCCCATTTTCCGCCAAAATCTGGAGGCAACGAGCGAAGAACGGAGTGCATTAATATTAGATTTCCAAGTCCCCCCTGCCTACCCTGCAAAGTGCGGGATACAGCGTAACGCTAAAAAAAAGAAATATCTCATATTACTTAATATATTTAAAAAAAAACATTGTTATTCAACAGATACCATCAAGAAGAGATGAATGTGCGTTCAATTCGCTCATTAAATATGAAACTATACCAACAACGAAAAGATCTCCCTACATCGAGGACGACTATCTTTGCCTTAAGCCGACCTTCAACTATACGCTTGAAACATTTATGTCAGTACCAAGGAGAGTTGTAGACGAAACATGTAAAAATGGTAAGCTGCTAACGAGTCGCTAATATTTAACCTTTCATTTCTCGCTCTAATAATCCCTCCTTATTAGAGCGAGAAATAAAAGTAATGAGGAGGAGGAGAAGGAATAGGAGTGAGTTCCGCCATTTCGCTTCGAAATATCCAAAAATTATAGACTTAGACTAGACTATTTTAACGTATTATCATTGCCATGGTGCATAGCGGCGAAGCCCTACCCTAGTGGCGAGATTCCAGCTGTGTCAGTCTCGGGAACTCCTACATCTAAAACGATGAAGAAAATCCCCGTTAAATATCAAAATCTTCCTTTAAACTCCGTAAGGACTGATATAGATATAGGACATCGCATCGGTTTGAATGGCAGAAGAATTATCAACATTGTCAAATATATTTAATGAAAACTTACACTAAATGCTCCAAGTGTATTTTTATTTATAATTTATAATATAATATATAATTATACTATAATTTTTATAATTATTCTATAATTTTTATAATTATACTATAATTTTTATAATTATACTATAATTTTTCTGTAATATTTCATAATTTTATTGTTATTCTTTGTTTTGCTGCATGTAATAACATTTCTGTAATTGTCATTGTCTCAGTGCATGCAAGCCTATTATTTCGGTAAAAAAAATAAGCTATTTTCACAATTTTTTTCTGATATCTCTTATTGATATATGAATAAAGCCATTTCCACCGCGAAACAATGCTTTATTAATTCAGTTTAACGGAAACCGAGTGTCTCAGCACTCCTACTCCACCACACACATACCAGGTTCCCTCTGCCTACCCTGTTATCTGCGGGATACAGCGTAAAGCTAATAATGTGCTGAAAATGTTAATATCAGCAGCGATAGATTCAGTCAGATCAGTTCAGTCTATTTCGGCACTCTTATTCAATCGGCCCAGACTTGTGGAAGAGCGCTCTTATCCACCCGATCCCGAAGAAAGGTGATGGTTCCAATCCATCCATCAACCTATAAGTCTATTGCTATCACCCCCCTACTCTCGAAAGTCATGGAGAGCATTATCAATAACCTCTTGGTTTACCTGGAGAAGAGAGGAATAGAAATAAAAATATTAATGATGATAAATAATTTCAAATGATTGAGATGTACAGAAACAGTAGCTAGATATTATAATGAAACATTAATATCGCATGTACGTTTTACCTTCCTGCATTATTAAGACTAGAAACGCAATTATATTTAAGTAGACAATTGCTAGTCACTCACGTATATATGTATGTACCATACAAATTACATACAAGTATTAAATAATACGCAGTAGCTATTTATAAGATTGTAATACAAAATAATACTTATCGATTTTATATTTATATAAATATTTTATATTAACTCATAAAATATATACATAATTGCTTAGCAAAATTAGTTATAGAAAACCAGTAAGCTTTATGGCTGAAATATAATTCCTTCTTTTAACTGTTTGATCTTAATGACTTAATACGTGCTATAAAATACTAGCGGACCCGGACGCGGCTACGCCTGCTTCAACTATAAGAATATTTACTAAATATATTCATGAAATTATTTTCAATTTTTAATAGAATTTGTAAGAAAATATAAGCTTAAATAATCAAAAAGAATAATAAGTAGAGACATATTATTAGAAAAAAATATCTGAGTTATTGAAATGAACCAACAAAAGGATTAAAAGTAACTAAAGGATAGGTACTCTTAATATTAGAAAAAGTACCGAAAGTTTTCGGTGTGTGCGTACATACTCGTAGATATCAACTCTATGAAATATCTAAACATTTTTCTATATTAAATAGCTTAATTGTTGCGAGCAATATAAAATAAAATAAGAAGAGAAACAAAGTGTAGTTTAAATAAATTATAAATAGCAAATAAGTACATAAAAATTAACAGTAATTCGAAAATGTATGAAAATTTATAAAACCAACGTCATCAGTTATAAAGTCAACGTCATCTGCCCGTTCGCGTCGGTCACTCTATGTCACCCGTGGGCTAGGTCATTCCGAATCATTGACATCTCCTTAATTATATATTAGAATGTTATACAGTAAACAATAATTTCAATCTAGATAAAATGCTAAAAATGACATTTATATTTATTTTCATAAGGATGAATATCACTTTGCGAACCATTGCTTAGCAACGACGGTTGTTATTAACATGGCAGAATAAATTGCATGTCAAATTAGAAAGTATTTTAATTTATTAGTACATATGTGTAATGTAATGTCATATAGCCTATAGCACTTCTGAAGAATCCAGCTTACATAGAAAACAAAAACATAGTAAATCGGGCCAGTAGATCTAGAGATCTTAGCGTTCAAACAAACAAACAAACTCTTCCGCTTTATTATATTAGTATAGATAAAAATAAAATATAAAATATACACTTATCTGCATTTCATATTTATATAATTTTACAAATACCTCAGTTAACGTAGGGTAAAAATTAAACGGAAAAGTAACTATGGGTATAGTATAGATTGGATTTATTAGGATTCCGTACGTTAAAAGTAATGGTAGAAACTTGGAGGCTCAATAAGGACAAACAAAGACAATTTATGGAAATTAATGAGTGATTTTGTTGATTGTTTTGCTATGCTAATTGTATCGCGGTAATAAAGCTAGAAACCGGTTTTTATGGTATTTTTAGAATGATATGTAAAGATAGAGCGAAGGCTTCGTATGTTATTATAAATTTGTAAGAAGATTTCGAAATATAAATTTAAAAAAATTAAATCAGCTTCTGTAACGCTGTATCCCGCACACAGCAAGGTACACAGAGGGAACCTAGTGTTGAGAAACTCGATTCCCCACTTTCTGCCAAAATCTGGAGGCATTCACACCAGTGCGCAGAAATAGAAATATAAACGTAAATAAATATTTGATTTTCTCGAGTGGGGATCGATCCAGCAACTTGTGCCACTGCGCCACGACGGGTATATATGTATATTAGATTTCTATAATTGAACAAAAGATTAATGCACATAGATTAACAATAGATAGATTAACAATATAATTACGTACCATTGTAATATCATAAAAGAAAACATTCTTTTAAAAAATATATAAAATTTTCTTTTATAAATTCTTGTTTTTTACTGTTCCCCTGAACGTATAAGGACGTCATGGTTACTATGCGCGGAAGTGAAAGCACTCATGTGGGTACATATATGTAACTTATAACGATATTTATTACGATATTTCGAATATTTAACATAATTTTTAATTAATTTTAATTTTTATATTTTTCTTTTAATAATTTGTTTTTAATTTTAATAATTTTGTTATGTGACCTAATTTATAGGATCTTTTAAATAATACATTATATATATATATATATATATATATATATATATATATAAAAGGAATTACATTCATAAAATATATAGCGTATTACATTGATATAAAGAAAAATTGGAATTTGGAACAGTTAGTCGTTGTTGGGAATGCTGAAGGCAAAAGATCACGAGGCCGACTCCCAGCGCGATGGACCGAATTCCACGAGGTGGTGAGGTGCCCAATAGATCGCAACCGATGGCAGGAGTGCATGTGCTCGTATGACGTCCTCCAACCACGATCCTGAGTCATAATGGATATGAATAACAAGAAGTTTACATTCTTACAATGTCACCTTGAACAACTTAACAATACCTGGCAAACTGAGAAAAAATACCAACTAATATATAAAGTTTAAAAGGAACAAACTGACATTTTAAAGTCAACGACCTAGTACTGTCCTGTGTTTTGTTGCATTATATCTTTTTTTAAATAAAGAAAATAAATCATTTAATAAATCGTGTAAGGGTTCCGTTTTTACCTTTCGAGGTACGGAACCCTTATACGATCACTTTGCTATCCGTATGTCCGTCTATTTATAATTTAGAGATCTAATGACCATAAAACCTGCATCTTTTCTGGAAAAGTACAGCTTCATGGTTTCGGAAACGGAATATTATTAAATATAAAAAAATAATAATTAAATTTTCTTTTTCCAGGTCTCATTAAAAATTTATCAGAAAATATCTTGGATTGCGGAGTGAGAGTCGTTTTGGAATACACTTACTATCCTAACAGAAGGGAAACTCCTTCGTTGCCTTTGGAATATTGCACTGAAAAAGATGGCGCTTGCAACCTAATAGTTGGATGGCATCTCTCAAATAAGACCATAGAAAACTTTGAATTCTTAAAGAAAGATGACGATTTTAAAAAATTCTTCATTAATAACAAGCAATGTCATACATGTTTAAAATGAATTATATTTTTTTATTATGAAAATAAAATGTACAATAATGATGACTATATTGGATATTTATTTTATTATTATAAACTTATATATTTTTTTATAAACGATCTAATATAAATTTATAGGCCGGAACAGGCGTAAAGCTTCAATTTAAAAATCTAAATTACATTAAATAAAACTTTTCCAAGCTATTTTCGAGAAGATATAGAGAGAACACATTTTTTTTTAATATTTCTAATATTTCTAGCTACTTACCGTCGCAATCCATGATGATGAAAATGTTAATAATATATTCTCTTTTAAAAAACTGAACACGCAAACATTTAGCACGACTGTTGACAATATAATGTCGAATATATTAACATGAACTAGTGACCTCGTGCGCCTCAGCTGAACGAAGCGAAGCTCTTACTGGTCAAAACTGTCATGCTACTCCTCCTAGACCGTTAAACCTGCAGCTCGCTGTTGCAGGACCGTTGTGGACGACACGGTGATCCCAGCGAAGTAGTTTCTTTTTCGTAATGCATTTTTGGAGAAAATTGCACTCATATGTTTTTATGTGAATCGCACATCATTTGAAAGAAAATCGCACAAGGAATTAGGAAAACAATGGTTGCCAGATCTCAGCCAGCCGCGAGCCCAGGGTTGCCTCACTCAACGTTAATAATTTGCACTCATGTGTTTTTTTAATGAATAATATATTAAATGAGCACTGGATCTCGAGATGTAACAATACAGTAAATATAGAAAACTATAAATTGTCAAGTTCGTTCGTTAGAGAGAAGGCCATCCGCGGCGCTTCACTTATATTAGTAAGAAATGACATACGTTGTAAATCGCGACCAGATACTCTCTCCTACGAATGCTCCATTGAATTGTGCTGCGTTGAATTCAATAGACATATTATAGTATGCGTGTATCCACCGTATAGGTAGTTTTGAAGTATTTGAAGAAAAAATGAAGGATGTTCTGAATAACTTGAGTTCGAATAGTAAATCTTTAATCATATGCGGAGACTTTAATATAGATATAATACAGATAACATAATTAAGCCTCCTTCTTCTAAACTTATTTAAATCTTTTAATTTGTTTAATATGTTCTCTGAACCAACTGGTATAACGAACACGTCCGCTACTTGTATAGATAATGTTTTTTGTCATTGTGAGACTGTAGAAAAACAAATGATTACTAATCTTAGCTCGGATAAGTGTGGTCAAATGTTTTCGGTAATAGATAAAACAGTCGCAGAACGTAAGCAAATATCAATTAGACCAATTACTGAAAATAAAATTAATCTTTTTAATAATAGAGTGAGTGAAAAAATTGCAAATTTAGAAATAATCTGAATAAATCCGAATCAGGTAAATTGTTAAATTTTAGCGACTGGGCAACTGTTGGTATATACCGAAGCAGAAACAAACTATACGAATTATATAATATGAGGCAATGGAATCAAGATCCGGNAAATAATGTTTTTTTTCAGGTTTCTAATGTGATGTTGTAAATAATTAGTTTTTACCGCTTACATTGCAAACGCAGGCTGAACCCAACGAGATTTATAAAAAAAAAATAGGTACTCATTATTGTACACCTTGAAAAGGTCAATTTGGCGATGGTGTATTTCTATCTCTTATGGACAACCCATAATAACAATTTTTTGTCTTACTTTTTACAAGAAATAAAAGAAATTTTGAATCAACTATATCCAATAAAAGAAAATCCGTTCATTAGTAATAATGAAAATCTAAGCATAAATATGGACAGACAGCGGAAAGCGACTTTGTTTTATACTATGTAAATATTACTTGCCTTATTTATTTTTTTATTAAAATTAATTAATAATAATATTGACAATTGAAAAAGAATGTAGGTACATGCCGTCGTGGCGTAGTAGCGTGCGAGCTCGACGATTGTGGATTCGAATCAAAACCGAGGGGTAACGCGGCAAAGGATCAATAATAGCTCCAGAATTTGAGGGAAAGAGAGCAACACAGAAGTGTCATAACACTAGGTTCCCAAGTTCCCACTGCCCACGCCGCTATGTGTGGAATACTGCGTGCAGCTAAAAAAAACAGAAAAGAATCTATATTGTTTTCTAGAAAAGAATCTATTTACTCTTTAGACATAATGACTTTAGGTCAAGAAGAATCCGCCATCGTAGACCAATTTACATGCAAAATTTAAAAAAATAATAAGTCAAATAGTTGTCAAATTAGTTAGGCATTGTACTAGGATAAGAATTTCTAGTAGATTCTATCAACATTTTGAAGCATAAAATACGTAATAAAAATATCAATAGTTTTTAGATTTAACTCTTAGATTCGAATCTGTAACCTGCCCAATAGTGTTTTTTTATTAAACCATTCATTGTTCATTTATAGATGATAACACGCAGGTGTCTTCGTTCTGATAAGAAATCAATTGTTATTACTTAATACTTTGTTGTATAATCTTAATAATTGTTATAGATAAAAGCATGAATTTAATTAATAATGCACCCTCCGATTGAAAATCAATTTGTTTCGTCAGTAACAGATCAGCTGCAAGTTATTTTAATTTCAAACCTAAAACTTTAGATGAGTTCAGATATTCTCCCTTCTAGCATTTTTCCAATAAATAAAAAAATGTCCATAAAGTTGGCCTCGTGGCTGAACTTTTATTACATGTTTTGTAGCTTTAATGAAGATTTTTAAAGGTTCCTTATATTTTGAACGATATATTCGATAGTTTCGATAGTTTCTTACTGCAATTCTGGCATCTCAAGAAATCATCTGGAGAGAATGATCTTGCCATAGAGTTCAGACACTCCCTCCCTCGCTGACGCAAAAACATTGCGTCATTTGTCATACATATGAGAGTTACCACTATAACATTTTCTGTACTGTCCTAAAAGAAAGTAATTCTAAAATATTATGTAATTTTTATTTTCATTATTTATAATGATTTTTTTATAATGCTTAAAAGAATATTTCAGTTAGTCTTATTATTGCTTTTGACGTGTTCCAATGACGTCGCAGATTTCATTTCCTGTCATTCGGTTGAAATTTTGAGATATGTAGGTGAGTGAAAGCCTTTGAAGGACCTATTAGGACAATGCGTGACTGGAATATATAGAGATGAAAGTTAGATGCTTTAGATGTCTATGAAATTCCTTTTTTATTGTTTTTCTTCCCAAAAAACAACTTCTTCCTTTCCACGTTTCTTTTCTACATATTACAAAAATAATTTTTAAAACCTACGGTACTAGTAGCACATGCAAATTTTGCAAATAGCACCGTCTTAGTTCGATTCCGTCAAATTGGAATCAAACCCACAATCGTCGCGTCTAAAGTCAAACGTCAATTAGATATGCCGCTGAGCTACGATAATCTCAATTAACGTATATATTTTAATAATTAACCACTTAATTATAACACAGTCTTACATAGAGAGCAGACCGCAGGAGCACAAGTATGTGACTGCAAACGCGACGGGTCTTGGGTTCGGTTCCCCGGAACTGAAATATTTAATATTCTCATTTTTATTTTCACTTTGGTTTAAATCTCCAGAATTCGTCCCAAAGTGGGGAACACAGGTGTGTTAACAAGAGGTGCCCAGGTTCCTTCTGCCTACCCCGCTACGTGCTTATTAAACTAAACAATATATAGAATAAAATTTTATTCAGCTTCAAAATGAGTGTTATCCTTAGGTTCACTAGAGAGTGTACTTACTGTATACACACTCAAGTGAAGAGCGGAGAGCGTTTTAAAATGAAACGTCCGAATCATGTGAGATCTTCGCAAATATGGAAGACCCTAGAAGTGAATATCTTTGTACAAACACTGGCCAATGTTTGAAGCAGAGTTTTGAAGAAATTTTTAATTGAAGAAAAATCGTTAATTCTGTCTTATATTTTTTATATAAGTACTTCAAAATTAAATAGCAGGGTTAGGCACAGAAAACCTATCGTTGAGACACTCCGTTCTCCACTTTCCGCCGAATTTTCGAAGCATTACGTGTTGAGTGGCGGAAGTATCGATATGTTCATTCGACAATTCAAAGTGCTTATAATAAAAGTCTATTTGAATAAATATTATTTTGAATTTATTATTTGTTTCTCTTATCCCGTCCATATAAAGCAGTTATAAGAATTTAAATAACTTTTCAGTAATAGATTATTTTCATACATTTTAAATTATTAAATACTTGAATATTATATATTTTTTATATATTTTTATTATAGAAATAAATAATTTCTGACACGTGCGTCTTACCTCAGTCAGTGAGGACAAGTCCTTTTATACATATAGATAGATACAGAATACATTAAATATTTTTTAAATTACAAAACGGTAAAGAATTGTTTTTAATTAATTACCACGGTGACCTCTTTAGATAAAACTAGATGTGACCAGAACAGGGAATAAAAGTACAAATTATTTAGTAACATTTGAAGTCAATTTTTTATTTATTTTTTAAACGTTTTTATATTTTCATTCTACATTAATTAAGCCTTTAATACATTACTTTACTCAAAGTACACAATTTATTTATATGATGACGGCTCTGCCGTTTAATTTAATTTCTTATAATATTTCTTTTTGCGATGTTATTAAATTAATTTAATTTAAAAATGTATTCAATTTTCTTTTCAAATCCTTTCAGGATTCACATTATCACTAAATATTCTTATCAGAGAAGGTAACAAACAAATTTTTTTATGATCTTATATTATCCATATCTATAAAGATACAAAATTGCACTAAGTATATGCGATATAATAATTTAGATACATAATTACACGTAACGACCTGCGTCAAAGAATATTAATCCATATTTTATCAACGACCTTTTTAACGTAAGAATGTACCTACGTACAAATAGATTAGAGAGGACAACATAAAATGCAAAACACTTTCTATTCTTTGATATGGATTATAGATATAATGTTTACCAGAATATTCCGTACAATATTTGGTACCACGGCTCTGGTTGACGCTTGCGATATTCGCAATTTGGTTTTAGTTCAGTATTATCAACAGGGTCGTCAATGAACACATTGACAAATGCATCCTTTACGCCAAACTTCCACATCGCCACATAGGGAAAGTATCTTCCCATATAATTGGTATATTTAAAATATAAATTTACCAACGTTCTTCCAAAATATGTGAAATAAAAGCATGTCATGAAGTTATTGAAAGCTAATTTGTATTTTGCTACGAATGATAAGTTTTTGTAAGCTGGTGAAGTATCCACGGAGTCGAAGTCACGAAGATAAAATGTGTTAGATTCTCCTGTTGTCGACATATTTATTGGACATTTTTCCATTAATTCAGACGCACGTACACCTGCAAAAAATTAGGACGATTACTACGATACTCAACATGCAATGCCTCCAAAATTCGGCGGAAAGTGGAGAACGGAGTGTCTTGGTGTTAAGACACTCCGTTCCCTCTGCCTACCCTGCCGTGTGCGGGATACAGCGGATATATACAATAAATACACAAAAAGACAATAAACGAACAAGAAGACATTTTACTTGTACATACCGGTATCTTCAGATTGTCCTTTCAAAGCGTTCCTAAGCTTTTTTTGAAAATTATACCTATCGTTTTCAGTATATACATATCCAGGAACATCGGCTAAATATTTAACTGAGAAGATCATCGATTGAGGCTCTACAGATGCCAATATATTACTAAGACCATTTATCATTACATGAGTAGCGTGGTCGAAATATTCGGGAACGTTCTCTAAGCACGGAGTGTATACTCGGTTCACTAAGATTTGGCAAATTTGTCTAGTCTCTTCATAACTTCCTCTGCATACGTTATATCTGCAAAAAATGGATTGCGTGCTATGTTAGATATTTTTTCGTTGTTTATTTTGTTAATGTCTGACAAGATTTTTTTAAAATATTATTATTCTTCTCCAAACTATAATTTCATTATGTCACTTTTCTAAATACTAATATATTTTTTTATGAAAAAGAAAATTGAAACCCGTCTTTCAATCCTATCATATGTGCGATAACTCTCCAAAAGTGGTTATACGCTTCCCAGTCGCCGTCCTGAAGCTGAGTTATGGAGAATTTTTCTGGTCTCAACACAGAAAATCCAATAAAACCAAACAGCGTGAGAGCCACATCCCGCTGAGACACCGTACCAGCGCCTTTCAGTTTGGCTGCCCTGCTAGCTTGTAGGTGCCGACTCCTGACAGTGTAAAGAGACTTCCAAGATCTTAAATAAAATGCTTACTTTAAAATAAACAATTTAAACTTTATATAAAACTATCTATAAATGTATTTTTTTTTTCTCGAGTAAACTGAAAAAGTGAAAACTGTATTTAAATACGTTTACCCGTTTCTACCAAAAATACCAACAGATAAAAAAAATAAAAAACATTGTTCAATTACATTAATGCATTATGCTTACAATTATAAAACATTTTCGTATTTTGAATGTATTATTAGTAATAAAACCTTTTTGGCTTTACTGAATGTAGGTAACTGGTTGGTTTTAATACCATTAAATGTCACATTCTGAAAATGCAATAAATAAAAAAAACTAGTTCCCGCCATTTTTCAATTGTCTTTCAAGCAAGCAAAATAAACGTATGTGACGAAGAAATTCGGTACTTTTTAAAGTTTTATTACAAAAATGGTAAAAATGCAACGAACACCGCGAATAAAATTTTGTGCGGTGTACGGACTTAATGCGGTATTAATAAGAGTAGCGTTTCAAGTCTAGAAATTTTAGTGTGAAAGATGAGGTTAAATATAATGAAATATTTTGACCCGACCTTATATATATTTTTAATCGATAATATAGAACAATTTCAATTTATAATTCCTGAGGAGTTTGCATTTTTTGTAACATTTTATTGTCTTTCTTATTAAACATCAATAGGTACATAATTTCTAAGAAATGTAGACCAGTAGAGCTATAGAATATAAGCAGTACTTACACCGATCCAGGCTTTAGTTCGTTTTCAAACCATGAAGTTACATGAAGATGAGTGGAAAAATATCTTTTATAAGCTGTGTATTCTGAATTAGAGCGTCGAGTGCCAACTAAAATATTTAAAATCGATGGTATTGCGAATACTGCCACTAATCCCGCCACCATCGATGCCGAGAACATGAAACAGAAATCCCAGTAGAAACGTCTTGCCCTGAAACAAAATAAAATTATACATTATAACTTGTGACTAAAACAGTCGTAGCGCAGGAAATGGATTATTTTTTGATATATATTTACATTTATTCGCCTCTATGTCTCGAAAAATTAGGGGGAAAGTGGAAAACGGTGTGTCTTAACAATAGGTTCCCTCTGCCTAGCCTGATACGCGAGGAATACAGCGTGAAGTTTATTTTTAATTTACGAAAATTCCTTATCTTCGGCAGGTACAGGTTCTTTGTTTCATTTCAAACGCTATCACGAAGCATTTTCTAGTGTGTTTTCCACGCATAGTTATCTTAATGATTGTAAAATACTAACTGATTAAATTTCTTTTCATCGAACCATTCCGGTAGTTTCATTTCCAAATCCTCAACTTTCCCTTCGTCACAGGGCTCTTCGTGAGCTTCATCACTGAGCAGCCTATCTACAAATTTTTCCACTAAAACAAAAAAAATCTATATCAATAAATCATCGTAACTTAGTAGATATTTTTTTAGTGTAGTAGTAGTAGTAGTGAAGTGAATAAATTATGTACGGTGGCAGCGTCGGATCCAAAAAAATACGATTTTACTTAAAAATACTTTATTAAAATTAACTTATGGTTACAAAGGTGAGACTTGCTCAAAGTCGGAGACAAGAATGATTTTATTTTCTACGTTTAATTTTAATTTTAATTATAACAGCAGGTGCGGGGATTCAAATAACAATTCTAAGATTTAAGAGAATTATGCAATGTGGGTAATGTTGGGGGACATGTTCTGGGTGGTCCTAGGTCAGCGATTCCCGGGTTGTGTGGGAACGTAACACCTCCCTCCTGAAAAACAACACCTATTCGGTGTCCTTGGATCTCGAATAGTGCTGGAGAATGTGCTCTAGTGGATCTCGAGCGCTGGCCTCTTCCTTTGAAGAATTCCCTTCACTATAGGATAGCTTAGGCTTTTTATTTTTCATAAATAATTCTGGACTGTTGCATGATAAGGACTATAAGATTCAGTAGATATTTTCGAAATAGGTTGCTATGCGGAAAATTTCTTATTTGCCTCGAAAATTACAGTTTTTTTGTGTTATTTCAGAATTTCCTTGTAGGTACTGAACATTAAGATCACATAAGTATGATTCACCGATCTTCGGGCATTCAGCCTCTATGTACATAAAATCTTTTTCGTGAATTGCTAGGAACGGGTGAGAGGAATAAAGAATGTGGCGATTTATTTTAGGTACAGAGTACAAATTATTCAGGAAAATTCTTAGGGAAAACAATTGGAAACTTGAAAACTAAAATAATATCTTTTTATTATTATTATTTATTTTTTTCTAATGGCCTGATTTTGCGATGACAGGCGCAAAATATTCTGCCAGTGTCACGTATAGTAGAAAACACACGAATGATATGGTACAGTAAATTTTGAGAGGAAATATGAACTGATATATATATGGTGATGGATGAACTGGAACAATAACCTAAAACAAACAAACATTACATTACAAATATGTACAGATAAAAATAAATACAAAAAAAAAAACACACAGAGAACATCTATAACTTAATATCATTATTTACAATAAACTTAACTAACAATCTAATAAATGGACTAAAAACTAAAGGTAATATACATTTTGCATTAATAGGACGTTGAATATTAGAAGGAAGGATATCATACAAAGAATACAGAAGCTTTGGACAATTAATTAGAACGTGGTCCGTAGAACCCTCCTCCAAGCCACACTCACAAATAGAACTATCTTTAATCCTTAATTTAGCTAAATGTAAAGGCGTACAGGTATGGCCTAGGCGAAGTCTACAAATAGTAGATGTCACCGATCTACTAGCGCGCCTATATCGATAGAACCATGGAAAGGTTGGAACTTCCGGTTGGATAGAAGCGAAATATTTACCTTTTATTAATATTGATTTACTCCAAAAAAATTCCATGAAGACTTTAAATTAAATGTTGCTTTTATTATTATAATAGCATTATAATAATAACCTAACTTTATTACGTCAAATAGTCTCTAAAAGTAATATCTAAAAGTTCATTTTTCTTATATAATGTATTTAATTGGCTTAACATATCTTAATACATACTAAAAGTGAAAATAGAATGATAATTACCTTCGGCACGAATGTTGCCTCCTAAACATAAAAATATTTGAGTTATATGTGTAAAAGTTATAAAATTTGGTTTTCAATTCCGTATTAATATTCGTTAAATTATTCATTAATTTTTCTGGTAAGTTAATGGCTCTATCATACTTTATGGCGTCCGTGTAGTCGAGATTTCCCAAAATACTTTTTATTACAGACCCTAATAGATCAATAAGTCCTCTCTTAACACGGTTAAACTCAAAAGTTTTCAGCTGCATTGCATTTGGAAAAGGGAAAGCGTTTTATTCTTTAAAATCGGATCAATATTATTCATCTGTAATTTAACGGAGTCTAAACTATTACGAATTTTACTTAAATCTAAGCGTTGAACGAAGCCCCAGCTTAACTGGCAAAATTCAGGGTCCATTGTCCAAATTACTAAAATTAATTTCCTTCGCTAGGGTCAAGGTCATTAACAGGATCGTCAGTCTGTGACAATCGAGCACTTTTAGGTACTCTTCTTAGCCTCGTTTTTGCAATAGATAATCGTTTTTTCTTTGTGTAAATGTGTATTGGTATATCAGCTAAAACATTATCGTGAGTGAAACGAGGGGCTAGTTTTTGTCGAAATTATTTTGGGTTTCGTATGAATATCTGTTGGTCGGGTAGGTAAATAGTTTCAGGTTCCCTATTTTTATTTAAATTTTCAATAATTTGGGTTCGTTGGTGTACAGAAGATTCGTTAATAATGTCATAAACATTTTTCATTTATTCTCGATGATCGCTTATATATAATTGTAATAATTATTCTGTCAAGTCAATGTCTACGGGGTCACGGGGGTTCGAAATGCCCAGTTATTATATCTAAAGGTCTACATTTTGTGAAACTGTGAATAGAACTATTGTAAGCTAAGAGAGCATAAGGCATGAGATTAATAACTGATTGTCCATTATGGTTTAATTTTAATATTCTTACATATTCTAATAATGTGGAATGGAGCCGTTCCACTATTCCATTTTCATTAGGCGAACAAGGTAAAATCTTATGATGAATAATTTTATGTAGTCTAAGGAACTCTAAAAATAATTGGTTTGAAAATTCGGGACCTCTATCTGTTACGACCGCCAAGGGCACACCGTGATGAGTGGAGAACATTAATAATCCTTGTACGACACTAATCGCAGTAGCATCCCTTAAATGATAAGTTTGTGCGTATATTGAAAATGCGTCAATTATTGTTAAATATTTTTGATTTTCTACACTAAACAAATCTAAATGAACTATGGTGAAAGGTTTAGTTGGGGAAGGAACGATTTGAAATGTTCGCTAAATAGGATTACGGTCATACTTCACGCCCGCAGATAGAACATCGCCCGCAGATAGAACATTCATTAATATATTTCGTAACCTGTTATATTGTGTAACCTTTCCTTTAATTTGGGCCAAAAATATCGTTTCGATAGCGAGAGATAACTTTCATTTATTCCCCGATGGTTCGTTTTACCTTCATGATAGTTTTGTGTTTATTCTGACAAGTAAAGCTTATTACACTGTTCAAGAATATTTAGAGGACAAACATGTATGGAATTAATGTCTATTGAATGTAATGCAGGATAGCTGCCAACTAATGTAATAGACTGTACCATTGATTTTGAAAAGAGCAACTGTTGAGTTTCTTGCTGGCCCTTCTCGGCAGAACTTCCTTCCGAACCGGTGGTAGCTTTTTGTTCATATGTTCATTCGACGATTCAAAAGTGCTTATTGTAAGTTTATTTGAATAAAGAATATTTTGAATTTGAATTTCAATTTGAAATTATATCTTTTTTTTCTCAACATATATAATGTTGATGGTTGCCTGGAAAATAACTGCCGCGAGCAGAGGTCGCCATCATTTGCAATATTTTATTCCGGTTCGTCAAACGTGACTATAAGAATAGACGATGAAATGTGCGGTCTGTCTTATGTTTTAAAGTAAAATATTATGTAATACAAGGTCAATCAAAAATCAATGTTTTTTCTAAATTCACCTACTAAATGGTGATTTTAATCATATTAAGTACGTACAGAAAACAATTTAAAGATGAAATCATCCTTATTTTTTAAGTGAAATAATGAATCCTGAGAGTCTATGCTAAATCAGTTTAGTACTAATACTCATTTAAATTATCATTTTAAAATGACTAAATTATCTAACTAAATAAATGTTTATAAATATCGATATACTATAAAGTATCTGGCGGATATTTTTTTAATAATTAAGAAAATATGGACATTTTTTAGCTTCACGCTATATCCCGCACACAGCAGGGTAAGGAAGGGGAACCTAGTGTTAAGACGGTCCGTTTTCCGCCGAATTCTGTAAAATTGCNCTTTTTCGTGAATTGCTAGGAACGGGTGAGAGGAATAAAGAATGTGGCGATTTATTTTAGGTACAGAGTACAAATTATTCAGGGAAATTCTTAGAGAAAACAATTGGAAACTTGAAAACTAAAATAATATCTTTTTATTATTATAATAGCATTATAATAATAACCTAACTTTATTTCGTCAAATAGTCTCTAAAACTAATATCTAAAAGTTCATTTTTCTTATATAATGTATTTAATTTGCTTAACATATGTTAATACATACTAAAAGTGAAAATAGAATGATAATTACCTTTGGCATGAATGTTGCCTCCTAAACATAAAAATATTTAAGTTATATGTGTAAAAGTTGTAAAATTTGGTTTTCAATTCCGTATTAATATTCGTTAAATTATTCATTAATTTTTCTGGTAAGTTAATGGCTATATGGCGTCCGTGTAGTCGAGATTTCCCGAAATACTTTTTATTACAGACCCTAATAGATCAATAAGTCTTCTCTTAACACGGTTAAACTCAAAAGTTTTCAGCTGTATTGCATTTGGAAAAGGGAAAGCGTTTTATTCTTTAAAATCGGATCAATATTATTCATATGTAATTTAACGGAGTCTAAAGTATTACGAATTTTACTTAAATCTGAGCGTTGAACGAAGCCCCAGCTTAAATGGCAAAATTCAGGGTCCATTGTCCAAATTACTAAAATTAATTTCCTTCGCTAGAGTCAAGGTCATTAACAGGGTCGTCAGCCTGTGACAATCGAGCACTATTAGGTACTCTTTTTAGCCTCGTTTTTGCAATAGGTAATCGTTTTTTCTTTGTGTAAATGTGTATTGGTAAATCAGCTAAAACATTATCGTTAGTGAAACGATGGGCTAGTTTTTATCGAGATGATTTAGGGTTTCGTATGAATATCTGTTGGTCGGGTAAGTAAATAGTGTCAGGTTCCCTATTTTTATTTAAATTTTCAATAATTTGGGTTCGTTGGTGTAAAGAAGATTCGTTAATAATGTCACAAACCTTTTTCATTTGTTCACGATGATTGTTTATATATGTAATAATTGTTCTGTCAGTTCAATGTCTACGGGGTCACGGGGGTTCGAAATGCCCAGTTATTATATCTAAAGGTCTACATTTTGTGAAACTGTGAATAGAACTATTGTAAGCTAAGAGAGCATAAGGCATGAGATTAATAACTGATTGTCCATTTTGTTTTAATTTTAATATTCTTAAATATTCTAATAATGTGGAATGGAACCGTTCCACTATTCCATTTTCATTAGGCGAACAAGGTAAAATCTTATGATGAATAATTTTACGTAGTCTAAGGAACTCTAAAAATTATTGGTTTGAAAATTCGGGACCTCTATCGGTTACGACCGTCAAGGGCACACCGTGATGAGTGCAGAACATTAATAACCCTTGTACGACACTAATCGCAGTAGCATCCCTTAGATCAGGGGTTCCCAACCTGTGCGCCGCGGCGCCCTAGTGCGCCATAGAAAGTAAAAAGGGGCGCCGTGAGTTGTTCCTAAATCTAAAATCGGAAATCTCAAAATCTCTTGAGAAACTGTGCGGAGACCACCAAACTCTAACCGTCACATTGAATTGACTAAGAACTGTCGAACTTTATTATTCTTACGTCTTAATTGTAATTTTCTCATTTAAATAAATACAACTCAATTTTATATTGTGGATGTTTTAATTTTTGATCCTATTTGGGTGTAGGTATCTATTTCTCTCGACTGTTTCTTTTTCTAATAGCGAACTAGCTTGGGTAGGGCGCCGTCAAAAATACCAAACTTGTAACTGCGCTGCGAGATGAAAAAGTTTGGGAACCCCTGCCTTAAATGATAAGCTTGTGCGTATATTGAAAATGCGTCAATTATTGTTAAATATTTTTGATTTTCTACACTAAACAAATCTAAATGAACTATGGTGAAAGGTTTAGTTGGGGGAGGAACGACTTGAAATTTTTGCTTAATAGGATTACGGTCATACTTCACGCCCGCAGATAGAACATTCATTAATATATTTCGTAACCTGTTCCTTTAATTTTGGCCGAAAATATCGTTTCGATAGCGAGAGAAAACTTTCATTTATTCCCCGATGGTTCGTTTTACCTTCATGATAGTTTTTAATTATTTCTTGTTGTTTTAAATAATCTTTTACATTTCCTAAATTATTTTTGCAAGGGAGAAGGTCCATTGAAGTATTTTTAAAGTTATTTAGGATTATTGGGATTATCTTATACATACCTAATGGGGGATTAATTATAAATATCAGTTTTTACCTTGGGATTTATATATTCTTTTACCGCGCTTACTACGTCATTTTCTACATTTGAACCAACTATGTTAAAAATAATCTGCCTATGAAATTTATTTAAAGGGTCGTCAGTTATGGGAATTTCAAAACAGGGTTTTCTGAGTCTGTATACGGTTGCTGTATTCGAATTCGAAGGGGATTTTTCTGAGCAATTTACTGCAATTGAATTCGCTTCTTCATTATGAATCTCTATACGGGATAAAGCATCGACATTGCAATTATATTTACCCTGTATTGTACTGTATATTACAGAAAAATCGTATTCACTTAATTTTAATCTCCATCGAGTCAGTCGGGAATTGGGTTCTTTAATATTCATAATCCACTGAATGGGGTCTATGGTCAGTCATAATTTTAAATTTTCTTCCAAATAAATAGGGGCGGAAATACTTCGTAGCCCAAGCTATCGCTAATAATTCCTTTCTCAATTGTGCTATAATTAATTTCGCTCATATTTAAAGTTCTAGATGCATATGCAATGGGTTTATCTGAACCAATAGGTCCTTGCGAAAGTACAGCGCCTATAGCTAAATTCGAAGCGTCCGTAGTCAGTATAAAGTCCTTAGAAAAGTCGGGGTATTGTAAGATGGGATCGTTAATCAATAATTTTTTACATTTTTCGAAACAATCTGTATAATCTTGATTTAAAATAATTTTTGAACCCTTTTTTAAGCATTGAGTGAGTGGTTTTATAATCTTTGCAAAGTTGGGAATAAATTTTCTATAATAACCTACGAGTCCTAAAAATCGTTTTATCTCGGTACTGGTTTTCGGAATGGGATAATTTTGAATAGCAGATATCTTGTCGGGATTTGGTTTTATTCCATCATATGTAATAACATGACCTAAATATGCTGTTTCTTTTTTAAAAAATTCCGACTTACTCATTTCTATTCTAAAATTTGACTCTCGTAACCTATCAAAGACTTTTCCTAAATTTCCTATGTATTCCTAATTATGTCATCTAAATATACTAAGCATATTTTATTTTGTAAACCACGTAATACATTATCCATGACCCTTTGAAAGGTCGACGATGTGTTTTTTAAGTCCATGGACATTCTTAAAAACTCGGAATGCCCATGCTCCACATTAAAAGCGGTTTTAGAAACGTCAACGGGGTTCATTTCAATTTGATGGAACCCGCTAGCAAGGTCTAATGTACTAAAATATTGACAATTACCTAATTTATCCAAAATATCCGATATATTCTGTATAGGATACTTGTCGTCAATGGTTTTTTCATTAACTTCAACATTAACAATCCATATGGGAGAGCTCCAAGCTGAGTCTGAGGGTCTAATAATTCCTTGATCTAACATGCTCTGAATTTGTTCCCTAACTTCCTGCCTATATATAATAGGATACTTATAGCTTTTGGTATATACGGGTATTTCATCTGTCGTTTTAATCGAATGCTTAATTGTGTTGCTAAACGTTAAAGTTTCGCCTTCTAAATAAAATATATCCGGATAACGACCACAAAGCGTTTCTAAATTAATTCTTTCTTTTCTCGTTTATATGGCTAGTCCGTAAACGGGAGAGAACATCTTTTTACGGTTTTCTTTCATTCGCTCGGTATGCTTATATTCGATATTATTTAATTCGGCCTGGATAGGTTTGTCGATAGAAAAAATTAGGTCATTGCGTGTGGGGTTATAAATTTCTAAAATAGCTCTGTTATTTTTCGCGCAAGTTAAACACTCCTTTATAATACAACTAGAGATTACTTGTTCTGGGATAAAAATGTCACCTTCACGAATATTAATTGGTAATTTTACTAATTTCGAGGTGCCTGCCGGTATAATATTTTCGTACAAAGTTAATTTACATGAATTATAAATTTTAATAGGGTTACACGCGTTTGAAGTAACAAACAATTTTCTTTTATCATCGATAGTCGCTTCCCATTTATCTAATAAATGCGTATGCGTATGCGATTAAACCGTCAATATATAAAAAATGTAACGCTATCTTTACTATTAAATTCAGGAAAACTGGGAATTGTTACGGAATATTTTTGTCTACTTACAGCGTGTACGTTTCTTATTTCGGAAGGATCCTATTTTAAAGAAAATTTATTAAAATATTTTTCTACTGCACCTGGACTTATAAAAGATTGATTCGCGCCGGTATCGATGAGTAATTTTAGAGGGAGATTTTTAATCTGAATATAAGAAAGTTGACGTTGAGTTTGGAGATTAAGTTCTATTTTGGTTTGTCTAAAATTTTGATTTTCCAAAAATGCTCTTCTTTACTAAGGGTTGATGATGAAGGTTCCTCTACAATTGGTTCGCAATTCTGAGACAATTCTTGGGGTGGTTCGCTACTATAATACGGATTTTCGTAATAATAATCGTCATAATTGTAATATTCATTATTAACATAATAATCATAAAAGGCATAGTACTGGTCGTTAAGGTCGTGGAAATTCATTTCCCTTGTTTTAAAATAATTAGACGGTGGTGAGTTTTCCGTGCTTACTCCAATCATGTCCCGGAATATGTAGGTGGTAAATTTCTAGGTACAAAATTACTAACACCGCTCATAGGACGAGGTGCTTGAGAGGTCGAGTTAAATTGTGTGGGTGCATTACGTGGTGTAGTTCTAAAGGCATTATGGGGGTTATAATTTGGGGGTTGTGCTCTAAATATTTGTTGAGTACGTGATCGGCCTAAGTGTTGTCTATGTAATGTCTGCTGTGGGTTAGTTATTAAATTATTACGAAGTGGATAATTAGCTTGAAAATTTGTCTTAAACTGTGGAATGTGGTTATTAACATTATTTACCTTAAAAGACTGAGAAGAAAAGTTCTAGGGGTGCTTTGTCCTGTCGGGTTCATTTCAAGCCTGTAAATACATAGCATTTAATTCGTCTTGAACGAATTCTAACGCTTTTTCTATGGTTTCCGGCCTCATGCATCGTATGCGTGAGCCTAAGGGGTCTTTTAAACCTCTTAAAAACGCTTGCAAAGTTAACTTCTGATATAAAATTCTTTTAGCTTCTATTATAGTACCAATTCCCTCATGCAATGTAATGTATGTCATTATTGTACTGAATAAATTTTGGCAACGTTCTAAAAATTCCTGAGGGGTTAATTAGATACCTGTGTTAAAAGAGAGAGATCATTGTACAACGCAGTTTCATCGCGTTGATCTGAAAAATTATTAATTAGCGACTGACGAATGCCACTCCAGTGTAATGGAATACCACTTGTATTTATTAAGCGTGCCGCTGAGCCTGTTACTTTATTTAAAATACCATTTGCAAGAGCAATACTAACTAAATTATTTTCGGGATTGTTACTTGTAAATTCCTGTAGCAATTGATCGCATAAGCTAATAAATCTGGGTAAAACATTTAAATTTCCGTCAAATTCGGGCATTAGACAGGTGTAAAGCTTTAAAAATGTTATCTAATTCTGTCATTTTAATTAAATTTTATTTTATTATATTATATAATGGAAAAAAAATCATAAAAAGGAAATTTAATAACCGCGTTTTAATTTGTATTAAACCTAAATTAATATAAAAAAATCTCCAATTGCCACAAAAGGGAAACGGAAAAAAGGAAACTTAAAAATAAATCTGTTTACTCAGGTGCATCAATGTCTGGATACTCCTGTGCCGCCTCGTAGATTCTGGATACTCGTGCTAGTGCTTGAGAGCCACCCGGGTGGTCCGCGGAGACGCTAAATTCGATATTCCCGAATTTTAAGTTACGTTGCTCGCGACCCGGCCCGCGAGAATCCTACCGACTGCGCCAATTATATACGGTGGCAGCTTAGGATCCAACAAAAACCGATTTTACTTAAAAATACTTTATTAAAATTAACTTATTTTACAAAGGTTCCTCAAAGTCGGAGACAAGAATGATTTTATTTACTATGTTTAATTTTAATTTTAATTATAACAGCAGGTGCGGGGATTCAAATTACAATTCCAAGATTTAAGTGAATTATGCAATGTGGATAATGCATGTGGGACATGTTCTGGGTGGTCCTAGGTCAACGATTCCCGGGTTGTGTGGGAACGTTACAAATAAATAAATAAATCAAATAATAACAAAGCTTAACTGAACGATTTCAAAGTAAACCAATTATGAAAGGTTATAATTGTAAGTGTAATAAATAACAATGTAGGTGGGTAAATAAATAATGTTATGTTATCCTACTCTTTAAATGATGTGTGAAGCTCGGAGCAGTGCCGAGGACTTGTGACCACAATGGTAGGCTTCAGGGGCCCCTTTACAGTAACTGACGCTCGCCTTTTACTGCTCCAGCCTAGTATAGCTAAAAATAGGTCGAGGTTATGTGGCAGAGCACGAGTAGCGCATCAGACCACACCAGGGCCTCAACTCCAAGTAGATAATTATAAATAAGTCTTAACCACATTTATAATTAAGATACTCGAGGTTAGCCAGCGGTGGAGTACAAGTAATGCTCCGAGCCGTGGTAGAGCCTCGACCGAGCTCGATATATTATTTAGAATAATTTATTTATAAACGTAGGACTGTTGTATTGTATACAACAATCCTACGCATACAAATTGAAGGACGTTCATTACGTAGGCATTAACAAGTAAACAAAACATTGTAAATTTACATATTTTTCAATTAAAATCGAAGATAACAGAGACAAACATTGATAAATGAAATTTCCCTGTGACACAGTTGGTACGTGTCTGGCTTTTACTATGACGGTTGTAGGTTGAAATTCCATTCATTTGAATTTTATATTTAGTATTTTTTTTGTCAACCTCTAAAAGTGCTAAAAAGAATCATTACAAAAAAAAACATTTCGTACATAAAAATTAAATTTAAATCTAAAACCCGACATCTGAAATTATGTGTGTTTATTATTAAGCAGTATAATATTATGTAAGTCATTATTTACAAACTATTAAGAATTTATCAACTATTAAATAAAGAAATTACTTATTACCTACTTATTATATTTTTATGTATTTTTATACGTCATATGATAGACATTAAAGGATAGCCGTGGTCGTATGCCACCTACTGTAGCAAAATAGATTCATTATTATTATAATAATAAAACAAAATTAAAATTAAATTAAATTAAATTAAAGCTCCTTCTTTATTCAGTTTTTATATACATATTTATTTGTATATAGATACCTACCCATGTAATAAATGCATGGGTAGGTGCACAGGTGCGGGGTAAAAGGGTATGAATGTAACGCGACAGATGTGGGTTCGAACCCCACTTGGGGGAATTAATTATTATTTATTAACATTTACATTTCTTCGCTCAGGCACTAAGACAAAAAAGCCAGCGTCAAGTTCCGACACACGCAATGCTTCGAAAAATTCGGCGGGAGGTGGGAAACAGAGTGTCTTAACACTAGGTCCCCTCTACCTACCCTACTGTATGCGGGAGACGGCATGAAGCTGATTTGAACTTTAGTTTATTATGTAATTATAACAAACTACGTCTTGAAAATTGTAAACGTTTTGACTTTGAGAAGTTGTTATAAAAACCTGTGAATGTAATTACTTAACTTACGTTAATTATTAGAGTTTATTGCTTACTTCTTGTGGACGTTTTTGTATGTGAAATTTTTTTATAAATAATAATTATTCTCTATATAATTTTATAAATGCTATGTTAGGCTGATGGCATAATATTGACATGGAAGAGGTAGAAATCGAAGAAAAATGTGAATATAGTTATAAATTTAAATATAATAGGAAGAGAGAAGACGAAGAAGAAGAATGAGATAAAGAAGCAAACTGTGCAAATGGGAGAAACACTTTCATATATTGTATTGGAGCATATTCTTACTGTATAGTTCCTTCGTGGTTAGGCGGAAGTGAAACCACACAATGGAGAATAATCACTAAATTTAAATTCTAGCTCATCGTATTGTATTTTAAAAATAAAAAATACGTGTGAAAGAACTATTTTGAAACGTCTATTAGTTTTTGAGATATTGTTCTTTAAAGTAACGCGCGACGCGAGATTCCGTCGGGCCGTAACCGACCCGCGTGTCGTCACTGGTCTGACAGAACTAGCTCGCTCAGTTCGTCTTCGTTCACGCGCAGTTCGCGCTCTTCTGTAGCTGGCGTTTCACTACGAATTTATTCCCACAGGCAGCCACACAGTGCCTGCATATTTTCAGGGACAGAGTACCCTCTTCCCTACCCACCCGGTGTCGCTGTAAAGGCCAATAGGGCTAACAGCATTAACCTCAAAACCGAAAAAAAAATACGAATTTAATTTCTTTTAATAAATAATATATAGGTATATTTTTTAAATCTTTTTTTTTACATACATAATGTAATAGCGAGCATTGTATTTTAAATAATTGAAATTTTGATATTACTTTTTTGTCTAAACTTCAATAAACAAACAGACAAAGTACTGCGCGAGATCTCCTAACTATCACCGGCGACTAGCGAGTTGTAAGACCAGTGACGTCACCGCCGGCCGCGGGACTGTTAGCGGCATTTGAAATTTTTGCAAACTTCAAATGCCTGTAAAATCATAACTACTTGGTTGTTTTTAATGAAACAAAAACTAGTGTATTTGTATACATAAAAACTTAACTGTAACGAACTTTGAAGCATTATTTCATACCTATTACCATTCCTTATTATCCCGCACATTTAATGTGAAATGTCATTAAAACAATAATTTGCCGTTAGCAATAGGGCAATTTATATAATGACATACAAAATGTGTATAAAATAAATAAATAAATCAACTTCACGCTGTATCCCGCACACAGTAGGGTAGGTAGAGGGAACCTAGTGTTAAGACAATCCGTTCCCCACTTTCTACCGAATTCTGGAGGCTTCGCGTGTTGAGTGGCAGAACTCAACGCCGCGCTTAGCCTCGACACCAGAGCGAAGAAATGGAAATATAAATGTATATCAATATTCAATTCCTCGAGTGGAGATCGACCCCACAACCGTCGCGTTAAAGTCAGACTCTTGTGCCGCTGCGTCACGACGGCCTACGAAATAGCTTGTTTTATAATTCTTATATTTCAATTTAATATAAATATTCTATTTATTTTTAATTAGTTTAGTCTATAAAATTGCATTTGTTAGTTTTATAACGAATAAATCTCGATTATTGTATTAAGTTGTATAGAATACTAGCGGCCAGCCCGCTGTTTCGCCTGCGTGAACTATGTTTTTATTAATTTCTGTCTCCATGACTACGTCCTAGTGACTTCAATGCAAAATTTGAGACTACCAGCAATTGTAGTAACGAAGTTTCATACAAACTTTCTACCCCAAAAACAACCCCTTGGAAGTCGAATATTGCAGATCCCCGTCTTGGTGAGCACCTACGTTCTATAAATAACTCCTATGCAAAATTTGAGATTCCTAGCACGTGTAGTTTCTGAGATTTCGTGATGAGCGAGTGGCCTTTCGATTTCATATATATATAGATATACAATTTATTTGAATAAAAAAATAATAATAGCAAGTTCTTAATAATTATAAAAATATATATGCAAGCAGTTTAAAAAACGGAAACTAATTTAAATAATTCGTCGTAATGTAAAATTGGAAAAAATATTATAAACAGAATATTTCTTATTATAATTTTAAATAGACACATACATGAACTTACCGTCTAAATCCATTTTAAGAAAGAGAGTCGCTCCAATATTGTAATATTATATCAACGTTATATTTAAAACAAACACCAAACATTTACCACGACTTTAGACAATAATAATAATATATTAATATATAAACATATTAACATATAAATGTTAGTAAAATTGTCCACAGATAAAAAAATCCAATGAAATCCAATGACTGGGCTGAATGCGTTCTACACTATTATCACATTCGCTGAATACAAAATAAAAATTAACACAAGAAATACGCGTACGTATGACAGCTTCAACAGTCTACGCTGTTATGAATTCATTTTCGACCAGTTGTGTATAAAAATATATATAATACCTATTGAGGTCGTCGTTGGCACAAGGGCGTAACGGTAACGTAACGGTTGTAGGATCGATTCCCACTCGAGGAAGTGAAATATTTATTAACGTTTATATTTCCATTTCTTCGCTCTGGTGTCGAGGTTAAGCGGCGTTGAGTTCTGCCACTCAACACGCTAAGCCTCCAGAAATCGGCAGAGAGTGGGGAACGGTGTGTCTTAACACCAGGTTCCCTATGTGTACCCTGTTGTGTGCGGGATCCAGTGTGAAGCTGATTTATTTATTTATTTATAACAATATAATATCCATGTTTAAAAATAAGAAACAACTTTGTGCCAACTTCTTTAACCGTAGATATCTACAAGGTATATATTTTTTATTTGGATCTTGTCTGTTTTAGCAAATAAAGTTACCTTTAATGTGTATAGTTGTTTTCTTATGCAAGTTTTATATAATAATTTATTTTTTAATGTGGCAAGTAAAAAAAAATGTAGTGACAAGTAATTGTTTTGGCTCATATTGCTTATTGGTATAAGGTTTAAAATATAGAAAAAAATCATTGTTCTCTTTTCCTAGGTCTAGGTTTTATACGGAATTCTCTAAAGTTTTAAGAGGCCATTCGTGGCGCAAGGGGCAAGTGGGTGTGCCTGTAAATGCGACTGGTTGTGAGTTCGAATCTCACTCGAGGAAATGAAATATTAAATTACTTACATTACGGAAATATTATATTAAAAAATGGTACGGAACGCTAAAAAGAAAAAAAACTGTGAAATGTTACAAGCAACTAAACAGTAATTACATAACAGATTCATATGTATTTTTATTAAAACATAATAATAAATACATATAATTTTATGTCTCTAACACATTGTAAGGGTAACTACTAAGGAAAACATTGCTAGCATCATAAATACCAAAAAGATAAAAATATTATTAATTGAAGTTATGGTGTACCGTTAGTCTGCCAAGACTTAGACTGGTGAAGATTAAGACTGGTGATCGCGTGGTGATATCAATCTAAAATTAATATTAAATATTCAGGTCTCTATTCCATTCAGCACAGGAAAAATTTAGCTTTTAAGTTCAACGCAGTCAATAGACACGATCACAATACAAACAAAAGAAAAATTAAAAGAAAATACATAGATATTTCATAAAAAAAAATAATTACAAGCTTATATTTGTAGCAGAGGCGTAGTGAAGGGTGGGGGGGTTAAGTTGGGCAAGGTGAGGATCATGCCACGCTACTCCCAAATTGGCGCGGAGTGGTCCTCAAAACTCTTTTAATATAATATGTATTTCATCAAATATATAATATGCATTTAATTTAATTATGTAAGGACCACTCAGCTAAAGCTAGGCTTGAGCCTTTTAAAATTTTATTAATTTATTAACACACACACTACATATGAAATTACAAGGGTTCGTCTGGGGGGCGCTGAAAAAATATATTACCCCCGGGCGCGAGTTATGCTCCCTAGAGGGGACCCGGGAATCTAATTTTAGAACACTCCTTTCCCATTAAGACATTGCCGTTCCCCACTTTCCGCCTAATTTCCGAAGCATTGCGAGTTCAGCGGCGGAAAATATTAATAAATTATAATTCATTGTCCCGAATTGGCATCGAACCCACAATTGTCGCCTTATCAGACAAACCCGCTCCCTGCAGGCTGCTGCACCAAGGTGGCCTCTATTACAGAAGTAGATATAAGCAAAATAGGAAATAATAAAGTACAAATTATTTTTAATATTTTTATTTTATTACATTTATATATTTTCATTATTTACTGTATAGTTGTACGTACATAGATTAAGTCTTAGTCTTAGTTCTTAGCTTATACTTTACCTTAATATTTTTTCTGCTTCACGCTGTATCCCTTGACCCCTAGTAATAAGACACTCAGCTGCCTACTTTCCGCTGAATAGCGGAGCTCAACGCCGCCACCGGAGCGGAAAAATTAATATATTAAATATTTCTGTTCCTCGAGTGGGAATCGAACCCACCACATGTCGCGTCAGTCCTCTTGATATATGTAGGTAAACATTAATTACTTGCATTCTATATGTACATTATTATAATAATAACCCAAAAGTTATTAATTTTCTTTTAAAGAGTGGAATATTAAATGTCATTTTGTAAAGGATCTGATCTTATCACTAAACTTTCTTATCAGATATTTAAATGTAACAAACAAATATTAATATGAAATATACTCATATCTAGAAAGTTGCATAATGCCATTATATGCGATATGCTAATGCCTATATGTAATTAGGCCTAATGACCTACGTCATACGTAATTAATCCACATTTTTATCATTAATTTTAAACTTTTATCATAAATTATACGAATTATAGATATCGTATTTACCAGAATATTCCGTACAATATTTGGTACCACGGCTCTGGTTGACGCTTGCGATATTCGCAATTTGGTTTTAGTTCAGTATTATCAACAGGGTCGTCAATGAACACATTGACAAATGCATCCCTTATGCCAAACTTCCACATCGCCATATAGGGAAAGTATCTTCCCATATAATTGCTGTATTTGAAATATAAATTCAATAACATTCTTCCTAAATATGTGAAATAAAAGCATATCATGAAGTTATTGAAAGCTAATTTGTATTTTGCTACGAATGATAAGTTTTTGTAAGCTGGTGAAGTATCCACGGAGTCAAAGTCACGAAGATAAAATGTAGATTCTCCTGTTTTCGCTATATTTATTGGACATTTCTCCATTAATTCAGTTGCACGTACACCTGTAAAAATTAGGACGATTACATTAAATGAAAAATTTGAGTCTTTTCGTTTTAAATTATGTTCAACAGTAAAAAGAGCAACGATTAATGTGCAATAAGGCCATAAATGTCAAAAATAAACTAAAATTAAGCTAGGTAAAATGGGGCGGACGCATGGACTAACGAAAGACCTTGTCCTCAAATTTCAAGTCCCTCAGCTTGCCATGGAGCGGGCTATGCTCGGTATATCCCTAAAGGATAGACTCCGAAATGAGGATATCTGGAGGAGAACCAGAGGTACCGACATAACTCAAAGAATTAGTAAGCATATTTGTCGTAGAGCCTGCCGCTAGAGCAGAAGTGTCTTAGAGTGCAGACCCCGTACAAAAAGTCCGGTAGGGCCGACGACCTAAAGAGGTTGGCGGGAAGCGGATGGGTCCGAAGAGCTGAGGATCGAGTGTGGTGACGAGAATTGGGAAAGGCCTTTGTCCAGCAGTGAACAAAAGATGGCTGTCGATGATGATGATGATCATGATAGGTAAAAGAAATAGATACAAAGAATATAAAAAATTAGATAATAGAAAGACAACGAAACAGGAAGGGATTTTCCTTATACTTACCAATGTCTTCAGATTGTCCTTTCAAAGCGTTCCTAAGTTTTTTTTGAAAATCGTACCTTTCATTTTCTGTATATACATATCCAGGAACATCGGCTAAATATTTAACTGAGAAGATCATTGACTGAGGCTCTACAGATGTCAATATATTACTAAGACCATTTATCATTACATGAGTAGCGTGGTCGAAATATTCGGGAACGTTCTCTAAGCACGGAGTGTATACTCGATCCAGTATGATTTGGCATATTTGACGAGTCTCTTCGTAACTGCCTCTGCATACGTTATATCTGAAAATAAAACCTGTTCTGTGAAAGTAGGAAAACGGAAAGGAATATGCATATTGTTAACATTTTTTTTGTTGTTTATTTTTTTAATGACTGACATGATGTTTTTAATTATTGATCCCGAAATTATTATTTCATTATTTTATTTAACGGCTGAAATCATTTTTATATGAAAAAAATAGAAACCTGTCTTTCAACCCTATCATGTGTGCAATAACTCTCCAAAAGTGGACATACGCTTCCCAGTCGCCGTCCTGAAGCTGAGTTATGGAGAATTCTTCTGGTTTTAACACAGAAAATCCAATAAAACCAAACAGCGTGAGAGCCACGTCCCGCTGAGACACCGTACCAGCGCCTTTCAGTTTGGCTGCCCTGCTAGCTTGTAGGTGCCGACTCCTGACAGTGTAAAGAGACTTCCAAGATCTTAAATAAAAGCTTTATTTTAATATGGACGACTTTATTTACATGACTGTCAATCAAATCTTTCTTAATATAAATTCCAAAATCGATGCGGTCTTTATGACCCGCAAGAAACAAATTATTTTTAACAAAATTATCTATAAATATTTTTTTCTCGAGTGAACGGAAAAAAGAAAAAACAACATTTGAATCGGTTAAGTCGGTTTTGCGATTAAAGTGCAAACCAACCGCGCTTATTTATTATTGAATTCAAGCTACAATAGATTTTCCCACAATTATATCTTCTATATATAGACATCGATCATTGGCAATTTTATAATAAGATATTTTTCTTATTCAATAACCAATATACACAAAACTAGATTTTATGTTAAGTGTTGTAAAGTGGGGAACAAAACCTCTTATGACGAGTTTCCCTCAGCCTACCCTGCTGTGTGCGGGATACAGCGTGAAGCTGATTTAATTTTTTATAAGAAATTAACCAAACCCGTAGAGCTGTCATGTAACCAATACTTACACTGATCCAGGCTTAAGTTCATTTTCAAACCATGAGATTATATGAAGATGAGTGGAATAGTATCTTTTATAAGCTGTGTATTCTGAATTAGAGCGTCGAGTGCCAACTAAAATATTTAAAATCGATGGTATTGCGAATACTGCCACCAATCCCGCCACCATCGATGCTGTGAACATGAAACAGAAATCCCAGTAGAAACGTTTTCCCCTGTAACAAAATATAATTGTATATTATAGCTTGACATTAAAATGCTTTATCTTCGGTAGGTGTTTTCTTTTTATCATTTCAAACGCTATTACGAAGCATTTCCTAGTGTGTTTTCCAATGCTAATTATCTTAATGATTCTGAAATACTAACTGATTAAATTTCTTTTCATCGAACCATTCCGGTAATTTCATTTCCAAATCCTCAACTTTCCCTTCATCGCAGGGCTCTACGTGCGCTTCATCACTGAGCAGCCTGTCTACAAACTTTTCCACTAAAACAAAAAACAAATCCAAAAGTTAATAGATTTTTTTTTGTAGCTTCATGCTTCACGCTTACAGCAGGATGGGTAGAGGGAACCTGGAAACCAATAACCATAATGTTAAGAGACTTCCATTCCCCACTTTACGCCGAATTGCACGCTAAGGGGCGGAATTCAACGCTGCGATTTGCCAGAGCGATAAATAAAAATATTAAATATTTCATTTCCTCTAGTGGGAATAGAACTTGTGCCCCTCCACCACGACTGGAGATATTTCTTATTTATAAAAACATACGTTCACAAATACCTTTATTTGTGAACGTATCTAATTCTTTCTAAATTTCTTGATTCTATTCTAATTAAGGTGACTTCGCATAACATACAAATCAAAGGATATATATTACGTTAGCATGAAAAGGTAAACTATATATAGTATATATCTTATTTTTCAATTAAAATCTGAGATAACAAAGTACAAACATTGATAAAAAAGAATTGCAAGTATTTAGTAGTTATCTCTTAATATTATTTTTTTCTTAGCTAGCAACAATTTTATGGTTATTGTGTACAGAAACTATTAATAATGCGTATATTTGTCTATTGTTAGTTTTCAAAGCAACTTTTTGTGACTGAATATTTAAGATTTATTTAAAACGTAAACAAATTTGATGATGATAAATTAAAAATGTCATACTTGTCGTACCTTAGTTAAAGTTCGTGTATTCGTATTTAAAATATTTGTTTTCACGTACTAATTGTATGATAGATGCGAAGGTCGTCGTCAAAATACGTTATTTTACAATGTCTCGGAACGTAGATCAAAAACCGGTTACTCACCGAGGCTTCCATATTGATTTGAGTATTGTAGGTCAACGGGAAGTATTACTTATAAAAGTTGACAAAATTAAATTTGCCGTTATTCAAGCATTTTATATATAAATTTGTAATATTATTTTTTATATAAAATTTTCGATTCGATCGAAATCGAACCATAAGTGAACATTTACAGGTATTTTTCATTTATGTGTTATTTTTAACATTTATCGATTCGATCGTTTTTCTTTTATTTGTATCGTGAATTCTCACTGTGCCAAATTTCATAACTCTAGGTCCACGGGAAGGACTGTATAGATTTCGATTACGCATCACAAATATAAGATAGACGGAACCGCGGACAATAAAGTGATTCTTATAAGAATTACGTTTATTTTTCTTTTGAGATACGGAACCCTAGAAACGATTCTCTTGTTTAAATTCATCACAATGGAGAGCAATACGTGACTGACCATACATTACAAGGTTTAATGCACCGGAATTCTCGGACTCATTTCTCACTGCGGATAAACGGTCATTACATACCATAAATTCATGTACCAATCGTTCAGATGGATGGTACACTCTAATTTCATAAATGTGAATGTCGATTTGTTCTCGTGAAAAATATCCAAAAAAGTAAAAAATAAATTCATTTAATTTTGTTTCGAATACAAACAAAATTAATTGCAATATTCTTTTTTTTTAAATTAAAATCTATTTTAAAAATTAAATCACGCTTCACGCTGTATCCGGCTCACCCTAGTGTTAAGACACTCCGTTCCCCATTTTCTGCTGGATCCTGGAGGAATTGCGTGTTGAGTGGCAGAACTTAACGCCGCGCTTTGCCTCGATACCAGAGCGAAGAAATGGAAATATAAACGTAAATAAATATTTCACTTCTTCGAGTGGGGATCGAACCCACGACCGTCGCGTTACAGTCACACCCTTGTGCCGCTGCGCCATGACGGCCTTAATATATTCTTTTTATCGTTCATCATTAGTCTATTTATCATCAATTTTTAATATTGACTCTTTGACGTTTTGATTTCTTAAAATATATTTAAGCGACTGTAATTATTTATTCTACATTTATCTAAAAATACACAAAAATAATATGTAAAAAAGTTAATAGCTACGAAACTAAATTATTGTGGCTATAAAGTAAAAACATAGAATAATTTTAAAATTGAAATGTAAAAAATAGCATGTAATAATTTAAGCATAACATACCCACAAAAAAAACATAGTTTTATAATATAAAAATATAGGTATTATTAACTTTTATATGTTGTTTTATACGGATAAAAAATTAGAATGTTATAAAAAATTTGCAAATAGGTAAATTTTATGTTGCTATTTTTACTTTAATGAAAATTAGATTAAATATTCGAAGTCTTGGCTTTCAATTTTGAACATTGACTCATTCTTCTTCTTCTTATTCTTCCTGGCATTAATCCCGGCTATTACCAGGGTCTGCCTTCTTACTCAACCTACTCCACTTTGCACGATCTTTTGCGTCCTCGGTGGTTAGACCATTGGCTCTCATGTCCTGCATCACGACATCCAACCAGCGCTTCCTTGGGCGTCCGGGAGGTCGCGCCCCAGGAACTGGTATAGCAAGGCACTTGCGTCCGACATAGTTCTTAGGCCGGCGCGTAACGTGGCCAAACCATCTCAAGCGACGCTCTTGGAGCTTATCCGCTACGTCACGGACCCCAAGACTACCTCGAATGAATGTGTTGCGTATGCGGTCAGACCGCGTTACGCCGCACATCCACCTCAGCATCTTCATTTCCGTGACGTGAAGCTCCTGAGTGTGCCGAGATAGTGCTGGCCAACATTCGCTGCCGTATAAAAGAACCGGTCGGACGATGCTCTTGTATATCAGCCCCTTGAGCTTGGGCGGTATTCTGCGGTCGCAGACCACACCAGTGACCTCCCGCCATTTGGCCCAGGCAGCGCTTATCCGGCCATGGACATCGTGGTCGATGCCTCCAGACTCGTGCATAACGGATCCAAGGTACCTGAACTTCTCCGACTTAACGGCTGGTTCAGGACCTATAAGGATGGTGCTCGAGTCCCGGTTCCCGCAGGCCATGTACTCTGTCTTCGACACATTTAGTTTAAGGCCGCCGTTCTCAAGCGTACCCTTCCAGAGGTTCACTTTACGCTCCAGCGTCAGTCGGTTCTCGGCAATGAGTGCTATGTCGTCGGCATACATCATCAGCCATGGAGGCTGGTCCTGGATGTGAGCCGAGACAGTATCGAGCACTACATTGAACAAGAACGGACTAAGAGCCGAGCCCTGGTGAACCCCCACTGTAATCGGGAAGGGTCTAGTGTCGCCAACAGCAGTCCTAACCATAGAAGCGGAATCGTGGTACATGCCTCTGATAATCTCAATATAGGCCTCAGGGATCCCTTTGGATCGCAATGCCCACCAGATACACTGACGAGGCACACAGTCAAAGGCCTTCTGCAGATCTAAAAAGGCCACGTGCAGAGCTCTCCTTTTTTCCCTGTATGCCTCCATCAAAGTTCTGAGGGCGAAAATGGCGTCCATGGTGCCCGATCCTGGCTGAAATCCATATTGAGACTCAGAGACAGTACACTCTCGGCGGAGCCTGAAGTCGATCATGCGCTCGAAGAGCTTCATGGTATGACTCATAAGCTTAATGCCCCTATAACTACCACAATCTTGAACACTGCCCCTTCCCTTGTAAATAGGGGTAATAAAGCTAAGCCGCCACTGATGCGGCATCTTACCAGTGTTCAAGATATGGTTAAAAAGGTCAGTAAGCATGAGCACACCAAGAGAGCCCAACGATTTCCACGCTTCGATCGGAATGTCGTCAGGTCCCACCGCTTTTCCGTTCTTCATGCGTCGAAGGCAATTACGTGTTTCGTCAAGGGTTATTGGGGCAATAAGTCCGAGGTTAGGCGGTGGGTCGTGATGAAGACTGCATGGGTGCTGAGTATTCAGCAACTCCTGGAAGTAGCTTCTCCACCTCTCCTTCACAGAGGCATGACTACAGAGCAGCGTGCCCTGGGAATCTTTGACGCAAAGACATTTTGCGATATCTTGCGTCACTTTATCCCGGGAACGTGCCAGTTTGTAAATGAGCTTCTGCCCCTCCACAGTTTCAAGTTTATCATACAATGGTGACAAACTTTCACTGCGGGCTCTGGCTACAGCTCTTTTACAGGCACGTTTAGCTACTGTGTACTCCAGTCTGTCTTCAGGAGAGTTGGATTCCTGCCACTTCTTAAAGGCAGCCTTCTTTTCACGAGTCACTTCCTGCACCTCGTCATTCCACCACCATGTCTCCTTGTCGATGACACGTCCTCCCCTAGAAAGGCCAAGAACTCGCCTGCCCGCCGCAATGATTGCCGACTGAGCCCGATCCCAAGCATCCTGAGCAGTCTCGGTGTTAGTCGAAAGATCGTGACTTTTCACCTCTGCCAGGAAGTCGGTCTGCATCGGTCCATTCAGCAACCACCACTTGATCCGAGGCCTACGTTTCTCGGCTACTTTCTTCTTCGGAGTGACGTTAAAGTCCATGACAAGAAGACGATGTTGGGCCGTTAGGCTTTCGCCTGGAATGACCTTACAGTTAGTTACCCTGCCCATATGACACCGTCTGGTCAATAAGTAGTCTATTTGAGTTGAGTGGGACCCGCTCTTATACGTGATAAGGTGCTGAGAATTCTTTTGGAAGAACGTATTCACGACGGCCAGATCAGACGCAATACAGGTTCTCAGAATGTTTTCTCCCTCTGCATTGCGAAGACCGTGCCCAAAACCCCCGTGAACACGTTCATACGGCTCAGCAGCCTTACCGACGTGCCCGTTCAAGTCCCCCCCAACTAAGACCACTTCGGTAGACGGCACAGCAAGTAGCACCCCTTCATACTGCTCCCAGAATGTCTCCTTTTCGGCCGCGCTACATCCCGCCTGGGGAGCATAGGCACTGATTAAGTTTGTGATGACGCCCTCAATCAGTACCCTCACTCGCATCAAGCGGTCGGAGCGACGGTCAACTTCAAGGAGCCCATTCTGAAGCTCTTCAGAAAGCACTACCGCTACACCGTTTCTACCCGAAGGTGACCCAGTGTATATAAGCCGGTAACCCTGTCCGATGTTACGGGACTTATTGCCCTTCCAGCGTGTTTCCTGGAGGAAGGCACACTGGACCCGACGTCTCATGAGTACATCTGCGAGTTCCCTGCATCGTCCGGTCAGAGAGCCAATATTCCACGTTGCAAAGCGGAGTTTCCGTCTGGGTACTAGCCGCTTTAGACGTGCCCGTACATGACACGGTAGCCCTTGCCCACTTGTCGCAGATGTAGGGCAGGCCCAGTCTCTTATGTTGTCGGTCCATTTAAGTGGCGGTTGGAGGTTTTTAATTGGAGCGACTGCCGTAGGACCTCCAAAACCCCTTTGTGGGGAAAAACCGAGGGGAGAGGAAAATAGAAGGGGTAGGATAGGTAAAAGGAGGGAGCTAAGGAAAGGAGGAGAAGGGGGGGGGGAGTTAGGACACCATTCTTACGGACTGGATGAGGATGTAAGAGTGGCGGCTCGAGGATCCGGGGTCGCGTACCCGTATGCCCACAAACAAATATCGGACAGATATTAGTCAGGACATCCTCTGGATCCCTGACTGCAAAATATATTTTAATTCCGCATTGCTCCCTAAATATTAAAATATAAGTGAAAATTTTAAACATTTACAAAATTAAACGATCGAAGCAATCAATGCTTAGTCGAAATAAATGATTTGAAATTCATAAAATAACAATGCATAAAATATTAATAAATGAATGTCAAAAAATAGAGTGAGAATAGAAAGAAACAAGAAAAGAGTATTTGTGGATAGAAAATAAACATTTTCTAGCTATAGTATATAACAATATTTAGAAAAATATCTTATTTTCTAGAAAGTATTTTTACTATATCTTTATGTCAAAAGATTAACACATAGACCCACTCGTGCGAAGCCGGGACAAGTCGCTACTAATTAACTAAGAACTTTCAGAAAAACGAAATGTCAATATTAAAATTAAAAATCAGCTTCACGCTGTATCTCGCACACCGGGTAGGCAGAGGGAACGTAGTGTTAACAAACACCGTTCCCCATTTTCCGCCGAATTCTGGAGGCATTGCGTGTTGAGTGGCGGAACTCAACGCCGCGCTTTTGCCTCGATACCAGAGCGAAGAAACAGAAATATAAATTTAAGTAAATATTTCGTTTCCTCGAGTAGGGAAATATTAATAACAATAATTGTGAATATCATTAATATAACAATATTAAAAGTGACCTTGTAAAGTGAAGTTAAATTTAGATACATTGCATATTAGTATACAAAAACAGAAATTAATTGTTTAGCTGCATCATTTCTGTCTAGACATTTTTATCGTGTTTTTTGTTAGATAAAATTTCAAAAATTTTAAGATTCTTTGGAGATACTAAAGAATGAACGTAATTCTGGGTGGTGACGGAGGGTTAAAAACACTAAAAAACATCACACGATTAATGGACGGCTCATAGCAGGGTAGGCAGTGGGAACCTGGGAACCTAGTGTTAGTGCACTCCTGTTCCCCATTCTCTTCCGAATTCTCGAGACATTGCATGTTGAGCCAAAGTTAATTACATACGGACGCAGTAGAGTCGCCAACCTTGAGACAGCAAAAAATAAAAAAAATCAAATGGATTTTAGGATTAATAGGTAATATCACTTATTTAGGTCCATTATATAAGCCGCTCTAAAGTCTGAGATTGAGATCGATCTTGAGAGTGGTTTATAAATACGGAATGTATTATGTAATGTATAATTTAACAGTATTGGAATGTATATGAATATATGAAGTTAAGTGAACATTTTAAAATAGCAAACATTCGATATTTTGTTTTAGGTAAAAGCTATATTTTTACTTAATGAGCTTTAAGAAATCATTTTAAAATATTTTTTTTTTATTATATGGCAAACGGACATTATTTTTGAAGAAAATAACTTTTAATTACATTACATAGTTCTGAGATAAATAATTTTGAATAAACATACATCCATATGTGCCTATATGAGCAGTGGCACGAGCGTGTGACTGTAAACACAATGGTCGGATTCGATTCCCACTCGGGGGTATCACTATTAAGTAATATTTCCATTCCTTCATTCTCTGGTAACAAGGTAAAGTGCGGCGTTGAGTTCCGCCACTTAATAGGCGATGCCTTGAAAATTCAGCGGAGGTAAAATTGAGTGCCTTTAAGACAATACCTATCCGGGTCCAATATTGTTTCCATTACTTTAAATTGTATTTAGATTATTATATTATGAATAATAATTTGATCTGTGTCTTTGTAATGTTTAAAATTATATAATTTTGACCAAAAATGGTGTGCTTTTTTTTCGAAAAGAAGACAAATCTTCTATAACATTCGATCCATTTTACTCGTACAATATTTAACTAACCCCCCTTATGCTCCGCTGTGTGACTGTTCTACGATACACTTAGCTTAGCTATTTATAGGATTGTAATATGACGAATAAGATCGGTCGACCTTCACTTGTTGCTTATCCACTTAATATATCCATGTAGACTTCTTTAGCGTCACGCTGTATACCGCACACAACAGGTTCCTCATTTACCGCCGAATTGTGCTGGCATTGCGTGTCGAGTGGCGGATCTTAACGCCACGCATTCGCCTCGTCAACAGAGCGAAGAAATTAAAAGAATAAATATTCAATTTCTTCAAATGGAAATTGGAAACCACAACGTCACCACGACCCATGTAGTAAACGAATTACAAATTGCATCTTGAAAATTGTAAATGTAATAAGAACCTGGTCTTGTGAAAAACCTGTTAATATTTTCACTTGAGCGTTAATTCCTAGATTTCATTATTTACTTTTTGTTGAATTACTGAATATGTGTTAAAAATATATCTGCAGATATAATAAAATTTACAAATGTACATTAAGGCTTACGGTATAACCTTAACAGCGAAGAAGTTAAAGGAAAATGTGAATATACTTATAAATTTAAATATGATGGAAAGAAAGAAATCAATGGTCTTCTGTTCTGTCTTAACAAGGGGTTGATGGGTGCTCATATTTTCTCGGCCTATCCTGTTATGTGTAAAGCTGAATAAAAGACCACAAAGAAGAAGAAAAAGAAATAAATTGTGAACTATTTCGTTATGCAAAAAGCACCGCAGCGAACCTATAAGGTGCCTAAAATAAAACGAGATATCGAGATAGGTATTTTTAAATTGTTACATATTTATATACCTTACAAGTTTTCGTAAATAATTGATTTATTTACCAAACGCAGGTTTAAGCATATTTTTTAAATGAAGTATATATAATGATTTTTTATTTATTACCTGACGAACTTGTGAACATAATTAATTAATAATTAATAGTGTTATAATAAATCAACAATTATTAATTAATTAGGCTTATGACCATTTTAGGTAGCCTTTAATTTAATTTCACTTGGGTAATTAGTATTAATAATATTCTTGATTCAAATTTCACATATACATATGAATATGAAAAATAAAAAATATTTCCAAAATATTAGGTATAAAGTAGTGCCAAAAAAAATCTATAGAAAATTAAAGAAAGGAAATTACATAAAATAAAATATTTAAATTTTTTCTCATAATGTAAAATAGTAAAAAACAATTTAAACACAAAATATTTCTTATTGGAATTCAAAATAGGAACATGAACTTACCGTCTAAATCCATTTTAAGGTAGAGTCGCTCCAAAATTTTTATAATTTATACGCTTTTAAAAAAACCAAAAACAAACGCTTGGAAGGACTTTAAAAAGACATTGTCGAATATATTATCTTATGTAATATGTTATTACAATTGTCGAACGATAAAAATGCAATGAAATGACTGGACGGTCCGCCTTTTACACTTTATATTATCACGAAAACTGAAAAAAAGATTAAAAAAAATTGAATTGAAACCAGATAAAATGAACGTAAGAAATACGTACAACGGATTCAACCGTCTGCACTGTTATGATTTTATTTGCAAGCCGATTCATTTGAGAACTTCATTTTGAACTAGACTTGTATATGAGTTTGCCATGTATGCCTAAATATGTAAATAAAAAAATATATTTTATACTAAATAAAAATAAAATACAGCTTCACGCTGTATCCCGCACACAGCAGGCTACGCAGAGGGAACACAGTGTTAACACACTCTGGTCCCCACTTTTCCCGAATTCTGGAGGCATTTTTGCCTCGATATCAGAGCAAATTGCAGCGCAAAAGCAATACATACGACAGCCTAACACTATGTACTCTATCTACGTAATAGTAGGTAAGCTCACGAGCTCCACGTGATGGTGAAATCGGTGGAAACTTCTCTACAGGCTTAACTTACCACGCTGATACTGTGCCCAAAGCATTACTTCACTTTGTTGTGACTAGCATCTAATGGGAGGTATTTTCATCAACTATACAATTTAGGACGTTAAAAGCCGGACGTCCGGTAATATCCTTCAATTGCACAATGCAAATGCATCTAGATTCTAGTTCTATATTATCAATTGAGCTTTTCATATTTTTCATAACTGATAGCTGCTACGCATTATCCGATTACCATCTTTGGATTACGATTTTCAGGCCAGTCGTGGCGTAATAAAATAAATCAGCTGCACACTGTAGCCCGCACACAGCAGGGTAGGCTGAGGGCATTCTGGAGGCTTTGCATGTAGAGTGGCGGAACTCAACGCCGCGCTTTATCTCGACACCAGAGCGAAAAAACGGAAATATAAATTTAAATAAATATTTCATCTTGTCAAGTGGACATCGAACATACAACCAGTCGGTTTTACAGTCACACCCCTGCACCACGCTGGAATGTTAAATACATATTTATAAACCTAGAAATAACCTAAGTACCTATATAAGCATATCTAATATCTGTAATATTCACATTCTTCAGCCTTGTTATTATTTTGAACGATAAAATAATTGCTCTATCATTGCGATGATTATAAGCTATGTGCTTCATTATGTATAATATATATAATCAAAATGATTGATCATACAAAATTTTAAGCAATTTATTAGCTATAAATATATTTTTTTGTCCCATCTTAGTTGAAAGTGGTGGAAATAAGGAGCGAAAGTGTCCCATTCTCTCTCTCTTACTAAGGACTAAAATCAAACTTGCATCCACTTGACGCAATAAATCGTATAAGCACTACGGAAGATATATGGGAGAGATTGTCGATTTTGATCGAATGACAATAATCTGCGAGTGAAGATGTCCTAATTTTGTCTCTTAAGTTCGTAATATACTAGATATATATTTACACATTTTCATGTAAATATTTTCATTGTAGTAAATGTATATGTACATAAAAGATGTAAACGTATTATACATTTACATATCAGCCTAAATTTAAAATTCAAATTTTCTAAGCGCGGCTGTACCAGCAGTGGAGCAGAGATATAAAGTGTGACTGTAAACGCGGCAGGTTGCGCGTGTGGGTTCGATTTCCATTCGAGAAAATTAAATATTTATTATTTTCATTTCTTTTCTCTGATGTTGCGGCAAAGGATGACGTTCAATTCCACCACTCCACACGCAATGTCTCTACAGTTCGGCGGGAAGCGGGGAACGGAATATCTTAACACTACTCCCTCCCTCTGATACTAGAGTAGGTAATATGTGCAGTATAGGTACAGCGTAAAGATACAAAAAAAAATTATGGTCATATCTAGAGATATTTTCTTGTGGCTGGATTTAGGATTGAGCAGATACTCGTATGTTCGTGTAAAGGTTTTAATTTTAATTTTTCAGGACTAATTTTTTGTTATCGACATTTCTGGAGTTGGCACAAGCCGCCCTTTTTCCTACGCCCATGATTGCAATCGAGGTCACCGTGCCGCAGTAGGATAGCATCTGTAAGCGTGATGGTTCTATATATCTGTTTAATGTTTGCATAGAAGCAATAAAACAAACGGTGGTATGGTGGTATGATCAGATCTTTTCCCTCCGCATGATGACTGAAAAATACTTGGCCGTTAACCAAAAAGTTTTCTATACCCTTGTGGAGTTGGAAAAAGGGTTTGACAGAGTTGTGAAAACGAAATTATTTTGCACCTTTACAGGGTGCAAAGTCAAAATTATTTCAGACTTCAAAATTATTAAATCTTTCTATAATTATTTTTTTAACAAAATCAAAGTAGTAAGTTGGGAGCGGAGTGTCTTAACACTAGGTTCTCGCTGCCTACCCTGCTGTCCGCGAGATACAGCGTAAAGCTGATTTATTTTTTTATATCTTTGGACAATTAATAATGGTTACTTATAATTGTTATGTTAAGTAAATTTATTTTAGTTTATAATTTAAAGTCGGTTTGTTTTTTGTTAAAAAATAATTAATTCTTTAATTACTAATTGCACATTTAATCTTACAAAGTTTAAGATAAATAATTCTTACTGACACAATTATAGTTTTTGCTCAGGTGCGAGATAGCGTATTTTAAATGACAGCAATAAGTAATTATAACTTTTTTAAATACCAATTTTTAATTCATTAACGAATGTAACTTGAATTTAACTTACTGGTGTTGGATTTGACAATCTGCCACTGACAACACTGATTTTGACATAAAGTAGCAACTAGCTCATAGCTGAACTAGCAAATGGAAAATCAACAATGGAGGCAAATTTGATTTAAGTTTTTGTTTTGTCATAATAAGTATATTACTTACATTTCTCACAATGTAATACTATACCATATACTATCTCATGTAATAGTTGCAGAAATAAAACTCAAGCAATGAAATGTCATATACCGGGACCGAACGTTAAAGGTTACATTTTACTTTAATAATTTGTCTACAATTAATTAGCTTATTTAAATAGCTTCTAGTAAGTTATACATTCTATTAATAGTTAATTCTTTTCAGTTCTCGGTAGGACTATTCATGCTTTAGCAAGATTTGGAGATGAACTGTATCTGGAGTCGTTGGCAGACTGTATTCTATTAAGAACTTTAAATTCAGCTGAAAGCGCATATGCTATGATAAAATTCAATAAGAGTTTCTTTTCATATTTCAATTATAATTTTTATGCTTCTGAAGATAATGAAGGACTAAAATGTAAAATATCAATGAAATCTGCCTTAAATGCATTTAAATCTCCTACCCATATGGATAAACAAGTAGAAAACCTAGAAATAAAACTCGATCCAGAGTCTTGTAAATTAATATTTCAATTAAAATGCAAACAAGGTATTGTTAAAACACACTTTGTTTGTATATTAGACTGCAAAGCTATGCAAGCAGTGTATACCAAGGATTTAGTACCAAACAGGTAAAGTGAGAGGCCTTTATAAAAGATAATATTAATAACATTATACTGTACTGTACTGTATTTTTTTTGTAAAAAATTATATTTCTTTCTATCAGGATAACATCGTCACAGAGAGTATTGTCTGAAGCTCTTGGAAATTTTCAAAACTCAGATGACCAAATAACATTAGAAGTTTCATCTCAATCTCTTTTGATGCGGAACTTTGTGGATGCTGCTATGGATTTGTCAAAAATTATAAGGACACAGATATGTATGAAACCATCTGAGTTTGCAAGCTACATTATAGGCACTGATACAATAATAACTTTTACACTTAAAGAATTTAGAGCATTACTTGCTTTTGCTGAAGCTTTGAGTTTACCTATTCAATTACATTTTGAAGTCACTGGGAGACCAGCCGTTTTTATTATACACAATGGTACTACATTTGAAGCACATTTTGTATTAGCTACTTCCAAGCCCGAAGTTGCAACACAAGAAACTACACAAAATTGTTCAAGGGTAGAAAAACGAAAAGAAAGAATTTCAAGCCTTGAATCTGTTACAAAAAAACCTCATCTAGATATTGATGTAGAAAAATTTTTAGATGAAGATTCACATTTATTTAATTACATTGATATACCAGAAGGAAATTTGGATGTGGCTAAGGATTTAGATAATACTAATGGCATTGATATACACCTTGAAGGGGAAAAAATGGACTGTGATAATATACCAGCTTCTCCAACATCAAGAATTAAAATAAATTCAGTTTTCAAAAGATGTTTTGAAAGTACTTTCGATCCAAGAAGTATACAATGTACTGTATTGGCAGAAAACTCTGACAGTGATTGAATCAAAAAAATATTTTAACTGTTAGTAAAATTTATTTATTATTACAGTGAAAGGGAAAGTTATTCTAGTTTATTCAGCAATATTTTATTGTTAAACTGCAGCTGTATCCCATATAGTAGGAGAGGCAGTCAACCTAATTTTAAGATGCTCCATTTCCCACTTTTTGCTCATTTTTAAAACATGGAATGTGGAGTGGTAAAACTCAACATCTAACTTAATCTTGTTACCAAAGGAATTATTTATTCATAGGAATAATTTTTTTCATTTCTGAAAAAAACTCATTTTCTCAGGTCGGTATTGAAACCACAATCAATCGCATTTTTAGTCAGATGTCCATTGATTACACCGCATCAGCCTCTGAGTGTAAATTGCTGTCAATAGACAACCTAAGCATACTGTAGCCAATAGTTTAGGCTTATGATTTACTGTTAATTTATTTTTGTAAAAATAAAATATATACCTACATCTCATTACATATAATAAAAGGAAAATAAAATAACAATTTCACTGCATTATCATTTTATAGTAAAAATATACATACAAGTAAATAATGTACACACTTCACAAATTAATATAATATGAGGGCATAATAATTGTAACATTTGCAATTGAATATTAATTACAACATTAATTTTATTATTATTTCATTAATTCCAATCTATAGAGGAACCATCTGTATATATTTGAAGATACTTGATTGTCTACTTTAATAGCATTCTTTACAACTAAATATATAACAATTAGGCAAGTGACATAAATAGATTTTGATGAAACTTCATATATATAGATACATATAACACAAAATTATACTAGTATACACTATATGCCACAAAATGTGAACCATTGCATGTCAGGTAGCGTAAAAATGTCATTTTTAATAGTAAATTATTAGAAGCAATGGAGTACGCTGCTACAGTAAATTGACTTTGTCAATATGTGAGATGACTTGGTGCTATTAAGTAGCTCATGTGTGCTGTTATACCTAGTGTGTTGTGGGCAAGGTATATTGATATAAAAAGATAATATTAAAAAATTTGCATTTATTCATTAAAATAATAAGATTTAATTTCACTACTAAGATAGCATAACAAATAAACAGAAATTTAAGAACCTGACCACAAGGCTATCAATGATTCCTTGCATTAACTATGGTAACTAAAATTGACAAATACAAAAATTGCCAGATACAATTTTCGAAGATTTCTTTCAGCCATGACTATACATTTTAGCGACTAATAAATAATAAGTTTATTGCGTTATAAATTTGGTTTCACTAAACAGAGATCTGTCAAAAGACCAAATGCAGATTTATTTTCTGTGGAAAAAATATCGTACACCATTTTTAATTATAACAATAGCTAACTACCATGTCTTAAAAAAGATGAAAAAGACCTCGAGTTCTACATTTAATTTATTATTTATAAAATACGGCAGCGATACCATTTAATTACAATAATTATTTATTAAATCAATTTCAATATTGTCTCTGGCCCGATGTTAGGGCCTGCACTGTGGCGAGTCTTCACACTGTGGCGAGACCTCCAAACTGTCACCCATCACTCACAATCCAAATAAATAAATGAAAAAGGGCACTGTTATTTATGAACAATCCTCCTGGCTCTTTCTCACACACTGCGCTACTTTCCTTTTAAACTCCGAATATGATTCTCTCCATTCTTTCTGCAAAAAGAACGAGAATGAGCTGACAGCTACTACTATAAATTTGGTTTGGCGCCGGTGGGTGTGCAACCTAATGTTAAATTATATATGTCAATGGTGTCACGTGGCCCTTTTTCGACATGACATTCTGCTGTATAATTCCCTTTGATCCTAAAAACAATCTTCTTGACTTTTCCTAACACATCTGGCAACTTTCTTTTTGAAATCCGAATACCTCTCTCTCCATTCTTTCTGTGGATGCAAATAACATGAATATGAGTTTATTAAAATAATGAGTTTGCCCATACATGGTTATGAGATGAGGCTCTATATACTCTTTAGAGAACAATGGTTTATACAGTTATATTAAATACCCACGTAAGTGGACATAACAATAACGGGGACCGGGTGATCAATGCCCACTCCAGATTTTTATTAACAAATAATTAAAAATGAAAAATATAAAAAACAATTAATTCAAAATTTATCAAAAACGTTTGTATTTTTTTTTAATAGAATTTTCTTATTTTGGCTTGAAAAATTATTAAATCTTCCAATTAACATAACTGTAGACATATAACATTTAAATTTTGCACTACTGTAATTAAACAACTGAAACTACTGAAGTACACATAAATGAATGAAGATTACATTAAATTACCATTATTAATAAATTAAAAAATAAACAACACACAGTGCAACCTCAATTTAACGATACTGAAGGGAATCAGAAAATAATTTGTTACAATGAGGTTTGTTATACAGAGGTTAGGATGATCTACAATTAGTTTTAACATGGTTAAAAAATCTCAGCTTTTTCGTTTATCAGCACCTTACAAACTTTAAAACAACAGTGTTTACATAACTGAACGCCAAACAATAATAGTTGTCTTATGAGAGATTTAACAAGCCTGAACCTGTTGAGACAAGAAATTGAATATAATAAATTGATAGGATTTGTTATGTAAAGGTACGTAAACAATACTTTCTTTTTATATTTTGCAAAGATTTTTTTTTTTTATAACAAGGTTTTGGACAATGTATTTGTAATGTAAAGGTATTGTATTAGCTCTTACAGGCAGTTTTAGGGGATTTAAATAGAAGCGTTATATTGAGGGCCATTACATTGAGGTTATAATGCATTTATTAAACATTGAAATGATTGAGGATTTACAGAAAACAACTGACAGACAACACAGTAAAAGCTACTGCAATGTATGAAGCTGGTATTTGGAATGTAACAGATTTATTCAGAGCACTAGAGGTATATAACTATATAACACTAGTTATAAAACTTGTACAAGAATGGGTAAACAGGCTTTAAGGTTTTACAGTTCCACTAGTATACTGCTTGTGGGTTGGCCTGTTTGGAATACACTGAAAAAATATGCATATATCATACATAGAACCCTACCTAGAATAAATGTGATTATTTTAAAGTTTAAACCTATGTGGGGGTACCCACATAGGTTAAGACACTATTATAGGACTAATTTCACCAGAAATTACAAAATGTTTATGTGCAATATTTAAAAATAAGTTAAATTTTTAACATACATTGATACTGCCAACATCCTATATAAATAAATTCATAATAAAAATATGAGTATATATAAATTAATTAATTATTAAATATATGACATTAAATTAGCATTAGCATTATTATAATTAGCTAGATTAACAAAATTTACAGTAATATTAAATATTTTATTCATAATGAAGACAACTTCTATTTAGCAAATTATCTAATTTTTTTTTTGTAGCTACACAATGTATCCCGCACATAGAATGGTAGGCAGAGGGAGCCTAATGTTAGCACAGTCCATTCTCCGCTTTCTGTCAAATTGTTCATTGCGTCAAAAAGTGGTGGAACTAAACACCACTCTTGAACTTGTGACCAGAGCGAAGAAAAGGAAATAGTTTATTCTCCTAAGTGAACACAATAAACAAATATACAGCAAAGTAGGCACATGGAACCTGAGTACTTCTCTAAGTATAAAGTAATGTTTAAACCCTCCATTCTCCACTTTCCACCAAACTCCTGAGGCATTGTGTGTTGAGCAGTGTAACATTGCCTCCAAATAGATGTTATAATTTTAAATCAACATCTGTTTTACAAAGTACACAAAAAATGTAAGTGAAAATCGGAAGGTAAATGTTGCTGTTGATTAAAAAATGTATTAAGATATTTGTAAGTATCACAATATAATTGGGTGTGCCAATTCCTATATAAGTTTCCCCAACTTTAACAAAAATGACCATTGAAAGATTATAATCTGTCCTCAAACATACAATGCGTTAGATGAAATTCTAGTATATAGTCTATGCTTTAAAAAAATATTTTATTTAAAAAAAAACCTGTGAAAAATTATTTAGGTTAAAAAAATATATATATATATTTCCACTTACTGCAGCATCAACATTAGCAGGACTTTCATCATTAGGATCAGCCAACATAGAAATAACACTTATCAATATAGTCTCAACAGTGTGTACAGGCAGCCATCTTTCAGAGGCCTTCTCATAACCCCACTTATCATCACCTGGCTCATGTAATATTGATATACAGACATCACCATTCTTTTCAACTGTAATAATATCAAATAATTATATATATTTCACCCAACATGAACAAATTAAAATAATTTACTGCACAGAGCGGGAATTGAACCAACAATGACTACAGATTCAGACAACAGTATCTGATTGTCCCACTGTGGTACTAGTCTTACACAAAATATATACTTCACAAATATCCATGGTAAATACTTCAGGATATTAAAACTTATTTAAATAGGTAAAATAATGAACCAAAAACTATCACATGTTAAAATAATGTCTAAACATTTTAATTTAATAATTAAGTTGAAAAGTTAGATAACAATTTAAATAAAAAGAATGTAATAAAGCAATGAGTAGAATAACATACATATTATATACACTATTGATACATATATACAGTTATAAAAAATATAATGAAATAATACCACTTATATTAAATCTATTTATAAAAATGTAATTTTATACTCATAGCAAAAAAGAAAGATAAGAGGAATTTGATTATTACTCACTATTTGGATGCCAAATTTCAGTGACAAATTTCATCCTAGGTGGTCTCAAAGGGTACTCTTTAGGGAAGTGTAAATGTGCCTTAAAAAATCCACCTTCACTGGAAAGGAAACACATAAGTTTGAAAAATGTCTGCATGCACTGCAAATCAATAATACTGCATTGTTAGCAGAACTTATAAAACTGTAACAAATGTATATTGAAGTAGGTCAAAGTTAGGAAAAAAATGCATGCTAAAATTATTTTAGAATCTTATGTCTAATTGATATTTACATAGTTAACGAAATATTACTTTATATTTACGTTGCATATTATTTTTCTATTTATTTCATAAAACCACTTACTATAATGTGTCTGGAGGGCCAATGATGAGGACCTCCCATCTGTATATGTCATTGTCGTCTATCAACCCAGCAGAAAAACCTTCTACTGGATTTTTGTTTAGTTCTGAAAAAAATATATAATTTCTGACTCATCGGGACGCGCACATTTTTATACAAGCCGCGTGTGATAATAGTAATGTGAATCTTTGCCAAGATTTTAACGAAATGCCTCATTATTATATTATATTTGTCTTTGGCAGCTAGTGACAGTCACTGCGGTAGATATTGATTTTATTCCCACGTATTTATTACTTTGTATATGATATCCTAGTCCACTGAATAAGGGCGACTAAAGAATTCACTAATTTAAATTTGAAGACCACAAAGAACCCTTAAATTCGACCCGCTAAGGTCAATGATTGCACGAAGAGTTATGTCGCCTGACGCTCTCACTAAAGTGGTATTTAAAAATATTTTAAATTTTACTATATATTTAACATACCTGCTAATTGCTTTTTTAATAAAAGCGAGGACTGTGGCTCTGACATTAATTACAATTATGAAATTTACCCTGACGACACGAAATAAATGATATTTCCACAAAAGATGGCTGGCCGAATTTGTGCAGGTTGTGAAACATATGAGATGTGCTTGTTTCCGGTACGTTAGTGTTGCCATCGTAATATAACCCTAGGATCCAGATAATTTTAAGTGTTTTTTTCTTTTACCATAGGTACACAAAAATAGATTTATTTGTTTTTATATAAAATATTTGATTATTTTACAGTCATATTTGATAATATTTTGTAAAATAGAAATTTAAATTTCTATCGCATATCGATATCAAATATCGCACTCCTTTGAAAGTATCTTTTCACAAAAATTATAGAAATATAACTTATATTTTGCCGGGGGTGATTATTTTTAAATTAAGCAAGTCGGAATTTTTATATTATATTTAAAATTACTTACTTTATGCTCGATTACCAGATACAATTATTACGATAATTTACTTAGTTCATTTTTAAGATGTTGGAAACATCCCGCACCCAGCACCCGCGAGAGGGACCCTAGTGTTAAGACACTCCATTTCTCACGAATTCTGGAGGCATTGCATGTAGAGTGGCAGAACTCAACACCGCGCTTAGCCTCGATACCAGAAGGAAGAAAGGAGGAGGGGCGAAGGAGGGAAGAAATGTAAATATAAACGTAAATAAATATTTCACTTCCTTGAGTAGGGATCGAACCCACAACCGTCGCGTTACAATCACACCCTTGTACCGCTGCGCCCCGACGGCCTCAAACGGATATAATTAAAGCAAAATTATTTATTTTTCATTCATCTAGATTTTATTACATTATAGTCAAAAATGATAGTGAAAAATAAAAATATTTCTTATCATTAATATATTTTAATACTAATGTCTAATTTAGTATAAATAAAAATACCAGATTAAAGGTCATATAAAAAACCATTCCGTCTAGATATGAAGATTAAGAAAACTACAAAATCAAGCATTGCTTAAAAGTACTTTGTTGAAAAGATATATTTATTCAATAAATCATTCATTCTTAAAAGTTTAGTATTACATTAAACATATGAATTTATTAGTCACTATCTGAAGAATCTTTGCTTCTCTTCGCTTCTGGTTCTGAATCCTCACCATTCACTTGTTCATGTTTTCTTTTCTTTTTTTTATTCTTTTTTGATTTTACTCCATTTTGTTTTATAGGCTCATCTGATTTATTTTTAATTTTAACTGTTCCTTTGAATGAAGTGATGTCTTCATAAATTGATTTGAAATCCAAATTTGTTGGTATTTTACAGTTATCATGAAACATTTTGACAACATTAACTAATTTCCTCAATGTTACCAAGAAATTAGCGGTTACTTCTTTTTCGCTTTCAGTTTTAAATTCCGAAAACAAATCAATAAAAGCCTCCTCCAATTTATTTATATTTGTACTAACTTGCTCTGTTGAAGGCTTACTTCTGTTTAATGTTTGGTAAAAACCTAACATTAAGTTAAGACCTTCGTTGCGACGAAATTGTCGGACATTTTTATTAAAAATATTTTTAAGTATGATTGGCAACAGATGATACTTTCCTTCCCATTCAGTTTGTAAAATGTTATGGAAGAAAATAATCGGAAGCAAACAATTGCGATTATTAAAATAATGTTCGACAGATTCTTTGAGAATTTCAATAATAAGAGATGAATTCTTTTTCTTTTTTGGTGATTTAGAGTTAGTTGTGTCGATTTTTTGGGAACAGTGTATGATAAATGTTGCAAAATGTGTAATAACGTCACCAAGGGCTTGGTACACAAAATGAGACCTGTCCCCTTTATCTATGATCGATCTTAAGAAGTCACCTAATATCTCAACAGAAATATCACCAGTTGAATTAAACTTTTTGACTTTTGTCAAAAGTTTTATGGTTTTCCTTAATCTATTCTCTAATTCCTGGCACTGATTGTCTTGCATACAAAACTCAAGACACCTTGTAAGTGGGGCAATCATGCTCAGGCAAATATCCATGGCAGGATCTTTTTCCAAATATATTTCGATAAGATCAAGAACTCTTATTCTAAAATCGGACAACGTCTTTTTATTCTTACGCTCTCTTTTCGTTTTTTTATTTTTACCTTGTTGAAATTGTTTGAAGGCATCAGCCAAAGCCTCATCTAATTTCTTTCCTTCTTCTTCTGTTATCATATCAGCGTCTATGCTTTCAGCATCATCGTCAGGTGTAGTGGCATTGCCCAAGGCTTTCTGAACTGCTAATCGAAATTGATCTGGTATTTTCATATCTTCATTTTCATCCTCTTCTACTTCACTGTCAGTTTCATCATCTTCATCAGATTCATTTTTTTCCTCATCTTCATTATCGGATTCTTCGGGTTTGTCATCATCCACATCATCCTCTGACTCGCTGTCTGCCCTCAATGGATTATCCTCACTTTCTGGATCCAACACTGACACAATTTGTTCAATCGCCGTTGGTGTTAAGTACTCCCATAGAAGCCTAAATACACATTGAACAACACCACGAAGAACACTGGACTCTACAGACAAAATGGATAATAGAACTTCTACCAAAACTTCTATCCATTCCGTTTCATTTTGCGATAAACTTTCTCTATTCTTCTTTACTTTTTTCTTTTTACCTTTATTGTAGTGTTCGTAGCAACTTTTTAATTCTATTATTGAACTTCTTGCTATATTAACATGGGCCGGTTCAGAAAATAAAAAGAGGCCAAGTTGATAGAGTAAAATAAGAAATACTTTATCTACTTTGGATTTGGATTCATTCTGCTCTAAATTTTCACATACATCCTTAAGCATATTCCAACATTCCATATTTTCTTTTGAAAATTGTTTCTCTATTTTTTCCTTTACTTGATTTTTGCTCATTATGTTACTTATGAAACTGGACAATGATGTCAAAACAGTTAATAAATTATCCACATTAGAAAATTTTGATGTAAAACACCTGTAGAAGCAAGTTTTGATGGAACCTGTTAAAGAAAAATGTAATTAATCCATGTAGATATTGGTATTTCAATTTGAATATATAATTTTTGGAGCCTTTGGCACAGTGGACTAGTGTCCGACTGTAAATGCGATGGGTTTCCACTCAAGAGAATGAATTAAAAATGAGAATTAATAAAAAAAAGATAAGAAGTGGCTTGAGTTCCGCCACACTTATTTAGAGTCCAAGTAGAAAGAGAATGGAGTGCCTTGCCACTGGATTCTCTCTGACCATATTCAATATAAAGTGAGACAGTATATAAATATAATTTATTAATTACCTGCTAATTCACTGCTTACTGCCACATTTTCATCACCACTAATTTTGAAAAATCCAAAGCACATCAGCAACTGCATATAAGTTATTTTAAATTCAGTATCATCTTTTACTGCTTCATGACTGACTATGAAGGATATTAGTTCGGCCGCTTTCACTCTTTCATTGTTATACCAATTTCTTTCAACACCCTCTTTTACTAGCTTCTTTGATGAATTAAGCAACACTTTTTTTAATAATTTCGCCAATTTTTTTAAACTTTGTTCATCTAAGTCTGCTATAGTACTTTTGACTATAGTCGACCCTGTTACTTCAGTGAAATTGATTTCTCCTGGATTAAACAACAACTTTTTCAATGTTGTAAGTCTAACTTCAGAGTTAACATTCGGAAACTTCAATGCTTTGCTGAAAGAAGTAAGGATTTCTTTCTGTTTCTTTATCACAATCTTATGATCATCTTCATCATCCCTTTTATTTCTGATTTTACTTGCAGTTTGTAGGCCTTTGAACCAGTCCATGAATAATTTAAAAAAATTATCACTGAGGAGTTGAGGTAACATTTCAACATTTGGTTGGATATTCAATAGTATTATATTGAGTATATTTAATGAAGCCAATTCCCTATTTCTATTATGTTTGACAAGATGACTGTCAATTTTATTCCAAAATAGGTTCAAATTTGGTGATTTTGCCATATGTGTTGCAATTTCTTTATAAATAGGGTGACTTATTAAGGAAAAGTCCACTCCAGTCTGAAAATTGAAAGTATTTTCTTATGATATAACACAGATATATAAAAATAAAATTTATTGAGGCCATTGAAGCACAGCGGTCCATAATTCGTGAGTATAGATGTGATTATCACTCACAAGCATGCATGCTCTGACAAGACAAGATGTGGCATTGATTTCTGCAACCTAACACACAATATCTTGAAACATTGGGCAGAAAGTGGGGAATATATTGTCATAAGACTAAATTCCGTCTGCCTACAATGCTACATGTATCCTGCAGTGTAAACAAAAAAACAAAACCAAAAATAAAATACCATCAATTTTTCACAGATGTCAGGAATATTATCTTCATGTAAAATATCTGACACACCTATTAGTTTCCTTAGTTTAACTTTTTCAGGAAACTTTTTACTAAGCACTAGAAGGACGTAGAGGGAATCCAAGCTATGTTCCTTGATTTCTTTTTTGTAATTTTGTTTAATATTTGACCAGACTATGGTTACAAAATCATCTTCATTTAGCTAAAAAAAATATATTTTTAAAAAATATTTTTTTAGTGCAGCAGAAAAGCATCTAACTGGAAATGTGAGGGTTGTGGGTACAATACCCACTCAGGGTACTAAAGTGAGTAATTGAGTTTCGCCGATGAACACACAATGTTTGAAAAAGCAAGTGGTGGATGTAAAAATGGAGTATCTTAACATTAGATACTCCCTGCTTACCCTACTATATGCAGAATACAATGTAAAGCTAATAATATTTTTATAATAAAATATTAGAATAAATAATACCTGATTAACAAATTCTAATAAAATAAGAGATGAAACAGTACTTAGGTATGACTTTTTACCACTAGCTGTTTGTAGAAGTTGTAATATTTGTTTTTGTTCTTCATTAGTACTTTTTACCATAAGACCTGATCTGAACAAAACTCCACATAACAAAATCTGTCCTAAAGCAACATCACCAACTTCCTGTAACATACAATAATACTATAGTATCAAATGCAGTATTTGGACATAAAAATATGACATATTATTATAGACAACATATCAAAATTTCAAAACAGAGGCCAAATTTTATAAGGCACAATGGTCACAAAACTTGGATAATTTAAAACAGGAACAGGTTCAAGTCCTTGTTTTACATTTAAAAAATACATAAATATGAATTTACTTACACTTTTTGATGATCCACTAGCATGTAGCTCTTTCTTTACTAAATCTAATAATTGAGCTACAGATATTTCTTCAAATTTATGAATCAATCTAACCAGAGTTGAAAAGTATCCTAATCGCATATCCAAGACATTAGCACCTAAACTCCTGATTAGTCGTTTTAAGGCATATTTTAAATCTTTATCATTCTGAAAAGTTTATATAGTACTCAATTAAATGTAACATTGAATATACATTATAAGGACAACGCAACTTGTAAAATATAAAGTATAAGCTAACCTTATTTTCAAGAAGGCGCGCAATTATTTTTGTGCCACCTGTAACTCTTAAATCTTCCTTTGGTGACTTTAATAAGTCAAATGCATCTAATAAAGACGCGGTTACCTCTTTTTGAGGTTTATCAACGTTATTTTCGTCTTTCATTTTAAATTTATTAGTAACTAACACATAGCTTGATCACATACTATAATATAACGAAAACGAAGCCCACATGGGATTCGCGAGCATGTCAACTGTCAAAGTCGACTTTACATTTCAGACGATTAATGTCATTTGTCAACAATGTTAATCGGTTGACGCATCTTTTCTAATGGTTGGCTTAACCGTAAGCATATTTTCAAAAATTATTTAAATATTTCATTATTTATATTGTAATAAATTACCTTGTTTTAAATCTTGCATATATTTTTAATATTAACTTGCTGTTTCCTCACACTCCGTTTATCATTTTCCGCCAAATTCTGGAGACATTGTTTGTTGAGAGGCAAAACTCAAAGCCCTTTTTTCTTGAAACTGAGTAAAGAAATAAAAATATTAAATATTTCATTTCCTCAAATGGTAATCGAACCCACAACCTGTCGCGTTTACAGTTACATTTTGTGCCATTGCGCCACACTTGTTTATTTTATATTCATATAATTTAGCATTATATAAATATAAATTTATTATATAAATCAATTTTATAAAATTCATGCACTAGTTAAATACTAAAAAATAATTATTTCGTATTAAATAATAGCAATATACGCAAAGATTCACAATTTTCTTTACTACCATACGTACTTCTAAATAGAAATATAAATGCACATATTAAAAGCCGCTTCTAGAACTCGATGCGCCGAGTATTATCTATGTTGATGCGCGCGCATTTAGTATTCCATGTTTCTAAACATGGCAGGTCGCAGTGGTTTTGATGATGGTAATCTAAGGTATTTATGGATAAAATATAATATTACATATTAAACTTAATTTCAAGATGCCATATAATTATTATTAACATTTAACAATAATTTGCACCACATAGTACCGCGACATTTCCTATATTTTTTGTTTTTTTGACAGTGCGATAACATTGAATGAAAGTGGTATTTTAACAAAGCGTGCGAATATAAATTAATTTGTCAAACATCCTTTGGATATACGTGATTTACTTGACCGAATCACCGGTGTGAAAAGTGAGTGAAATGTGCATTTATAGGTTATAATATACCATGGTTATCATGACTGTGTGCAGGGACTATGGAGGCGGCAGGAGAACGACGGGCGGCCGCCCGCTCCCGACAGAGCCCCCATATAAAGCGTATGTGGGTAATTTACCGACTGGTATCATTCAAGGCGATATTAACAGAATCTTTCCAGTAAGTGTTATACTTTAATTTTAATATCGAGTACCTACTCGTCTTGTGTCAATCATTTACCGATAGATAAAAAAAACCTTTTTTTTTCTCTTTAAAATACCGCGTTGTATTTTTTTCTTTACATATTAGAATAGTAAGGAAATAATAGTTATCTTGTTTGTTTGTTTTAAAATCTAAAGCCTTGAAATGCGATTATGTCACACTTGCCTAGGTCACTTTTCATTTAATTAGTGCTCAGCATTTATATGTGTGGAAATTTTGCCACAACTTGCAACATGTTTGTTTCTATTTCTTTTTAATAAACTTATATACCACAAAATCAATATCTTAGAAATATTAAAATGAACTTCTACTATCTTTCTTAGTTTACTATAATATGAGTACTTTTACTATAGAATTCCAGTCCTTTAAAAAAACATATTAACATTCTTATTTCATAATATAAAGCAATATATTTTTTTATTACATTAATTTATTATAAATCAACACATTTATGTAAGTTTATTAATATGTAACTTACTAAACTTGTTATTCCTCTACCTGTTAGCAAAGTTATGCCTAATTGTCCTGTTTTAAATTTAATAATTACTATAATAATGCATTGATTGTTAAAATAAGTTTACTTGGATAATTATTATTTTTTCTTTCTCTTTATTTAGGAGCTTTTCCATTACAACAACTATGTCACTCTGTAATGTTTACATTCTCATATTTCTCATATAAGAATATGCAAATGAATAAACAATGTCTTAAAGCAGTGTTTCCCAACTAGTGATTGCCTAAAAGTGGTCCTAATAAATAAATATTTCATTCCCTTGAGCGGGGATTGAATCCACAACTTGCTCTGATAAGAAGATAAAGCTGTGTTGAGTTCTGATATGCAATATCTTGAAGAAGGTTCCCTCTGCATGATACTGTGTGAAGCAAAAAAAATAATTGACATACAGGTGCAATTGATTTGTCTTCTTTGTATTTGTAATTTTTTTTTTTCAGGAAATTAAACATTTTCATATCTTCATTTCTGGTGTCTAGGCAATGCCTCCAAAATTCGGCGGAAAGTAGGAAGCGGAGTGTCTTAGCACTAAGTGCCCTCTTCCTACCCTGCAGTGTGCGGGATACAGTGTGAAGCTGATTTATTAATTTTATTATTTCATATTTATAAACAAACTATGTTAATATGACTACTAAAATATTGACACTGATTAATTAATGACCCCAAATATGTTTGATTGTGGAACAAATAAGGAGTCAAAAATATGTAGATAGTTGCTATCAGATAAATATTAAGTCTTGACAAGTAAAATGGCGCGCAGTTGAGACAACACAATCACTGTTAACTATACTATTATTACTTAATCAGACAGGTATATTTTTTCGACATTATTTATACGAACTTTCACAAATTACAAGTCAACCTTCATGGAAATATAGTGTATAGACGTAAAAATTTATTAATATATTGTATGCTTAATAATGTGTGTCTTAATGAATTAAAAAAAACTAATAATGGGATCAATGTGTATTTTTTTCCTTTATATTCAATATAGATTTTACAGATTGTAATAAATTAAATTTATTTATATATGGTTTTCTATAATTTCCAGGATCTGTCTATCAAAAATGTTAGGTTGGTTATGGATAAAGACACAGACAAATTCAAAGGCTTCTGCTACGTAGAATTTGAGTATATCGAGGATTTGATAAAGGCAATCGAGCGCAATGGAGCTCTTGAAGTTGAAGGGAATATGATAAAAATTGATGTTGCTGAGGAGAAACGAAGTGACAGGTATAGTAAATTTTCAATGACTTGAAAACTGTTATGAAATAAGTGATTATTGCCCTCTGACTGTTAGGGTCATATTCCGTTCATCTTGTTGGGTTTCATCACTGAGGCTGGGAGAAGAGGTGGAAGGGGAACAGTAACCGTATCTAGTACGAAGTATTAAAAACCTGAATTGTTGCAGAGGGGGTGGTTTCGACCGGCGGCGCGACGGCGGCCGCGACGGGGGCCGTGACGGTGGGCGGGAGGGGCGCGGAGGGTTCCGGCGCGACGGCCGCGGTACGTACGACCACTTCGACGCGCAGGACCGCCGCGCGCCGCGTCACCCCGGTGGGGGCGGGGGCGGGTTCACACATGGTAACATTGCTAACACTTCGAGACTTGTTTTTGTATTGTTGGTAGTTTGGTGTTGCCAGATAACAATTGTTTTATGTTAGTTATTATGAGGCAGATTTATTTTGATATTTATAGTGTTTGTACATATTTGTTTTCTGAATCTGGTAACGTATTTTAATTTTGACATTTGATATAATTTAATTTGGCAGTAGATTGTACTTTATTATACAATAGTATATAATTTATGATATTTGTAGTAGTAGTTTCAATATATTTAAATTGCATGAAGTAATGACTATGAGTTATATTTTAAAGTTTATGTAGTGTTGTTATTGTTATTTTATGTAACAAATTATAATGAAGATGCCACCTGTTCTTTACATAATATGAAAGTATTATTGTATTATACACCCACATGGCTGCGTAGGGGCTTCATGACAGAATTATTTTAACGGTAAAGGAAACAGAAAATATTTTATTAGTTTTATTTTGTAAATTACCAAAAACAAGTCTCTTTTCATCCAGCACTAAACTCATACTTTAATTTTCTAACTCTAACTTATACTAATATGATCATTAAAAACATATGCTAACTATGTCAAAACTTTTTTTATCTTTACACATGTTAAATCTTGTGGGCTAAGGAAATTAATTGTCATTCATTAAATAATAACATACTGTGTGTGTATAAATCATCCTCATGCTTAATATATGCATAATCATTCTTAATTAATTATAAACCAACAATGACTGAATGAGTAAGTACTTAATATGAATAATAATTAATTTTTAAACTAATTCATCAGTTTTATATTTATCTCCCACTTAGACTAGGCTTATAATAATTTATTAATATATTTAATGTTCTTATTTAATTTTCACTACACTTTTTAATTTAATAACTCACAAAACCATAAATATTTAACAAATTTAACTTTTCCAGCTTTAAAAAAGATTTATCTTACTTCCATAGATTTTTTTCTTATTACGTTTTTTCAAAATAATTTATGATATGTTATTTCTTCTCGTTTTTATATAGTAGTTAATATATTATTTCTTTATTAATGAACATTTGATGTATGGATGAAGTATGTATCTAATCGGTTTTGTTATTTATATTTCCCTGATTTGGTGAGAATGCAATGTCTCAAATGTTTGGGAAAATAGAAAATGTATTTGTCTAACTTGGTATGGCGCAGTGGCACAGTGTCCGACTGCCTATTTGAGTGAATGAATTATTTTAATATCCATGGTCTGGTAAGAATAGTGGTTCGTTCTGCAACCCACATTCTCTGGTGTCTAAATTCTTCTGCTATTGGTTTAGTTTAGATTTTTATAGTATTAATGTATTTTTAATATAGATGATCGGTATTTATAATAAAAAAAATATTACTGGTTTCACAATAGCGATAACTTAATAAATATAATTTTCGCATTCTATTTAATGACCACTCTATAGTCTATTATAGACTTTCCACCATATTAATTATACTCGAGACCACACAGATCGCGAGCGCGCGGGCGCCAGTGGGGAGCGGTGGGCGGACCGTGGCGGTGAGCGCGGCGGAGAGCGCGGTGGGGAGCGGTGGGTGGAGCGCGGGCCGGGCGGCGGAGGGGCTGGCGCCGGGGGTGGCGGGGGCGCAGGAGGAGGTGGCGCGAGAGGGGCTCCGCCCGCGGGCCCACCGCGCCCTCCGCGGCGGAACTTCGATGATATGCCGCCGGCGAAACCGGGTATGTTGTGTTTTAATTTTTCCAGGTAAATTTGCAATCCGTCATCAACTGTTAGATTGGTTAGGTGATTATTAATTTTGATTCCGAGGGGGTCCTGCAGCGAAAACAAATTTCTTTCTTCTTAACGAAAACCTTTTTAACGACCCAGCCATATGTGTGATAAGGTGTCGCTGACAATATTATGTATTCCTTGTGAAAGGTTATGTTAATAGTATAATTAAAATAAATTATGTAAAAAACATTAAATTAGGCTTTATGGAGACTATTTAAATATAACTTAGGCTTACGAATCATAAATAAATAATATTAATAATAAAAAAAAACAATTCCAGACACATCAGGCCGACCGAGACTGGTGCTGGAGCCTCGGACTGTTAAGGAGCCAGTGAACTCGCTGGCAGCCACCAGCCAGGCCTCCTCAATATTTGGAGGAGCGAGGCCTCGAGAAGAGAGACTTAAAGAACTTAAAGGAGAATAATAATAAAAAATAATAATACACCCCAATTCCCCCCCCCCACATTTTCCCCTTCTCCCTTTTCCTGTGTGTATATGTATCGTCCAGACACCCTCACTATATTATCGTCGACTAATAATGATAACTAAATAGTGTTGCACACCAAATGTAATTTATATATTTTTTTTTATTACTCTTGTAATTCTATCTAAATTGTTATTAATATATATATCATATTATATTGTCTATTTTTGCAATGATTATGATTTTTTTTCGTTTTGTTTTGTTTTTGTCTTGGTCATGAATGGCCTTGCAGCTATCACTATTATACGACGATGCTCTCGATGTATGTATGACAGTCACTTCCCCACAGTTTACAAAAAAAGCGAAATCTTGTAAAAATGTACCAGATATATTTTTGTTAGGTTGTGAGGTTGTAAATTATTTCAATCATATATATATATATATATATATATATATGTATTTTTTTAGCTTTATCGTTTATCGCTTTGTAGGCGCTCGCTCACATTTGAGCATCGGTCGCTGTAATTAATAAATTGCTAGTTTTTGTTTCCATGTTTTGTCCAGGCCTGTATATGATAACTAAGCTTACATGTTTTTTAGAATCATTCTTATTATAAATCTTTTTTTTAATGTAATAATCGTGCTTATTGGTAATATAAAGTTACATTTTTTATTTTTAGTTTTGGCAATTTGAAGTTCCATATCAATTGTCTGTTGTAGCTAAATGTCGGTTTTTTTTTTGCTTTATTAAGGTCCAGAAAATTAATAATTACATACAGAATGAAGAATAATTTAAGGGTTGATATGTAATTATGGTGTCATTAATAAATTAACTTCCAACTAATGGATTTCTACTTTATTAGATATTATGTAATGTCATGAGCTATGTGGCAGAGAAAAAAAAATCGCAAAATTGTAACTGAACATAGAAAATGTAATAAAAAGTGATTCTTTTTAAAAGGGAGTTTGACTGTGCTCCCAATCCTTGTGAACTGTTCCGATTCCTGTCTATCACTTTTTTTTTCTCAGCTTAACGCTGTATCCCGCATGTTGCAAGGCAGGCAGAGGGAGCCTAGTGCTTGTGCCACTTTCTGTCGAATTCTGGAGGCTTTGCGTGTTGAGTGGCAGAACTTAACGCCGCGCTTTGCGACACCAAAGCGAAGAAATAAAATTTGTAAATATTTAATTTTCTAGAGTGGGAATCGAAGCCACAACCTGTCGCGTTACGTCACCCATACGTTTGTGCCTCTGCACAGTGGTTTGTTATATCTGTTATGGTGAAATAAATTCAATTTATATAATCTAATACATTAAGTAATATTTACAATTTAAATTAACAATTCTCTAATATATAGAATATGCCGGTTTTTTGGAGCAAGTGAAAAAAATGTGTCATTGATGAGTTTCAATTTTGAATCATTATTGAGATACTGCACATCAGGTGGAGCTGGTGGTGTACTCTAAGGTGATACGCTGTTTTAAACAAGAAAATATTTATATTATAAAAAAAATCTTTTTGGGATGAAATTTGGCTACAAAAAAACAAAGCACGGTGTTAATTTTCGTCACTTAATGTCTCTGAAAAGGGAAAGCGGACGACGAAGAGTGTTATAACTATGTTACGGGATACGTCATGTAAATATAATAGCAAAAAAAGTAAAAATAAAGTTTTAAGTACATACTTTATTTATTTCTTATATGTTAGGATATTTTATACAAGTATTTCATTATTACATAAAAATGAAAATATAACATTTAATAAACACGAACGTAACACTTGTATTATATATAATTTATTGCGTAAAAGACAGACAGACAGTGTTACTTTGGAATTTATAACATAGGTATGGATTGTCGTGTCTTCATTTTATAATATCTTCGATAACTGTATTGATATCACTTTCTTTTGAAACTTTCCATTCAATAAAAAGGATAGACCGATAGACAAGTAACTCTACTACTATACTCTAAAACGAATTGCAAATGGTTAACAAATATTGAAGTGTAAACAATGTACAGGGTAAGGTTCGGTACAGTCGCGTAGCGAGCGACTTTGGCGCCCCTTTATGAGAGGCGCCCGGGGCATGATGCCCCCTTGCCTCGCCCCCTGACTACGCCACTGGTTCGGTAAAATCCGAATTCATTGTAAATTGAAGGACTTCCCGAGCTTGAGGTAGCACGGATGTCTGCGGTACCTTTTTATTTTTTGTAAAAGCTGAACCTTCTTAAATTCATTGTATATTTCTACCAGATTATCCAGTGCTACGGCCGGAGCATCTTCAAATATTCGACGACCTAAGTATTTCATTTGATAATAGAGCATTTAGTACCCGTCAGTTTTTTTATCTTTCTTCTTTTAAAAAAAAGGGTGTGAAAATAATGGTCTAAGCCTGAATGCGAGTAAGACGAAGGTTCTGGTATTTGAAAGAGATGAAGAGAGGACAGAATGCAATGTCAGCGTGAATGGTAAGATGTTATAACAAGTGAATGAAGTGGTATACTTGGGAAGTATGTTTAGTAGAGATAGAATTATTTACAATAGCTGTGGTTCGTTCGGTTATTAAATATTTATTCATTCAGGGCTTTTATTTAAGCGTATTCTATATCCAGGTAATTTTTGGAGACTGTAACTATTTTTGAACCAAATTAACTTCCTCCACTATTGGGAGCCACTATTGGGAGCCACTATTGGGAGCCACTATTGGGAGCCAATATTGTGTTAAAGTAAGTTAAAAAGGTAAAATTACAAATAGCAGGCTTTTTTCTGATCTTGTATCTAAATTTGCTTGTTGGGGTCGTAAATGACGGATCATGAAAATGATCAAGAAGGCCGACAATTGTGTCTATGTTTTCTTTAACTACTTTTCCTGATCCGTAATGTGCGCTCCAGCGGGTATCTGATAAACGTTTAAAATTTGTATCGATTTTTTCTTTAAGCACTTGCCATCTCTGCGCCGATGACGAAGTAATTAATATAATTTCTCCACTGTTCCAAAACTAGTTTTACATACTACTACTAGAAGGAACGCATGAAATTGCATGGATTCCGGAATGTTTGCGGAATCCAATCAAAGAATGATTCAAACAAGGACTTAAAAAAGCTTTTGGCTTGACTTCTCAGATTTTTCATTGCACACCTCCATAGATACTTGACATTAATGTTGCTTATGGCAATAAGGTATATACATAATATGTAACCTCTTCACCCAAACATTGAATAGGTACATTTGTTTTCTATCCCTTTCAACATGTTCTTTCAATACTGGATCATATTTCCACAATAGTCGTATTGTAATGTATTTTTTTTATAATAATTTATATTTAAAAATTTATTCACAAATTTAATAAAAGTATATTCAAGTACCAATTCTAGAAAATTTAACCTCTTCCAAAAAAAATGTATTCACAATAGCCGCATAGAGCAAGATTTTCTAGCTGAATGGCTGTAGTGTTTTTAACATTGTTTTTTACTTTCACCAAGAACTATATGTAAACTAAATATCCTCTTAAGTATGTACTGAGCGTATGTATAAGACATATTTAGGATTTGATGAAGGGAACTTGCAGTCATTTGGAGGCCCCCCAAGGACCAGAGGCCTGGGCGTACTACCCTGTAGCCTTGCCTCGTTTTTTTGGATGCGAGACAATAAATGTAGGGAATCAATATCATTCTAGTTCTATATACAACAAATAAAACTATGGATTGAAAGTGTGGATGGCAAGCGCTTCTTTAGTCCTGTTGCATCCAGTCACCAAGACTTGTGGCGATAAAATCTAGAATGATTGGATTGAGTGTAATAACAAAAATAATAAATCCTAAAATATGTGAAAAAAAAGTAGTAAATATAAAAAAATAAAAATCAACTGTATAAAACTAAAAAGAAAAAACATGCCCAACAACTAATTATAATTAAGTCTGCAATATGATCCAAAGGGGAATTCTGGAATAATTGAGGATCTTTATACAGGTTTTTTCATCAAATTACAAAAGGTTTTATGAACAATAATAACTTATAAACTTAAAACACATTGGAATTAAACTGTACATTTTTTGCATTTTAACTCTTAAAGTTACTACTAAGTGTTAGTCATTTAATTTAAATGTCCAGATCATCATCTGGATCTTCATCATCCCAGTCATCCACAGCGTCTGGTTCATAATAAACTTTACCTTTGCCCTCATTTATTTTACTCATATATGGTAACTTAAGTTTATTTTTCTCTAATTGATTTATTTGGTCTGTTTCTATTTTAAATGTGGTAAGACTTCCAGGTGACACATTTTCCACTTCTTCTACTTTCTTATCTGGTTTAGTAACTGGGGATAACTTCAATGTACTTGTTTTACTGTCATAAAATAAAATTTCTTCACTTTTAAAAAATTTTCCATTTTTCTTTACCTGGACTGAAACTTTATCTACTTTTTCACTATCATAAATTACGATACCATTTGCAATGTAACTTAAATGTGCCTGTAGTTTCGAATCAGTCGATATTAAGCAGTCCCGATGCCAAATTAATATAGTTTTAGTTACACTTGATGTATTCTTAAGGTTTATTAAATGTTTAAGACATACATTCCAACCTAGTTCCAAAGCCATCTGATTCACTGAATCTATTACACATATAGAGTTGTCATTGCTACACTTATCTGGTTGAAAATCTTTAAAACATTGCACTGGTCTTCCTTTAAAAATATTTTTCCAAGTTTCCGTTGGTTGTTCATAACAGAATATTTTTAGACTCTCGTTCGTATCGCCAATCAATTCCAAAAGCAAAGGCAGTATATTTTTATTGCAGTCATCTTCTATTAATATAGTTGATACTGATTTTAATTTAAATAATGCCATTTTAGTTTTGTATTTTGAATATTTAACATTTGAGGTTATGTTTTTGTTGACGCATGGCGTAAATTTAAGATCAATCGATGAGTGATGACATTTATCAATGACTTCAAAAATTACTTTGATTGATAGTATCGTATATTATTTCTTAATTCTTAATGTGTGATAAGATTTATGTTATATTTTTATTTTTATAGTTATACAATGTAGGTATTTCGTATTTTAAAAAATATACTATTTTATTTATAGTACGTTTTAGTGCTATGTGATTACCAAATATTATCTCTATATTGGTCATAAATGCTATTCATTTAGCAAATTTCTGGTCAGTGGTCGCCGTGGGTAAATTAAATGTATTCTGTGGTGGTCACCTGTCATCACCACAGAACACATTGGTCATCACTTGACATTGACAATGGTCAATGACTCAATGGGAATGAATTATGAAAATACAATTTCATAATATTTTTATCACGTTTTATAAGTTATCTTAGATACAACAATATAAATTAATTTTATAATCGTTTTCTTTTTAGAGAAAAATCATGCTAAATAGAATTATGCGCTACAAACCTTTAGTAAGGCATATTGTTTATGTGCCTGCTTATAAACCACCTGAACAAGAAGATTTCCAAAAACTGCGGGAATTTATTGATAGACACGAGAAAGTTCTTTTTTTAACTGGTGCTGGAATATCTACTGAGTCTGGTTTCTAAAACTTTTACTTATACATATATTGATAAAGTATACAACTAAATAAATAATAAATTTCTTTCTAAAACCCCTAATATAATCTCTAATTCTTAATAGGTATACCAGATTATCGATCTGAAGAAGTTGGCCTTTACGCCAGGAGTAACCATAAGCCCATTCAGTACCAGGAGTTTGTGAAATATCCTAAAGTAAGACAAAGATATTGGGCAAGAAATTTTGTTGGTTGGCCACGATTTAGTTCTGTTCAACCAAATGCTACACATTTTTCTATTAGAGAGTTGGAAAAGGTAACAATGCCTTAGGTAATGAAACTAAATATTGTATTTTTTTATAGTATGTTTTACCCAATATTTTTTTGTTATATGCATTATTATGAAGTAATGTAACCAAGATTACATTTTCAAATTGAAAACATTGGATAACATGTTATTATTTGCAGAATATGCCTTGAATGTAAGCACTGTCAATAAGGAACTGTTATTAAAATAACAATTCATTTTCGTTATTTTTGCTGAATTTTGAAATAATTATTGAAAGTTTCATTTATCACATCTAGCCGTTATATCTGACTATAAACACAATAGTTAGAGGTTCAATTTCCACTAAAAAGAATGAATTATTGTCATTTTATAACTCTTGACAAAGAAGACACTGCATAGGAATCTGCCAATCATTGCCCCTGAAAATAGAGAGGTGTGTGTCGACTGAGTATCTTAACACTATATTCCCCCTCTACCTATTCTGACATAAATAGTATGCAGAGTGAAACATAAAAAAATAATTTTGTTTAAGGCTGGCAAAGTAACAACAGTTGTTACTCAAAATGTGGACAGGCTTCATCATAAGGCAGGCTCTGACAATGTTATTGAACTCCACGGGACAGGTTACATTGTAAAATGTTTGAAATGCCCATACGAGATTGACAGAGCAGAGTTGCAAGAAATATTAATGCAAAGTAATCCAAACATGAAGAGCAGTTTTGATATGATTAGACCTGATGGTGATGTAGAACTGTCTAAGGTAATTTTTGTTGTATTATTTGATTATACATATAAACTAGGCACTATGTCTGACTGTAAACATGTGGTTGTGGGTTTTCAATCCCACTGAGGAGAATAATCAATTTCTATTTATCATAACAAGTCGAAGTGTGACATTGATTTAACATGCAATGTCTCAAAATTTAGTCAGTGCATCTAGAATGGTGTTTATAACAAGAAGATAAAAGTTTACATTATTTTTTAATTAAAGAAGCAAAATTTAAAAAAAAAAAATATTTTTAGGAACTAGTCGAAACATTCAAAACTCCCCTATGCCCCAAATGCGAAGGTCCATTAAAACCAGACATTGTGTTTTTTGGTGACAATGTTCCTAAGCAGAGAGTAGAACAAGTGAGAAATCAAGTGACTGCCAGTGATGCTGTGTTTGTATTAGGATCCAGCTTAACCGTATATTCAAGTTACAGAATAATATTGCAAGCAAAAGAAGAAAACAAGGAGATAGCCATTTTAAATATAGGTCCCACAAGGGCAGATGATGTTGCTGATTTGAAAATATCTACAAAATGTAGTGATTTATTAAAAGACATGTGCCATTCTGTGCCTACCTAAAAATAAAGAGCTTCTGGAAGGTTATAACCTGTTTACCTCATTATATTGTACATATATTACGTATACACGAAATAACTGTAAATAAAATAACAATATGGTAGATTATTTCAATTTATTTATTAAAAAAAGGAAGTATTGATACAAATTTATTGAAAAAACAATAGGTACTGACCAAATTATGTCATTCACTCATTATTAGAAAAATAATTTACAAATAAGGAACATAATAAAATTGCCAATAAAAAATAATTAACATATTTCAAATAAGTTGTATTATTTATGATAAAGATGGTGATACTTGAGATAACATTGGTAAAACAAAATGATAAACTTTGAAAGAATTATTAATTTAAGTAAATTATTGTATCTTTCAAACAAAAGAATATTAATTTGGCATTATCCAAATAAAATGTCACATTACTTATATTAAATATGATATGACCAGCTTAAATATTTTTTAAAAAATGTATAAAAGTTAAAGCCTGCATCTTGAAAAATTATTCATCTTGGTTTGACTGCTGCTATATTAAAAGTTTTATACATTTTGTAAAAATATTTATCTTTCTTTAGTATGGAAAAACATTTTATATATGGCCATCTTAATTTACAAATTAGCCAAATCAACTATTTTTCAAGCTTTTATCAATCTATATTTTTTTCTATTACAATATTTTGTAATAAAAAAAGCAGTTTACATTAAAAGCACAAAATAATGTTTAAAACATTATTTGAAAAAATACACACTGAAGATAAATTTGTTTAGGAATTACATTAAAAGATCTTGTAGAACACTTTTAAATGAAAATGTTCTATTGCAATGCATTGAAATTAAATCTGAGTTCTGCTTTTAGTTTTTACAGCCTCAATTTATAAAAAAAAACACATTTTATTCTTAATATTTACGTTTTTTTTCCGTATGCAGGTAGGCAGCGGGAACTTAGTGTTTAGACACTTAATTTCCCGAGTAACACCCACCTTGTGAGCCATTGTGTTGAGTGGTGGAATTTAACGCAGTGCTGACTTGTTACCCAGAACAAGAAAATGAAAATAATTTATTCCTCCGAGTGGCAATTTAATGCACAATGGTCACGACACGCTGTACCACGGCCGCCTCAATGTTCTAAAAAAAAAAACACTAGTATTTTCTAAACGTTTACTTCTCCATAAATAATTAATATTAAAAGGATTTACAAGCAAAACTTAAAGTTGAAAATAAAATTAATTGTTATGGCAGAATAGCAAACTGCTTTGGTATAAATTAGATGTATGGAAGTAAATCTTATTACATTACTAGTGAAAAGATTTTTAAGTAGGCCCTAAGTATCATTATTAGATCTTAAAATGGAATCTAATACTAAAACCGTCTTCAAATCACAATATTCATTTGAACTATTAAAGTAAAGTTTGAGTGTATGTTGTTTTATATAGATTAGGGCCCATCCATACATTACGTCAATTGTCGTAATAATAAGGAGTAGTCCTTAATTTCGTGACATCACATTTTAAACCAAAAGTATGAAAAATACAAAATTAAAATTTAATAATTTCTAAGTGTGAAATTGCAAAATATGTGGCGTCATTTTAGGTTTCGGGTCAAAACTCGTGACATTAGTGTGACGTTATTTATGGATGGCCCCATATATGCCTACAGATGTTACTCATGTGTCCAACTTGTCAAGGGATAGATGAGATTAGTTAAGATTCAGCAAAAATGCCCTTCTATTGAAAGGTTTTTTGGAAGTAGCAAACCATAATTATGTATTTATATAGTACACACCCACTAACAGTATCTAAGCCAACATATCTTAAATAATTAATAAGTTTAAGGTTCTTAGCGATCATTTAATTTAATTTTAACACTTACATGAAAACTTTCTAAGTGTGTATTTCTACATAAACATTTAGTTTATGGCAGTGCTCGTTGAAATTTTTCAATATTAGTTACTATTAATTAGGAAACATCGACATAAAACACACGGGATAGATAAACAAATTTGTTAATATAAATCGTCACATTGGTATTTGGAAGTTCTTTTCGTAATATCCACAGTTTACCAGAGCAAGGAAAATAAACATGACTCATTTCACCGGGTGGGAATCAAACCAAGAATCGTGATATTTACAGTCTCACCTCTAACCTAACCCATTTCTAAATTAATCTGCTGCTGCTTTAGATACATGTTCTAGAAATGAAATGATAGTTTTAGACAAGCTGAGAATTTATAGCAAATTATAGAGAGATGGCTAAAGAGTAGAACTCCCTGCCTGCTGAACTGTTCCCCGACAAGTATATCTTGGCCGAGTGAATAGGCACTAGCTAGGCAAGCATGCTCCACCATCGTTCGCATCGTCACTTACCACCAAGTGAGGTAGCGGACAAATGTTTGCCTATCTACAATAAAAAAAAATATAGAGAAATTTAATGATAACTACAAATAGTTTTTAAAAAAATATTTATCTTTCTTTATAACTTGGTATTACTTTAATTCAAGTAATAATAGCCTAAATTATTTATGTCTGTAACATAATCCGCTTAATTTTTTTTGATCAGCAAGAAAGAAAAATATCAAATACAACACAACCATTTTACAGTCAGAAAAATAAAAAGATCTATTCATTATTATATAAAGGACAATAATGAATTGATATTTTAGTTTACTTAAATTTACGAGTGTGTGCACTAATTTTGTATCAAATGAACTACTTAATTTTTTAAGAAATACCTTTAAATTTTAACTTCTCGTATTTTTAAATAAATCATAAATCGTAAATATTTCATGTTAATTTCAACTTGATACATCCATGTGATTTTGCGATAAACGGTCTTGACAAACATACAAAATAGTGACCTAATAAGGGTTGTGTTTTTCCTTTTGCGATACAGAATCCTACAAAAGGGTAACGAATGGACCCTCGTACCTAGGATTATGTTTAAAGCTGATAAAAAAAACTATCCAAAAAGAGCAAAATTACATTTTTTGTCTTTCCCATGTGTCTTATTTCAATGTTATCCAAACAATTGTTAGCTTATATAAAAAGTCAAATCACTTATCTCAATCTAAGGAAACAAGGTATTGGAACAATTGAATGTAGGTTATGAGGCCATATTGAGTTTTGTAAAGTATATTTTATCCTGTATCATAATTTCACTTTTAATGAACCTTCATTATTTAATTTTTCTATTAAACAAAGAAGATAAAGGCCAGACCAAAAGCAGTAAATATAATAATAACATTTTTATATACTTTGTATACATAAAAATCATAAGATAATATTTAAATTGATATACTGATATATATGTAAAATAACAAAAATTATGTCTTTCAAGGCATATTTTAATTTATTCCTCTATGTAATTACCATATTAAATACATATTTTATAATTATAATCAAACTTGTTACCTTTACTTGTTTCCATCAAAAGCTGAAAGAAAGCACTTCACTTGGCCTTATAACACATTCAAATTGCAACACAGTCTTAAGATTCACAATAAATTGTTTTGTCACTACATAACATAATACTAAGGGTGGATTCGCACTATAGTGTCAGTCATAGTTTGTTTTAGGTCCTATCTCAGTCTTCTAAAATATACTTATATGATAAATATACTGACTGAAACAACAGTATGATTGCTCTCATTATTTCTCATATAATATATTCGCAGACTGGGATCAGACTCAGAATGAATCGTAACTGGCACTATAGTATGAATTTTGCCTAAATGTCTATTGGTAACATTATAAGAAATAGTCCGCTTGAGGTTTTTTTGAGGGGACACCTCGGGACTCTTGGGGTGCAGCTTCAAATATCGTGAATTCACGTTGAAGACTCTCATTCAGTTCCAATATGGCAGCAACGTTACCACATCTGTTAATAAAGAAATAATGTTGATAGAATAACTTGAGAAAAGTATGGTCATCATTGCTATTGTATATATTGAAATATAATTCTTTGTATATTAAATATTTCTTTGAAGGGGCACTAGTGTGTGACAGTATGCGCGACTGGTTGTGGGTTCGATTCCGACTCGAGGAAATGAAATATTTCCTATTTTCTATTCTTCGCTCTGGTATAGAGGCAAAGTGCGGCGTTGAGGTCCCCCACTCAAAATTCAATGCCTCCAGAAACGGCTACAAATGGGGAACGGAGTGCCTAGTCTACTTCTATTTACCCTGTGCCATACAGGATACAGCAAAAACATAACATAGCAAACATACCTATAACAATAATTAGGCGCAGACCACACGGTGAGAACGGTTTCATTGAAATGCCATTTGTATCCCTCCATAACGAGCTGGTGGGCCCGACATATCATATCGATGTCGTTTGAGACGTTGAACTGAGCTACTACATCTGAACCGAATAAGTAGCCAGCCCCACGTGGTGATACACCCCAGCCTTGAGTGTCTGAAATTATTTTTATTTTTTTTAAGCTTATCTATATTGTTCCACTGATCAGAGGGCGTCGTTACGCAGTGCTACAAGGATATGACTGTAACGTGATGGTTGTGTGGGCATTGCCTCCAAAATTCGGCGGAAAGTAGGGAACATACGTAAAGTGGGGCTTATCCAAAGAAAAAAGAATTATAAATATACTCAGTAAAAAGTTATTTGTGTTGAGATGTTAAATACAAAAAAACATATACTATATATTGTACTTAATAATTACCTTCAGGATCACTCCACAGTAAATCACACATGGGACCATCATGGGGCACTTCCTGTTTGCGATCAATAGTCCTAATTTGGTCCAATGTCTGTATAGACGGACTGAGGCCACCGTGCACACAGAATATTCTTCCATCAATAATAGCCGACAGAGACAGATAGTCAAATATTTCTGTGCAGTACCTGTAATAAATATAAATTAAGGTTTTACTATAACAAACTAGTTATATTTTATCAAGGGATGAAAACATTGTCGGTAGAAGCGTGTGATTGTAAGCGCGACAGTTGTAAATTTGTAAACAGTTGATAATAAAATAAAAACAAGCTATGCTACAAAGCCACAACAGCCTCTAAGTATTAATTGTTAAGAAACATTTGTATTTATTATATTATTAAATTATATAATATATATTGAAATATATGTATTTTGTATAATGTAAGGCTATATATAAGATAAGAAGGTAAAGTACCTCCACACAGTAATTGATCCATATTTCCTTAAGCATTCATCATAAAATCCATAGACTTGTGTGATTTGTCTTGACTCATGGTTACCTCTAATCAATGTAATGCGATCTGGGTATCGTACCTGTGATAATATCAATTTCAAATGTTTATTATTATTATTTGTTTAATGAATATTATTTTCTTATTTATTACTATATATTATATATACTGATATTACAGGTCAATTGTGGCGAAGGGCACAAAGGGTGCTGCAATATTGACTGGTTGTGAGTTCAATACCCACTTGAGGAAAGGAAATCTTTATTTAAATTTATATTTTTATTTCCTCATTCTGGTGTCGAGGCAAAGCACGGCTTTGAGTTCTGCCACTCAACACGCAATAAGTTATAAGTATAAATAAGTTATTCTGCAAATATAATTACGGTCAAACACTGTTCCCCTGGACTATAGTAGCTTCTATTACTTTATGATTTATCATACTAAATATTACTTTGTACATCTCATGAACACAGCAGGCTAGGCATGTCTGTTATTCTTTACTTTAAGCCTAATTTCAAAACATTGTGTATGTGGGTGGAGAGATCAGAGAAATGATGAACCCAAAATCATCACATGTACTGTCAAACAATACTTGTATACACATATAGAAATAATATCCTATAAATAGTTATTATAAGAAAAATAATAATTAACAGAACTCTTACCTTCAATGCAAGTAATAATAAGAAAGTTTCAACAGAATAAAAACCTCTGTCCACAAAGTCACCCATAAACAGGTAGTTAGTTTCAGGTACATCACCACCAACTTTGAAAAGTTCTTTTAGGTCATAGAATTGTCCATGTATGTCTCCGCATACCTAATAAAGCAATGGTATAAAGATTAAGTCAGCATGGTGTTGTAGTTTCTCACTGTATCCTGTATATGCAGAGACTGTACTGTACAGGCAGAGAGAACCTAGCGTTAAGACCCTATTCCCCAAATGTTAACAATTTTTGAGACATTGTGTGTGAAATGAGAATAATTTGTTCCCCTGAGTGGGATTTAAGCCCTAACTCACATTCTCAGGCAGGCATTGTGGTGCTGCACTGCAATGGCTGTCTAGTATTATTGCACTATATAATTTTGTTTAAATAAAAGGATCTACTATAGCAATAGCTTCTTAGTAATAATATGTTTGATAGTATTGATGAACACTTAATAACAATATAAAAAAAATTATTTAATATGAGATATATTTTAATAATCAAACAATTATGACAGGACATAATAATAAAACTGTTTGTAAAATAAAAATCTTATTTTTAAAGTATATAAGTATAAATGATATGTTTTTTTATTATATATGAAGATGCACAAAAGTTATTTGTTTGTGTAACCCACTTGTCAATACAAGTTAATACATATAATTGGTAGAACTTATGATACCTTGACAGTAAAATGATTTCAGGGCCAATCTATTTGTGTCTAACCTTAAATTGAAATTGATGCAAATCAATTAACAATTTATCTGGTTATAAAATAGTATAATAATAATAATATGCATGCTATTTAGACGACCACAAATTGACATGATCTAAATATATTCTATATACCAAATAAAGCCAATTTAGCATATATTTTTTTGAATTTAAGAAACGATGTAATTTTTAACAATTGAATATATGAAATAAATGAGGACAGTATATACCGTGACGGGTGAGTCGACTCGTTGGACGTTGCTCTCTTCGACAAGGATCTCGCGGGCTTTCGCACAGAGGGCTTTAACCTCTGCCTCCATTATTATTTCACATCTTTTCAATTGCTCGATTTGACGGTCTAAATCACTTGTGTCAGACATTTTTATAAATAATAATGACTTAAATCTGCAAACATTAAATACACCATCAAAAAGAAGGTAACGTGAATGGCTAGGTACCCAGTTTAGCACAATACCACTTTCAATATTGAGAACAACCACAAAATAATTTGTCGTATGTAAGTGTAACAATATATCATACTCACAAATAGTTTGTCCACTAAAAATGTACCAGTTATTTAAAAATTTAACATTCGCGTTATATATTACTCCTACAAACAATCACAAATTACCATAGAGTACAGAATAGTTAGAAGTTTAAATCCCATAGATTATATAAATCGAAGACAACGTAGACAAAATTATAATAAAGTAGAAAAAGCGTTTCATAAGTTTTGATAGGTAGTAATATAAAATAAATTATAAATTAAATAGATGTATGCAATAGTATGATTTTTTTAATAATCATTATTATTTAAATAAATGTATGTTATAAATAATATAGCAAAAAGTAACTATAATATATTATTTTTAAAATATTACAATGCAAAATGCTTAAAAGCATCTAGTATCGGGTCGTATATTTTAATCCTTCAAATATAATAACTAATTTGCAAAATCTTGTGAGGATGTATGTTTGTTTGTTCCACTTTTACGCAAAACCTGCTAAATATATATTTAAAATGCAACTTTACAATATATACCCAAGTTTGATAACAGTATATATACAAGGTATTTATATATATTGTTATCAAGCTTGGTTTTAGATTTCTTTTAAAATTAATACAAATAACTTCAGATATAATCTTTATTACAGTATGGTATACTATTAACAGTCTGTGGCTTGTGCACAATTTTGACATATGAATGAAATGAATATTGTGTAATAATAAAAAAAATATATAGCTGTATGTGTGTTGTTGTTGTTTTCTAGTTGTCAAAATTTTCTATCGGCGCGGGTTTATTGTTGATAGTATCGATTTTGTTTTTCCTTATATTATTTTTACATGTGGATTATTTAGTGATAAAAGTGTAGTGAAAGTGTTTGTGAAATATGGGGAATATTCATACAGTTGGACCAAATGAAGCACTTATTGTATCAGGTAAAATGATTTAATATTATATTTTCCTGATATAGGATAATAACAATCGCTTTGCTTAACTTACACTTTAAATGCAAATAGACTGTGTGGATAACAGAGTCACATTAATATCGTAAATTCCATTGTATACTTTTTCAAATTTATCTCTTTTTAATGGGTGGTGATTGTCGTCCAAGGCCGATAACGTAAGAATAGTTTATTTAACCATGTTAGTAGAGCTTCGAAGTTAATCGTTAAAATTTTAGTATCTTGGATAACTGATTGCTAATTAATAATATATAAAGTATAGTTTAAATAATTTTTAATTATATATTGTTTACGTAAAAGTTCCTTACTTATGTAAATAACTACGTAAAAATGATAGTATACCACTATCACCGTTATCAAATACGTCATTGATTGTATTTTCTTTACTATTTGTTCTATAAATAGAGAATAACAAATTATGAATAAACGAGTAATGATTCACTAACATCGCAGCTACCAGCGTTGTGTAGAGATAATTTAACAAGAAGGAATTCATCATACTTTTCACGTGACTCACTGATAATGCGTTAAAAATTCTGTAAATATATTATACAATAGAAAACAATTGTTAGAAATTTAACTAAGACCAGACACTGTGTGTGTGTGCTGTAAAATGGACCGGTTGTGAGTTCGATTCCCACTTGACGTAAATAAATATTTATTTAAATATATATTTTCCTTTTTTTTGCTCTGGTGTCGATGCAAAGCGCGGCGTTGAATTCCTCCACTCAACACGCAATGTCTCTAGAATTCGGCGGAAAGTGGGCAACGGAATGTCTTAACACGATCTATCTGCCTACCCTGCTGTGCGGGGGATACAACGTGAAGCTGATTTAATTTATATATTATATTTCTTAACTAGCTTATAATTAATAATTTATATACAATTGTACATCTAAAATAATAATATATAAAATGTATTAAATATTTTATAACAGCCCCCAAGCCTGCTTGATCATATCGGCTGCTTTCTCCCCTATCATAATAGCTGGTCCGTTAGTATGCGCCGCTATTGTGTTAGGTATAATACTACTATCGACGACCCTCAAATTATTAACCCCATACACACGCAGCTTGGGATCGACAACCGCTTCGGGATCTGACGCAGGGCCCATTTTACACGTTGATATTTGATGATGTAGCGTCATGGTAACAGTTCTTATTGCGCATTCCCAGTATTCATCGCTTCCGAAGGCAAACTTATCGCAATTCGGGAATTTTTTCTCATATAATTTAGTGCCATATTTTTGAAAAGATGGCATCTCAGCCATTTTTATGAGATATCTTATGCCAGCAATTATTGTTGCAACGTCATCTGGATGTGTTAAGTAATTGCCAACTAGTATTGGCTGATCGAAGGGATCTTTGGATCTCAGTCTCATATAACCTTTAGATTTAGGGTGTAACAACATAAATAGTAATGTGAAGGATTCCAAGTTTTCAATTGGTCTATATACATCGTTATAGAGCCAGCTCGCCATATGCATTCCTTTTGCTATAGTTGTCCCTTCATCTGATGCAAGCGAAGCGCAAGTCCCTAATAGTTCCAGATCTGGAAAGTCGCCCACTTCATTTGAGACATGACTTTTTATGTATCCTATAGTTTCAACTCCCGCCAATGAGGAATAAGGGCCCTCTCCAAATTGACTATATTGGATTACATTATCAATTGTTGAAATTTTTTTTTCTATTAATGTTATTCTTGATGTATTCAAAGTAAATATTACCGAGGGAAAAGTTAAATGGTCGTAAAGAGTTTGCCCTACTTTTAGATCTTGAATTACTTCAATTCCCATCGACTCTAAATGTTCTTTAGGTCCAATTCCTGATAACATAAGTAAATGTGGAGATTCAATGGGACCAGCTGAAAGAATTACTTCTTTTTTAGCTCGTATGACGTATTTTTGTCCATTTCTTTGAAATTCGACACCTACGGCAGTTTTGGTCGTGCGATCTATAATTATTTTGGTGACTGTACTTTTTGTAAGTATGTGCAGATTTTTTCTTTTCTTTATATTATGTAAAAACGCTTTGGCGCTGCTCATTCTTATTCCCCGGCTCATTGTAGCTTGTATGTAGCTAAAACCAAAACTATCAGGGCTGTTGTAGTCGACTCGTTTATTTCCCAATAGTTTTGCTGCGTCCAAAAATGCCTTTGACAGTTTAGACCTTAAATAAAATAAAAATGTCTAAATGTATGTTGATACAGTGTGATATATTATATGTTTATAAATAAATTTACCTAAATGGTACATCTTCTACGGTTAGTTCGCCATTAACACCATGCCAAGATGAATTTTTATGTTCCCGAAGATTTGCTCTTTCAGATTTAATATAATATGGCATTACATCATCGTATGACCTGAAATTAAAGAAATGTTTTATTTTGAATTTTCATTTACAAAAATAAATAAATAATTGAAATAAATTTTAAGTATAGTAATGTTCTTTTTCTTTGACGCAAGAACTGTTTACTTCCACTTTTTCTGCTAGCCGCGGGACGCAGCTAAATAAAAAAAAAATAATAAAAAAATATTATTGATTACAGATAATTGTTGTATCCATAAATTCGATACTAATTTACTAAACCGATTTTTTAAAATTATTAACATACCATCCTTCGTTCCCTTTAGCTGCAATTCTATCCCAATCGAGTTTATTTCCTCTGGTGTAAATCATGTAGTTGACAACGCTCGTACCCCCGACTGCCTTGCCCCTTGGCCAGAAACACCTTTCATTTTCCATACCTGGAAAAAAGAATCAAAATTATTGCGAACCTATGTTAATTTTCTCAATAGAAAAAAAAACAATTTACATAAAAGGAAGGTGATTTTTTTTAAATAAATAAAGTAAAAACAGATGGATGTTTTGATGTTTATAACACAAAAAAAAAATACTTTGCGTTGTAGCGTTAATGAAAAATAACTTAGAGCAATTTATTAGCCTAACTACAAAAACGATATAACAATCTTTATTTTGACATGGTCTTTTATTACAAAAAGATATAAGTAAGGTAATCTTTTCTTTTTTATTTTTTATTTGTCTAATTTTATCAAGTATCGGAAATGCTAAAACGCGAACAAAATTAAATAACGTACATATAATCCTTAAATTGCTAGTTATGTACAATTGTATATATAATACACACCCATACACACTCCAGGTTGATGTTCCATTAAGTAATGCCACACATAGTTCGTGGTTTGCAGTACTGGTGCTAAAATCGGTACACCAGTTAATATGGCTTCTCCTGTGCCGGCTTCTATGAGCAATACAGAAGCCCGTCGCCCTTCACTTAGTCGTGCTGCAAGCACACTTCCCGCTGATCCAGCTCCCACTATTATAAAGTCATATTCCTTCAGCGGCCCACTGAATTCTGGAAATATTAACGCCAATATTGATGATATGAGGTTATAGATAGGAACATAGAGCTTAGATAAACCATTGTTAGGGTTGACACAAGCATATTATGTTCCATCAATACACTACTCTTAAAAAAAATTGTTGCCTATAATAATAAATTAATTTTAAAAATACCATTTTCAAAATATGTGGTATATTTACACGGTTCAATTTTTATAATAAAAACCAAAAACTTATTAAGAAAACCAAAAAAATACCATTTTTATAATTCATATATTTGCTGACGAGTTCATCGACTCATCACATGGTAAAAACCTTACAATTACCCTGCTTCTGACACAGTCGAAAAAAATATATACAGATATTCTTGTTTCAATTAATTATGCAACAGGTACTGAAGTAATTTACTTCCTTATATCATAGCTAGTATTAATAATATGCTTTACATTGTAATTTTAATTATTACTGCAAGGTTATAGACCCAGTAGTAAAAATAAAAATACAGCTATGCGAAATTCACTATAAAGTTTTTTTAATTAATTAATTTTAATATAGTAAATTCATATCATATTCCTAAGACTAATAATTCAATATAGTATAAAGGATTTTTTTGTTTGTTATTAACTTAACCCAATTTATTAATTATTAGCCTTAACAAGTTTTATGACTATTATAAAAGATTGTATATATTGTGTAAATATTTTATATACACAAAATAGAGGCCAGTCTTGTCGCAGGTGCGTAAGCGTGTGATTGTTAACGCAACAGCTAGTGGGTTCGATTTCCACACGTGGAAATGAAATAAAAATAATATTTTTTTTTCTTCACTTTGATGTCGAGGCAAAGCGCGGCGTTGAGTTTGACTACTCAACGCGCAATGTCTCTAGAATTCGGCAGTGCGCGGGGAGCAGAATGTCTTAACACTAAGCCTGCCTACCCTGCGGTGCGCGGGATATAGCTTATTTAAGATAAGCTTATTTAACAGTTATATGACTTATAAAAGAAAGATTTTATTTTATTTTATATTCATATAAAAAACAACTAAAAGTCACTTACCTTTTGGTATTTCATAGTGGTCTTTGAAAGCTGAGAAGAAGTTGGGCTCAGATCGGATGAACTGATATGCCGGCGTTTTCAACATAGTTTCTACAATTCTGCTTCTTACTGGTGATGCGTTACTTCCTTGCCGTTTTTCAATTTTTTTTAAATTTTCCAAATACTCGTATTCGTCGAATAAGCTTTTCTGATATGGGATGCCTAATATTTCGACTAAATTATTTAGGAACAATAGTAAATACAATGAAATTTTTTTATTCATAGCTAAGTAAATAATTTAAAATGTTTAATTTTTATAAGAGCTTTGATGTTGTATCTTTGTGCCTCAAATTAAGACTGTGATACTAATAGCGTTGTATAATTTCCGTATAAGTTACAATATCTACTTTTTAGGGGTCAGTTATATTATTATTAATTTAAAAAAATCTGTTAAATAAATAGTTAAAAAAATACGCGTACAATTTTATACTATTTCAAAGTTATAGTAATACTGGTAACTGGCTTTGGGTAAGGACGGATGATGTTAATTTTATTAAATTGAATTAGATTTGTCTTTAGTCTTCAACAAACGGAAAAAAAATAAGAGCCTTTTGGAAAAAATATAAAGAAACATAAACATTTTTTTTGCATAGACAATTTTTTAATTTCGGTTTAAAAGTTAATTGTTATCTAGATTGATTGATTGATTTCTTGATATATGGCGTTTCGAGCGTGCCAGTTGAGCACAATTCATTTCGCCAATGTCGCGTTGTATGGGATTGTTATCTACTCTATTAAATAACTTAGTAATATGGTAGGTTTTGACTTTTATATTCCAAATTCTTTCTTTTACACATTATGTTTTTTTCCAATAGATGTACTAATTTAGTACTACCTGCACATCAAATTAAGCTTTTTCTATATTAACTTCGTAAATTTAATCTTTAAATGAATATTAAAGTATTTAAAAATATATATTTTCAAAAACTGTATTGGAGATTGAAAAACTGACTACTGAGTGGACTGAAGTCCAAAATTATATATAGACGTACTTTTATTTACTTTTCAAAAAAATATGTACAGAACCATTACATGTATACAATTAACCACTCTATCTTAATATATTTTTGGCAGGTATAAAACTTGATCGCAAACTTACGTCACAAGTTCAATGTCTTTACTGTTTTTTTTTCAAGTGTTTTTATAGCATATGAGGTCGTCGTGGCTCAGCGGCACAAGTGTGTGACTGCACAGCGACGATTGTGGGTTCGATCCCCAGTCGAGAAAGTGAAATATTTATTTACGTTTATATTTCCAATTTTTCGCTCCGGTGTCGAGGCAAAGCGCGGCGTTGAATTCTGCCGTTCATGCCTCCAGAATTCGGCAGAAAGTGGCGAACGGAGTGTCTTAACTGCTAAAAGGCTTTGTAAATAAGTTCGAATCTTATTAAATTTATTTGTTTCGAGACAATAGTCGTGGGTTTGATGAGTAATCAGGCGAATGATTATATAGATATAATGGTGGATGCAAGATTCGGGTCACATTTTTTTTTATTAATTTCATAAATTATTTTATTCCTTCACTTTATATAAAAACTATTTTAGGACCTAAAATGTTTTCGTGATGTGAAGACGGCCTTATCCATCAATAAAAGTACTATATTTTTCTATACAAATATACCAAAAATATACTAAAAACATAATATAATACGGTTCGAACAGAAATATAAAATATATAAGGAAACGAGAAAAAATATTTATTCCGAGCGGGCACCGAACCTCACGTTGACAGTTAGACACTGGGGAATAGCGCCTTGATGGTCTTTTCGTAAACTTTAAGAAGATACTAAAAATTGTTAATTACTTTTAGAGATTTAGGCAGTTTTTGTGATATAAATATCTACAGTGGATATAATAAACAGCAAGGTTGTCTGTGCTTTGTACACATTTTGAATGGCCTAAGATTCTTTAATAGGGAAAAAAATAATAATGACCGTCTTATTTAATGAACTTGTATTTTTTGTCAATATTTGTAGCCTCGGAAAAGATTTTTAATAAGTTCAATAATCACTCTAGTGAGGGAGCAAAGTACAAAAAAAAATGTTGTTTGTACTTCCCATATATTAACCAAAAACTTTAATTGATAATAAATTTAACTATAAGCTTAATTCACATATAGCTAATAAAAGAATGCTTAGAAAGAAAACGTTACATTTAAATGACGTCAATATCCACTCAGGCATTGATCCTTGATCGTTGCAATTACTTGCTTAATCTGATTTAAAAGAAATTAATTTATATATTATTACTAATATAATGTTATTATTATGTATATACTATATACTTTTAATATATGTAATACTTTTAATATATTGGGACCTCCACTACGATATTACATATTCTTAAGATTTAAGCAAATATACATATGCCTATTAATGACAACTTACAAAATAACTAAAGGTCTTATTTTTAGACATAGGTTAAAATATATACATACATACATATAAAATATTTAAAAAAAAAAAAACGAGTTGTTTATTTAAATATTATTTTACTGTTAATTACGTGAACGGGCTACGTAAAACTTTGGTAAATAAGTGTCACGATGAGATTTGCAAATATATAATATGTCCGCCCAAACAAAGACATTTGTGTGACGTGATGCAGCTAGAGTCTAAAAAGTATGTTTTAAACAAGCATAGTTTAAGTTAGTCTCCAAGCCTGCTTTATCATATCGGCTGCTTTCTCCCCTATCATAATAGCTGGCCCGTTAGTATGCGCCGCTATTGTGTTAGGTATAATACTACTGTCGACGACCCTCAAATTATTAACCCCATACACACGCAGCTTGGGATCGACAACCGCTTCGGGATCTGACGCAGGGCCCATTTTACACGTTGATATTTGATGATGTAGCGTCGATGTAACAGTTCTTATTGCACATTCCCAGTAGTCATCGCTTCCGAAAGCAAATTTTTCACAGTTTGGGAATTTTTTCTCATATAATTTTGCACCATATTTCTGAAAAGATGGCATCTCAGCCATTTTTATAAGATATCTAATACCAGCAATCATTGTTGCAACATCATCAGGGTGCGATAAGTAATTACCAACAAGCATTGGCTGTTCGAATGGATCTTTGGATTTCAATCTCAAATAACCTTTAGATTTAGGGTGTATCAGCATGCAGAATAATAAAAACGATTCCATATTCTCAATAGGTTTGTAAACATCTTCATATAGCCAACTCGCCATATGTATTCCTTTTGCTACTGCTGCTCCTTCGTCTGACGCAAACGATGCGCAAGTACTTAACAATTCCAGATCTGGAATGTCGCCCACTTCGCGTGAGATATTACTTTTTATAAATCCTATTGTTTCCACCCCAGCCAATGACGATAGTGGACCATCACCGAATTGATTGTATTGAACTACATCGGTTCTGGAAATTCTTTTTTGAAGTATTGTTGTTCTAGACGTGTTTAAAGTAAATGTTACTGAAGGAAAAGCTATATGATCGTAGAGGGTCTCCCCTACTTTTAGATCTTGAATGACTTCAATACCCATTGATTCTAAATGTTCTTTAGGTCCAATTCCTGATAACATAAGTAAATGTGGAGATTCAATGGGACCAGCTGATAGAATTACTTCTTTTTTAGCTCGTATCACATATCTTAGTCCATTTCTTTGAAATTCGACACCTACGGCAGTTTTGGTCGTGCGATCTATAATTATTTTAGTGACTGTACTATGTGTAAGTATGTGCAGATTTTTCCGTTTTTTTATATTATGTAAAAATGCTTTGGCGCTGCTCATTCTTATTCCACGACTAATTGTTCCTTGTATGTAGCTGAAACCGAAACTGTCAGGACTGTTATAGTCGACTCGTTTATTTCCTAATAGCTTTGCTGCGTCTAAAAATGCCTTTGACAGCTTAGACCTAAAAAATTAAATTATTTTTACTTTTATTATATAAGTGATGATAAATTATATATGTTTATAGATAATATGTTTATTTATAGATATTTAAACCTGAATGGTACATCTTCTACATTTAGTTCGCCATTAACACCATGCCAAGGTGAATTTTTATGTTCCCGAAGATTGGCTCTTTCAGATTTAATATAATATGGCATTACTTCATCGTAAGACCTAAAATGAGAAGGAATACAAAACATACAGGTGCAAAAAAAATATTTTTCAAATTTAAATTTCCTTAATTGAAATTAGTAATACTTTGGTTTGATAATTATTTTAATGAATGAACGTTATTAAGTATTTACCACCCATCATTTCCTTTAGCTGCAATTCCATCCCAATCGAGTTTATTTCCTCTGGTGTATATCATATAGTTGACAACGCTAGAGCCTCCGACAGCCTTGCCCCTAGGCCAATAACACCTTTCATTTTCCATGCCTAAATTAATTGTAGACAATTTTATTCGTATATATGAAGCCAGTCGTGGCGCAGAGCTTGAAGTGTGTGACAAAATTAAAATTTATATTTAAACTAGCGGACGCGCGCAGCTTCGCTTGCTTATTTAGGGGTGAATTATAATAAACCACGAAACACATGTTTAATAATATATTTTTAAGAGTATCAATTTCAAATTTTATAAAATTCTGTGGCGCTTTAAAGATTTTTCCATACAAACTTTCAACCCCTTATTTGCACCCTTAGGTAGAGAATTCTAGAAAACGATGAAACACGTGTTCAATTAAATACTTTTAAAAATCTTAATTATAAATTTTATAAAAATCGGTGCCGATTAAAAAATTTTCCATACAAACTTTCAACCCTTATTTCACCCCTTTAGGGTTAAAATTTTTCAAAATGCCTTCTTAGTGGATGTCCAGATTACGAAAGTAAGCATCTGTCCAAATGTCACGTTTCTACGCANATATATATATATATATATATATATATATAAATATATTCATTTCATCAAGTGGGAATCGAACCCACAACCTGTCGAGGTTATAGTCACACGTTTATGCCCCTGCACCACGACTGGATAAAATAAATCATTTATGATTAAAATATAGTTTTTAGCTTGACTCTTAATTGCGCAATATTGCAAGGTTCCGGTAGAGGACCTAGTATCAAGACACTTCCTCTTCCGCTTTCCGCCTTACTTTTGGTCATTCCGTGCTATAGTATCCAAAATAATAAGAATTATTCATAATATTATTAAGCTCAAGGTTGTAAATATTTAACTATAACTTCGCATCAACGCTCACCAGACTTGAAGCGGTCAAACGCAAGCCTATTCAATTTAAAAAAAAGAAGAAAAAAAAAAGCTTTATTTGCTCTGGGGGTGAGGCAAATTGCGTTGATTACCAACACACAATTTCAGACAGAAAGTGGAGAACGAGGATGTCTTTATCTTGATTTTTTTTTACGTGAATAAGAAGCTTTTATGAGTGTGAACTTAAAGTGGATTATACTCCGTTATAAAAATAAATATACACACCCATACAAACTCCAGGTTGTCGCTCCATCACGTAAGGCCATACATAATTCGTCGATAGGAGTATTGGGGCTAATATTGGTACGCCAGATAATATCGGTTCACCTGTACCAGCTTCTATGAGAAGTACAGACGCCTTGCCTCCTTTGCTTAGTCGTGCTGCGAGCACACTTCCGGCTGATCCAGCTCCCACCACTATAAAGTCATATTCTTTCAGTGGTCCACTGAATTCTGAAAACAATTTAGACAAATTTAGATATAATTTTTTTCATCAGCTTCACGCTATAGCAGGATAAGCAGAAAACTAGTGTTAAGACACTCCGTTCCCCACTTTCCGCCGAATTTTTCGAGGTATTGGGTGTCGATTGGCACACTCAATTTCAGACTTTTGCCTTAGTGCCACAGCGAAGAAGTGAAAATATTAATAAATTATAATTCATTCCTTCGAGTGGGTATCGAACCCACAATCCTCGCGTTACAGTCACACACTAGTGCTCCTACGTCGAGTTGGCCTCAATTGGGTACTATTTAAAAAAATATAAATGAAACTTAGTAATTACCTCTTGGTATTTCATAATGGTCTTTGAAAGCTGAGAAGAAATTGGGCTCAGATCGGATGAACTGGTACGCTGGTGTGTTTGACATCACCTCCAAAATCCTGCTTTTCATTGGAGGTGGGTAACTTACTTGTCGTTTCTTAATTTTTTTAAAATCTTCAACAGGTGAAACAGGCGTCGCGTAGCCTTCGCATATCACGCTTTCATTATACACATTAACTGCCGCTAAATTATTTAAATAAAATAAAAATATAAATATATATTTTTTTATCATATTTTTTTTTATATGACCGTGTGCCAATTAAGCTCTCATGCTCTCCCTGTGAGCAACAAAATAAGACTGTTGCATTAATAATATTTCATTATTTAGGTATAGCTTATATAACTCTTCTTTTTTCATGTAGGGATCGTTATATAATAAAATCGGTGGATCGGTGTCTGTACATAGAAGATATATAAGATTTTTTTTTATTGGTTTCAATTAATAACGTATAGAACCAAAACAACGTTTTTTTTTTCTGTTAGTCTGTTTGTGCGTGCGTTCACGCTAATCTCAGTAACGCTTTAAATCTATTTAATTGCATTGTTTGTTTTATTTCATTAACTTTTATTTTTTATAAACGTGTGCTATTAACTGCTCTATTTGCCTATACCTAATGTTTGTAATGATTTGCTTATAAAATATACTCTGCAATTGTATTACTCAATGGAAGTACGATAAGTAAAAACATATTTCATACCACAATTACGAGCATTTTCGCGTAGTAAAAAAATGTAAAAAAAAGCTCTTTTTTTTTTAATTTCACACCCTTATTTAGTTATATTCACCCTCTTTCGCCTTTAAAAAATCACGTTTTTAAGATTATTTTTAAATAATCTGTCAAAAATATTTAGCTGCAGAACCAAAATCGTTTAGAAGAAACGATTCGATCATGATTCTTCACGGGATAAATTCCCGCGAAAAAACTTGATTATAAAATACGTCACAAGTTCAATGACTTTATTATATTTAAAGTCCGCCGCTTCTATTATATCTATGTATAGTAATACATAACTAGATCTAGAGTTTTATTCTAATTAAAATCATCAAATAAAATTATGTTTTTCCTTATAATAGGCAGAGGGAACCTAGTGATAGTACACTTTGTTCCACATATACCGCCCAAACTTTGCGAAATTGCGTATTGAGTGGCAGAATTCAGTATTGTCTACCATAGTGCGTAAAGTAGTCATTTCTCCAAGTAGGAATAGAATCCATTACCAGCGCGGCCTCAGATTCTTATTGTACAATGTATTGTACTAAATATATGTGATTAATCAGGTTAAATCATTTCATTTTAAATGTGTAATACATATGTATATACTTGTTATACCTCCAATAAAGTTTTATGTTTCAGCTTTGCTAAAATCACGTACATCTGAGGGCCCTGGGATCTCAGTCTATAACTTTCTAAAATAATTTATAATACGAACAATATATAATTTTAATTAACTAACGCGTAAAAAATATTATTTGCTCCTAATGTGTTCGTAGGCGCTTATAGCTTGTAGGATTTGAGAGTGTCTGGCAGGAAGTTAAAACCATACCAAGCGTCTGGCAATGGACGACGTCATTTCTAAATAGTTTTCAATGTTTTACGAGTGTCAATCAACGATACTGATCTATGCATGTTTTTTTAAAGAATATCTTGTAAATATAATTAATACTTTAAAATTAATATAGTACCGCTTGTCTCGTAATGCTTATCTCGATCGTTATTAAAACAAAGTATTAAGTTATTTACTACACACATATGTCAGCTTCACGCAGTATCCCGCATGTAGCATGGTAGGAAAAGGGAAATTAGAGTTATGAGACTCTGCTCCCCAATTTCCCCCGAATTCTGGAGAATAAGAAAGAGGAGAAGAAAATTTAATTCGAATCGAACCTACACGCATTTGCCCCTGCGCCACGACTGGCCATATTTTATAAAAAAAAATCATTATAAATTGTATTAATTAAATTAATTACTTATTTTATAATTATGTAATTATACTTGCAATTTTAAAAGATCGTTTTAAATATTGACCTGATATATTTTATTGTCTATAAGCCATTTTCAAATTTCCAAATTCGCACAATTTTTAACAGTTATATATTGTGTCACAGGCGCCAAAAAATAAAACGAAATTTAAAGTTAAAATTTAAAAAATATATATTAAATTTTCTCTAAAAATAATAAATAAATAAAATTTGTATCATAAATTCCAGGTGTTTTTTATCAAATCTGCTGCTTTCAAACCGATTACAATAGCTGGTGCATTTGTATGTGCTGATATAGTTCGGGGAATAACACTCGAATCAGCTACACGTAATTTTTTTATTCCTTTTATCCTTAACTCAGGGTCTACAACTGCCTCTGGGTCCCCCTCAGGTCCCATACGACAAGTGGCAATTTGATGATGTAAAGTGGCCGTCAAAGTACGTATTGCGCATTCCCAATATTCATCTGTATCGAATACAAAAGATTTACATGTCTTGTATTTAGCTGGAAAAACGCGTGCGCCTACTTGTTGAAACGGAGCAGTTGCTACTAATTCTTGCACATGTCTTATTGCTGCTATAAATGTAGTGACATCACTACGCTCCTTCAAATAATTACCATACATCCGAGGATGACTAAAAGGGTTCTTATCTTTTAACTCTATATAGCCAAATGACTTTGGATGTAATAACATTGGGAAAGTACTCCATGAATCTTTACCATCTAAAGGTCCAAATGCTTCATCAAAAAGACTATTATCTATTCTCATGCCTCTTCGAACAGACTTACTGGCTCCAGGTCCCCCGTCAGATAAAACTGATCCTCCAATATTTATAAGTTCCATGTCTGGAACTGAGGGATCTGGGTCGTCTGAAATTGGTGTCTTTATGTACCCTATACCTTCGACACCTCCAGGAGACGCGAAAGCATTATCGCCATTATGCAACCATTCTATAATGTTTTGGAAATTAATTAGTTTATTTTCATTAAAACTAATATCAGTTACATTCAAAGAGAATATTAAACCAGGAAAGCATATATGATCATATAGTTTGCGTCCGACGGGAAGATCTTGTATCACAGGGACTCCAACCGATTCAAGATGATTTTTTGGTCCAATTCCAGATAACATTAAGAGTTGCGGAGAAGCTATAGGTCCCGCTGTGAGAATAATTTCTTTTCTTGCAATAATGGTACGTAAAACATTGTTACGCGCGTACTCCACACCATATGCTTCTTTAGTCTGTGGGTTAAGAAGCACTTTCGTTGCTACACTGTCTTGTAAAATATGAAGGTTCGGTCTATTTTTGTGGCTGTGTAGGAAAACTTTTGCAGCGCTATATCTATGCCCTCTGCTAGTAGTCACTTGTACTCTTCCAAACCCAAGTGTTTCTGGAGCATTGTAATCTACTGTAGGGTGTCCAAGGATTCGACCAGCTTCAAGAAATATATCAGATAATCTTGTTCTGAAACAATTAAGAAGGAAAATTTATAAATATTTCTCTAGTGAGAATTAGTGATCATTTTTTTTAACATTATTAATATAACTGGGATACTAACTTTACTGGGACGAATTCCACTGGCATCACACCGTCGCGTCCTCTATGAGGTTCTTTCTCATAGCCTTCTAAGTTACTTTTTTCCAGTGCGATATAATATTTTAATATTTCATTATAAGACCTGAAATACATTTATTAAATTTATTAAAAAAATAAATGTATCAGTATTATGTCTAAAACTATGTAATATATTATTAGCATATATTATTTGCATTTATATATAGGTTTAGATTATTTAGATAAACGTGATTAAAAAAATAGCAAGTACACTTAAAATAAATTATTTTTAGTACACATTTTTTTTCATTTTACTTATCACAAATCAGTTAAAGTTAGCGTCGAATTAGGTACATTTTCCTGAGTGATAAATAATAATTTACAGCAGTTCCATTCTTCTATTTATTTAATATTAACCCAATGGTTAACCTTGTTGTTAGAAGATAATACTTATTTATTTGACATAGGATTATGGTCTACTGGAAGATTTAGATATAAGCAACGTTCAAAATAATTGTTGCCAATAGATTTTTCGTCACCTTGCATATTTGCTTCAGCATAATAGAATGTATGCGTTTTGAATTTTAATATACGCACCAAGGTTAAATTTCGTGGAGCTCGACTAAAAATGAATGCAGGTGTTTTTGTTCGGTTGTTCGGCTGTCAGTCATATTTGAAGGTATAAGATTTTAATGGCATAATTAAGAACATTCAACACGTTTTTTTCCTCTCGCCATCAAAATATAACACGCTTTTATTATTTATTAAGTTAACTTTATAGTTCATTTTATTAATAAATAATAAAAAAAATGTTCTTAGAAATATTTTTTTAATTTTTTATATGTAAGATTTTAGATTAACAGTCTCTAAACCAATAAGCTATATTTACCATCCGTAATTTCCATCTTCAGCGATTCGATCCCAATCTCGCGGTCTAGCTCTCGTGTATATCATATAATTTATAACGCTTGTGCCACCGATCGCCTTGCCACGTGGCCAAAAACAGCGCTTATTTTTCATACCTGGAATTTTTGATTATCATTAGTTTTTGTGATTACATACATTTAAGTTTAGCGTTTATAATTTTGTCATGGTCAAATGCACGAAGATTAAAGTGTATTTTTGCTTCATGTTGTGTATCGCATGTAGTAAGGGAAGTAGGGGGACCTAATGTGAAGGCCCAATGTAAAGACACTCCGCTCTCCAACTTCGCCGAATTCTCCAACGCCTTACCTTGCCTCGACAGCAGAGCGAATAAATGAAAACATTAAATGTTACATTTCCTCGAATGGGGATCGAACCCACAGCATGGCATGTACTGTCATATGCCTGTTCCTGGCCTTAAATAATGATTAAACTTTATTGAATTCAGAAGTCAATAACAATTCATTTCAATTTTAATATTCCGTCTATACCCATGCAAACTCCTTGTTGGGGCTCCATATAGTAATGCCATACATAGTCAGTCCCCTGGAAGGAGGGTGCCACGGCGGGTATGTCTGTTATGAGCATTTCAGGTTTTCCTGCTTCTAGCAAAAGAACTGTTACATTTCGGTTTTCTGTCAGCTTGGACGCTAGAGCGCAGCCCGCGGAGCCCGCACCAATTATTATAAAATCGTACTCAGTATACGGCTCTTTGAGACCTGGAATAAAAACAAATTGAATTTAATAAATTAAAAGAAGAATTAATATCTTTTTCTAGCGACAGTGTAGCTCAAATCTTTGTGATATTATTGGTATTACTATTTTAACAATCGTTTAATGAATTTTAAAAAACTTAAATTTTACGGTAATTCATTTAGACATTCATATTTAAATGATAAAAAAATTATAATCGACTTTCTAAGAACTTTATCTGATTGTCTTTTTAACATAATAATAATGTATTTTGTATGTATGTATTTATTATGTATTCTCAAATACATATTTATAAAAAGTCATGAGAATGTCGTGTAAAATATTTGTCTAAGTATACAAAATATATATTTATAAAAAACAACTACTCCTAAGAAAACTATAAAAATATTGAAATTCCCAAATAATTAAATTAATTAAAATAACCAAGTTTGCAGTGACTTTTAAAATAAATAATTTTAAATTGCAATTGTTAATTCTTAACTTTGAACTAATTATGATATTTATCTTATTAGTTTTTGTTTAAGTTTGTTCATATTTATAATTTTAAAGTCGTTTTAAAGTATTTTATTTATTACAGTGTTTATTCCATCTATGTTTAAAATAATATTTGACGTGATTAAATAAAAGTCGACATTAAAAATATTGATATAATTATGTTTTTAGTATAAGTAAACGGCAATTATTATTTATTTTGGGAATACAGAGAAATTTTTTCCGCATGGTGTATAAAATTTATTGCTGATAAGTAGGTATTTATTTTAGTCTAGAATAATTTTGTTCTCGATTGTTCCTTTTTAGAATATATAACATGTTATTACATAATAATGCAAAGCCTTGATACAAATAACTGTAATAATCTTCGTGTGATTGTCAGCCCAACATATAATCTTATTAGTACTTTTAATTACTTCCTAGGTAATACATAAATGTATGTATATTTATGTATATATTTTTTAGTTTTTTTTTATATATATCATAATAGGTATATACCTATTAATAATACCTATTAATAATAGTAATTGGGGTATGCATTCCATATGCATATGCATATGGAATGCATATTCCAATTACTATTTTGTTATTTAGTTAGTACTACTCCCTCTGCCTGTCCCGCACACAACAGGGTATGCAGAGGGAATCTATAGCTTAAGACACTCCGTTCCCCACGTCCGTTCGTAAAATAATACTTAAGTAAAGTTATTGATACCTATACATCTATTTATTCTATTTATTTATCTATTCTCTATATATTTATATATATTTATTTTTGATGTATGTGGGTGTCAGCTGAAAAAAAAACATTGAAAGTAAAAGGTAACTATTGATATATAATGCGTCAAAGCAAAGCTAAAAATATAATAATAATAATAATAATAATAATAAACTCTTTATTTCACACCATAATACATAGCATAAATTAAAATTTACAGTAGCTTAGAAAAATAATAATAATAATAAAATGTGAAAAAGGCGGCCTTATCACTAAAAGTGATCTCTTCCAGGCAACCGAATTATAGGAGTAGATAGAGGGGTGCGGGCATAGTGCGTGGGAAAAAATAATTATGTCAATACACGAAAATATATACGATATATATATATATATANAAAGAAACGTTTAAGACAGTTCCGGCCATTGACAGATTAAGTGTCAATAAGCCTGTCAAAATAACAGTAGCAAGAAGTAAACATTACAACATTTAATATTACGTTTTAAAATTGTGGGTAAATTATATATTTTAGTGGATATATTAATGATTTAAGTTGTGGGTAAATTGTACATTTTAGTGAATATACTAGTGATTTATAGGACACTAGCTCATAAGTTATTAGATATAAGGTTAAAAGTATTCTATCAAGATTAATTGAACAAACTAATGCATTAAGGAAGTTATTTACTTCTTCGAGTTTACGATCCTCTTCATTCGCGTAACCTGAGGAACTGGCTTTGTCTTAGAATCACCAGCACTTGAGCTCGCCGTAGGTGCTTTAAGAGGTTGAGCCCCAGCCGCGTCGTGGATATTGTCTAGCTCACTGCATGTGGAAATAGTATGGCGCTTCCCATCTGGTCCAATGACAATGATGTAGCCCTCCTTCGTCCAACATTTATTTATGCCAAAACGTTTTCGGGCTGCCATGAAAGTCTCGTGCCTGGATTTAGTGAGGAACTCCGATAAAGTGATGCCTGTGTTTTTCAGATTGGTTTTAGCATACCATATTTGATTTCGCATAGATAACTCTCGGAATTTTACAAGTATGGGCCTTGGCTTATCAGATGTTACGGTACCCAGGCGCTGACATCTGCTAATGTCACCCAGCTCCAGATCAGGCAACTTCAGATGTTTGGACAGGACCTTCACCGCAATGGCAGAATCAGCTGTACTTCTCTCCTCGGGCACACCATGCACCAACAGTATCTTCTTTCTGGTCCGCAAGTCAAGAAGGTCGTACTGTTTTGACAGTATATTTACCTGCAGCTGAAGCCCCTCCAGTGCACTCAATACAAAAGATCGAAATGCACTAAATTGAGCTGCAATGTGGGAAGTGGGGCTTGCCGCAGGAAGCGCAGAACTCAAATTTTGCTGAAAGTCAGCCATTTGCGAATTGAAGTGTAGTGACAGTTCTTGTATTGATTGCTTAATAGCTTCCATGTTGATGTAATTGAGTTGAAAAGACTAGTGATTATGGATAAAAAGTTTTGGTGTAGAAATTATTGCACGAATAACTGCTGGCAGGTTGGTGACTGTTAATACATCACTTATACATAACACCTTTCACTTATAATTTGCTTTAACTATTTTTAAAAGAAAATTATTTGGGAGCAACTTTAAAAACGTATTTACTTTTTGGCACCTACCCTCAGTATTTATTATAAAAAAACAAAAAACCTACATATATATTAGGTGTACTTTTTTATGCCGTCACTTCCTATATTTTATTTTAATATAATATTTTTGTACATATTTGATATGAATTAATTTTGATTTAGTTGCAGTTTTATAGTGCAATAGAATTTTATTATATTTGGAGGCTGCCACAGCTGCTGGTATAGAATGTTCAAAATTTTCATGTTCCATACGTATTTAATATAATCTATGTGTATACTTATAATAAAATCATAAGAGGGTCTGTACTTGGAAGTTATTTAAAAAAAAAATTTATTGGGAACCTTTATTAACGTAATAGAACAGAAAACAATGATTTTTAATTTTTTTGTCTGTTTGTCTGTGCGTTTGTAATTGCTAATCTGAGAAGCGGCTTAACCTATTTAGTTCCGGTTATGTCAATTTAAAGTACTTAGTTCCACAGTTTCAGTTACTTTATACCAGTTGTATAAACTTACTGAATTGATATAATCTTTAGTTTTCAATTTCTATATTAACATTTCTATTTTAAGCGGGAGTAGCGTTGAAAATATTAAATACTAGCGTACCCACGAGTATTTAATATTTTCATTTATTTGCTCTGGTAACGAGACAAAAGCACAGCTTTAAATTAAGCCACTTAACACGCAATGCCTCCAGAATTTGGCGGGAAGTAGAACACGGAAAAAAGATTTTAATGGGAACGGAGTGTCTTAACACTATGTTCCTGGGTTGCCTTTGCCTACCATACTACGTGCGGGATACAACGTGAAGCTAAAAAAAAACATTCTATATATGTAAAAAAACATCTTATTTATTTATTTTATTAGGCATTGAGCTTTAGACAAGGTGATCGATTTCGACATCAACATTTCTGTATCGCTAGGTCGCACTATTAATTTAATTCTATTTACTTTACTAAGACACGGTCAAAACAGTAGTTAAATACGGAGACAAGAATATAATAAATAACATTGATTATTTATTTTTTATTACACAATTATTTAAAATTTGATAATACTATTAAAACAAAAAGGATTTTTTTGTTTTAATTGTATTATAACAACTTCGTGATAACTTAGACCAAAAAAATCCCGTTCGAAAATTTTATTAATTATTCGTTAGTGTTTACAATCTCAATGGCTTAAATTGCGTTGTTGATATAATATATTGCATACCAGCTGCCCCCGCGGGCTTCGTCCGCTTGAAGTTTTCAAATATCTATTTATTTAGGAAACGTATAAGAATTTCGAACGTAGCGGGATTTGAACCCACGCCCCTTGGATACCGTCCAAGAGGCGGGATTCATATCCCGCTACTTTCAAATTTTTGTACGTTTCCTAAATATGTATTTTTCTACGGTAAGTGTGGAATAATATTAACTAACAAAATGTTAAAAATATTCGAATATTTCGATGGTCCCTAGGTAAAGTATCGAAAGTAAAAAAATTCAAATTTCTTTTATTGGTGTTTTGAATTACTAAAAAGGCTAGTTTTTGATAACAAACGCGTTTAAAAAACGCATATTATTGGCCATTGCGATTTTTCACTTTCGATACTTTACCTATGGACCATCGAATTATTTATTTGTATTTAAGAAACAACATATTGTGGTATGGGTATCATTATTGCACTAAATAAATCATAATTTAAGTTTTGGCAATTTATCTGATTTTGCTTGAATTTTTTTTTATATTTAATAGAAAAATGTTTATTTATTTCATATTTCTACTTAATATGTAAATATTTTATTTTTATGGGACTAAGACTTCTAAATAAATATACAAGTTATTGTAATTTATAGTTTTGTAATATGTTAGTCTAATAATTAATAATTATAATTTTTTATATTTTTTTATGTCAAACTCACCTCCAGGTAAAGGATAAGAGTCTCTTAGAAAACTAAAAAAGTCTCTATTAGTGTTTTGTTTGCCTCCAATCACTTGCAAAAATTTGTCTATAACTGGGTTCTGGGAATGTGACCAGAGCGTCCTGCTACTTCTAGTTTCCGATGGTTCTAAATCGTCGCCATAATTTTCAATTGTAATGTCTCCTTCGTCTATATTATAAGAACTTTTAACTGTTGTCACAAATAATAAAATGTAGATACATATATTATTTTTCATTTTGAATCGGCACTGCTAATGAAATATTAATGAATGTACGTCCAAAACTCAAGCGATGTTTATATCGACTGGCCTCCGGTCTTCTGAAGTGTGTTTACTACGGGTTATATGAGACAATATTTTATTTTTCTGTTAACATATTATTCCGGACTTCATTTATGTGTCTAACATACTAATAACGGAAGTTTTTAACATAGAAACAAAATATTGTTTTAGGTATATAAATCGAAATCAGCTTCACGCTGTATCCCCTACACAGCAGGGTAGGCAGAGGGAATCTAGTGTTAAGATACTCGGTTCCCCACTGCGTGTTGAGTGGCAGAACTCAATGCCGCGCTTTGCCTCGACACCAGAGCGAAGGAAATGGAAATATAAACGTAAATAAATATTTCACTTCCTCGAGTGGGGATCGAACCCGCAACCGTCGCGTTACAGGCACATCCTGTCGATTTACATTATTTTTGATATAATTGATTACAGTTATTTTTTGTATGGTTACACTGTGCCAGACGTTAGTTTTGAAATTGTCATAAGGTCTGTAGGTTGGTATTTACTCGGTGTATAATATGGAATAAGAAAATCACACATTTCAACTTACATTTATTTCCAATTTACCTATTTTTACTACATGAGATGAAATAAATTTATATAAATCCACTTCTGTTAGTTTTATCATTAGGATATTTTATCATAAAAGTGTTACTGTTACCTGAATTATTGACATTTGTTGAATTAGTCTTTTTTAGTGTTCCACCCTCAAAATGTAAATGAGGTATCCTTATACGAGCACACTGTTGTTCGTCTGTCAAGATAATTTATCTCGAGATTGGGCGGTATTAAGTTGAAATTAATATCAAGTATTCAGGTCAAGAAAAAAATGGAGCTTTTACTTGAACCTATAGGGTACTTCACGGGGACCCACAGTTTTGAAATTTAACACGAAGTGAGAACTTATACGCAACAAATAAACGATAAACCCGAAATGTACATTTCATAGAAAAAACAAACACTGCAAATTATTATTCGTAGTTAATTTCACAAAATAAGCCTGTAAGCTTCCCCGTTTTTATAAGTTATTTATGTACATATATACTTCCCGTTGACCTACCACCCTAAAAAGTCTCAGCGGGCGAGTCCGAGTCTCATATAACTGGTTTTTTAAGATAAATAAGATAAAGAAGTGCCAAACGCTTTTATAATGCTAATTATCTTTTTATACTATTTGGCATATTATACAAATGTTGTATATTTTAAAGTTATTAATTAAGGTAGGTATCTTTATTATAAGCCGACTGTTTTGTGTATCATACAAATGTTATATATTTTTTGTGAAGTAATATTAAAATAAAAAATAAATAAATATATCAGCTTCACGCTGTATCCCGCACACAGCAGGGTAGGCAGATGGAACCTAGTGTTAAGACACTCCGTTCCCCACTTTCTGCGGATGTGAAGTAATGTTATTCACGGTAAATTATAAGAAACGTCATCCATAAGATTCTATAGGTACGCATTGTAATAAGAATTATAATTTAAACTTAAATATTTATTTTTCCTCACTTGTACCAAAATTTTTTTTTACCACGTTTAAGTACCCTTTGTTGTTAATTGTTTTTTTATGGCCCTTTATTCAAGTGGCTTCATTAGGAGTCAAATTTTAAATATTTTTTATCGTTTAATCTGATAAAAACAGATTACTCAAGGCGTTTTTTGCAATATACTCAGCAAAATGTAAATGTTCAGCATTATTTTTGTAAACATAAAATATTTTTGAAAGAATACTTGTAGGTTTGTTGTTTATTTGAGAGAAAGGAAAGGGGCACTTGGAATAGGATTGGTACTAACTTATTGAATTTAGTTGATAATAAAGTATTTGTGGGTAAAAAAGCTATTTATTTAAAATAAGTGGGCCCGTGCGGCTACGCCCGCTTGAATTGTACAAATGTTTATTTAAGTGTATTTAATAAAATGAAATATTATATTTAAGAAAAACTGACTTAATTATGCACTTACTTACTTACTATGTGACATAACTTATTTACTTATGAACCGATTGTAATAAAATATTCCTAGATGTTAGCGAAACCATACGCACAGACAAACAGACAAAAATTTTAAAAATCATTGTTTTGGGTTCTATTACGTTAATAATGGTTCCCATTAACATTTTTTTTAAATATCTTCCAAGTACAGACACCGACCCTCTTACGATTTTATTTATTTATTTATTTTTTTTTTTTTTTTAAATGTTATTAACATATATAACTTCTTTAATATATATTATTATAGTACATTAAATATAGTTATCTTTTATATAGAACACCTTCGCCTATTAGATTTGGCCTGGCTTGTGCAGAACGCCTTTCTTAAGTTTTTGGATCAGTGCCTCTGTCACCCTATCATCTCTTTGTGACATTGCCCCTTTTAGGTTCGCCTCCACCACCTCCGTAAATGAAGCGCCCACCGCTCGGCTGATGAAGTTGCCTATTGCGTCACCGCCATCGTCAGAGTAATAGACACAGGTGTTGGTGTGTCTCGTCACTGCGACGACTGCGTGAGAGACGCTCTCATGTACTCGGATCCGTGCGCGTCCGGTTCGGACGATGACGACGTCTGCGAAGGTCTGCCCCTGGGCCTCATGGATAGTCATGACTCGCGAACCTGCTCCAGCTCCATATCCCTGGTCTTTCAGCTGCCTCTTCTCCTCCTGCGTGTGGACCAGATATAGGGTGCCGTCATTACAGTGTGGTATTCGCGCGTCGGTGTATCCGAGAACCTTTAGGGAGTGGACAATGGGGTGGACTGTTATATACTCCGGCGAGGGCATAGGCGACGTCCATTGGGCTCCGATGTGTGCAAGGCATGTTGGTTGTCAAGATAGGCCTGCAGTACCTTAGTTCGAATCTTACGATTTTATTATAAGTTTACATATAGATATAGATTATAAGTATAGATTGTTTTGGTCTAGTCGTGGACCAAGTCTAAAATTGTTGATTAAGCTATCTTGAACGACGACGTATTTTGTTAGCAGTTATTATTAGCGTATATTTAAATTCATATCAAAAGAATGCTTTTGATGGTAACTGTCAGTTTTCGATTGACCATACTTAAGTTCGTTGTCCGAGAGGTTATTGAGTTCAATAACCCATCACAAAACCAGCGAAATGTCGTTTAACAACTTGAATTCCTTTTAAGTAACCATTTATTTAATTTTGAGATAATTATATTCATGTCCTTATTTTCATAATACGGGTTTTGTTTAATAGAAAGAACAAACGCCGCAATTTACATTACCCTACTTTATGTTCGCTCTAAATTAGATTGTTAGTAAGAGATTGGTTTTATTGAGATTTAAATTACTTGCGGAAAATTTAATGTATAATACATATAATGTGTATAACTGAGCACTGGATCTCGAGATGTAACAATACAGTAAATATAGAAAACTATAAATTGTCAATTTCGTTCGTTAGAGAGAAGGCTATCCGCGGCGGTTCGCTTATATTACTAAGAAATGACATACCATTCCTCTATTGAATTGTCCTGCGTTGAATCCAATAGACATATTATAGTATGCGTATCGACCCCCCTCAGGTAGTTTTGAAGTATTTGAAGAAAAAATGGAGGATGTTCTAATTAACTTGAGTTCGAATAGTAAATCTTTAATCGTATGCGGAGACTTTAATATAGATATAATACAGGTAACACATCATTAAGCCTTCGTCTTCTAAACTTATTTAAATCTTTTAATTTGTTTAATATTTTCTCTGAACCAACTCGTATAACGAATACGTCCGCTACTTGTATAAATAATGTTTTTTGTCATTGTGAGACTGTAGAAAAACAAATTATTACTAATCTTAGCTCGGATCATTGTGGTCAAATGTTTTCGGTAATAGATAAAACAGTCGCAGAACATAAACAAATATCAATTAGACCAATTACTGAAAATAAAATTAATCTTTTTAATAATAAAGTGAGGGAAAAAATTGCAAACTTAGAAATAACCGGATTTAATCCGAATCAGGTGTATTGTAAAGTTTTTAATTTACTCTCTACAGAGTTTGATAACATTTTTAAAGCTAAACAAATATATAAAAACTCGAAGTTAACTTTAAACGACTAGGTAACTGTTAATATACCGAAGCAGAAACAAACTATACGAATTATATAATATGAGGCAGTGGAATCAAGATCCGGCGTTCTTGTTAAAAGTTAGAAATTTTTCAAAAATATTTAAAAAGGTATGTCCAGGCTAAGTTTTTTTTCCGATATACCTATTGAAGTAACACGTTCACTGCCATCATCTCCTTCGGAAGCAGAATTAATACTAAAAACCCATATAAATAGTTGTAGACAAAATTTTGTGTTTAAGAATGTGTCACCAGATGAAATTGTCAAAACTTTTAAAAGCCTTAATTTCAAGAAAACTGGTAAACTATAGGGCAAGTCTGTTAAAGTTCTTAATACAATTATACCTAACTAGCGACCCTCTTACGGCTTCGCCCGCTTGTACTACTGGATTATTCATATAATGTATGTTTGCAAAGCACTTAAGATAATGAGAAAATTAATTAAACCCTAATGCAACCCGCATTTTCGTAGTTTCAATAAGAATTTTCCAATGGTTTTACACAGCAAGGATAATTAAGTAGGTACCGTAATTTTAAATCTGTGCTACTAATCTTTTCAAGAACTTATTAAAATATATTTAATGACTATTTTTAGATAGTTAAATGACTATTTTTAAACGGAAGAAATTATAAACAAAGGCCTACGTACTAATAGCTACTACAAAAAATATGAAACCAAATATATCGCGCTGAAATAATACATTCAACTACAATTATCCAATACGTGCAAACGCATCTAAATGGTTGTTGCTATAGAGACAGGCGGGTTTTTTTTTTCGAGCTTGTGGTTAATGCTGAAGAGGGTATACTGACCCTGATGAAAAGCAAGCACTACGTGGCTGCCTGTGAGGAAAATTAAATAGAATGCATCGGCCGGGAATTGAACCCGGGCCGGCCGCGTGGTAGGCGAGCATTCTATCACTGAACCACCGATGCGTGTAAGGCAGGCGGGCGCGGCGGGCGCGCTTGTATAAGCAAAACGTCGCGGGGCGCGCAGGAACGCATGGCGAGTGGCGACCCGTTTCGCAGCAAGGATTTTTTGATATTGTAACAACTTCTAAAGTACTTATTAAAATGAAAAACAGTAAAAGACGGTTTTGATCTACATTAAATGGCCAACGTAACTAACATACTTATTTATATGCTGAGAGTAAGGGATAAGTGAAATTATCTTCGTTTAACGTAGAAAATTAATAAAGTATTTTAAAGCATAAGGATTAATACCATTATGGGAAAATATCCCGCACAATAAAAAATATATTGAAATTATTATTTTTAGACATAAAAATTATCACTACACGTTATTCTTAAAAGATACGAATATGCCGTCGCTGACTTTTTTGTAGATCTATTAAGAGGAACAATACTCCAGTACATTATTTTCATGTAGTACTTACTATTAAAGCAGCGCATGCGCGAAAGTGTCTCAACGGGTAGGACTTTATACACATTTATCTTATTTATGTTAATTTACATAAGAATGTACAAATAATAAACTATATATAAACCTTCCCCGAGAAATACTCGACCTAATGGTGAAAACCGCATCAAAATCCGTTGGGTGGTTTAAAAGAAGAAGAGTTAGAAAGTTCAGATAGACACGAAAAGCGACTTTGTTTTATAAGATATAGGATATTTCTCCTTATCTAGCTTTAATTTTTAACAATTGTGTAGAATCCGGTACTTTAGCTGATTTAAGGAAATATAGTAAAATAGTGCCGCTTTACAAAAGTGGAGATAGAACTGACCCTGGAAATTACAGACCGATCTCTGTTTTGCCGTCTCTAAGTAAAATATTTGAAAAAATAATATTTAACCAGCTCACAATTTTCTTAAATATTAACAATTGTTTCCATAGTGAGCAATATGGTCTCGCCAAAGGTAAGTCCACTACGGCTGCGGGTGCTGCACTCCTAAAGCACATTTATGACGCATGGGAGAGGTCACAAAATGCTATTGGAGTGTTTCGTGATTTATCAAAAGCCTTTGATTGTGTAGACCATGAAACTCTGTTATTAAAACTATATCATTATGGTATACAGGATATTGATCTTGATCTTATTGCCTCATATCTAAACCGAAGAATCCAGAAGGTTAGTATAAATAATGTAAAATCATCTGGATCTCCTCTAAAGATGGTCGTTCCACAAGGATCTATTCTCAGTCCTCTTTTATTTCTTCTTTATATTAACGTTCTGCCTTTTTATGTGAACAACCTATGTGATATTGTTCTTTTCGCGGATGATACCTCTTTAATATTTAAAGTTGACAGAAATAATATAACCTATGACGAAGTGAATAGTGCATTATCGCATATTCTTCGTTGGTTTGATGTTAATAATCTAATGTTAATTGCTAAATAAACGAAATGCATCGAGTTTGCTTTACCAAATGTTAATCTAAAAATTAAAGGAGAACCTCTTAATGTGTCGGAATCAGTTATTTTCTTAGATGTTACTATAGATTCCAAACTCCAGTGGAACGCTCATCTGGAAGCACTTGCAGATAAACTCAGCTCTGCCGCGTTCGCAATTAAGAAAGAAAGACAAATGACGGACATTAAAACTGCCCGACTAGTCTACTATAGCTATTTTCATAGTATTTTATCTTATGGAATGCTACTATGGGGCAGTGCTGCAGATATCAATTCAATATTTATTCTCCAAAAAAGAGCCGTGAGATATATTTATAATCGACTATCTAAGACGTCGATATTCTCCGCGAGATGTTTTCAAAGATGCAGGTATTATTATAGTTGCTTCCCAATTTGTATATTATAACATTCTCTTTGTCCGACAAAATATATATAGTCATAGCAAAAATAGTATATGGGATCGCCATAATTAAAGAACAACAAGAACAACAACAACAAAAATAGTGACAGTCATACGATAGGAACGAGAAATAAAGATAAGTTTGTTACTCCAAGTTTTCGCCTCCAACAACTTAATAAATCTTTTATGGGTCTGAGCATACGTATATATAATAAAATTCCGCAGTATATTCTAGTTTTGCCACTTCCAAAATTTAAAATATCAGTAAAAAAATTCTGACAAGTAAAACTTATTACACTGTTCGAGAATATTTAGAGGACAAATATGTATGGAATTAATGTCTATTGAATGTAATGCAGGATAGCTGCCAACTAATGTAATAGATTGTACCATTGATTTTGAAAAGAGCAACTGTTGAGTTTCTTGCCGGCTCTTCTCAGCAGAACTGCCTTCCGAACCGGTGGTAGCTTTTTGTTCATATGTTCATTCGACGATTCAAAAGTGCTATAAANTATATATATATATATATATATATATATATATATATATATATATATATATATATATATATATATATATATATATATATATATATATATATATATATATATATATATATATATATATATATATATATATATATATATATATATATATATATATATATATATAAAAAACAGTTAATTAAAATTCAAGGAAATCTTCTCTAAATCTAGTACTAATAATATAATAAAATCTAGTACTAACATATAATACTAATAATGTAGTTGATAAAATATTTTATTAAAATGAGGAGGTACATATAAATTATTAGAGATAGTTTACAGGTACAGTTAGGTAATGTAAAATATGTACCTGCAAGCTACGGTTGTAAAAATAACCTGTAAGAAAAATAAAGCAAAGTTGCAGTGGGAACGTTTTGTCTAAAACTATACAGTTGACCAATTTATAGCCAAGCCGTAATTCATTAATATCGTACCGAATAAAAAAAGGTTTTACTTTGGAATTGTTGGCTTTATAATTTATTTAAAATATAATTAGTATTTCATCGAAGCTGCAAAACTTGATATTTATTAAACAATTGACCCGTACATGTCTAATGTTTTAAAATACTGCTAATGTTAAAAAAAAATGCTAAATAGTGCTAATGTTAAAAAAATGAGTTATTTAAAAATCTAAACAATGATTTGTATGAAGTATACATTTGTGCGTTGTGTCGTATGAATCGAATGAGCAATTACAGTTAGCAGTGATTTTGATATTTTTGTCAATCCCCACTCGGATGAACGATTGTTTAAATTGTTTTTTTTCTTGCTTTTCATAAAAAATATTTATTTTTTTTTATCTTCAAAATCTGGCGGCAAGTGCTGTGTCTTAATACTAAATTTTTTTTAGTTCCAAATAAAGAATTTACTATTATTATTTATTATTATTAAATTCAAGTCAAAGTCAAAATATCTTTATTCCATAAAAATGCTTAACATTTACTTGGACATGTCAAAAAAGTAAAAAAAATGAATTTTGAGAAGGCCAATACCAATCTCATGAGGCCAATCTCACGAGAAGATCCAGGCAAAGAAACTCATGGCCACTCTTTTTAACTGCCAATATTTGTTACAAATTACAATTAACAATTTTAACTTAGAAATAGAGCAACTCATTTTCATCTTTATCGCAAACATAATCTTTAACAGAGTAATATGCTTTTGGCAGAGCCTGTGCTTAACCAGTTTTTTAAATTTGTTCAGTGATAAATTGTCCACCACCAAACCACGTCGTCTGGAAGTTTGTTATAAAAGTGTAAACTTTGACCTACGAATGAGTGAGACACTTTATGGAGCCTAGAGAAGGGCACAGCAAGCTTATTTTTATTTCTTAAATTACGTTGATAAAGATCACTGTTTTTTTTAAATTTATTAATCTTCTTATACACATATACTAAGTTGTCGTAAATATATTGGGTGAGTAGTGTGAGGAGGTTAACGTCTTTGAATTTATTCCTTAGTGACTCCCGTGGACCCATTTTATAGACTGCTCGGACAGCCCAGTTTTTGGAGCACAAAAATGGTATCTATGTCAGCGGCACTGCCCCAAAGTAATAGGCCGTAAGACATAATGCTATGAAAATAGCTGAAGTATACTAAACGCGCGGAGTCGACATCGGTCAGTTGACGAATCTTACGGACAGCATATGCTGCCGAACTAAGTCTACCAGATATAGTTTCTATATGCGGACCCCATTGTAACTTAGCATCTAATGTTATACCTAAGAAACTGTTTTCTTAACAGTTTCATTAACTACTTTAAGTTCCTCATTGTTCATCAAAACCCTGGTTTTTACTTGTTTTTCCTTCCTATTTCCCTACTACGCGGGAAAAAGCACAACAGTGCTTTTTGACGATTATCTTTCTTTTACGTTTATATTTCCATATTTTCGCTTTGGGCAAAGCGCGGCGTTGGGGTCTCCCATCCAACACGAAATGCCCCCAAAATTTGGCAGAAATTGGGGAACGGAATGTCCCAGGGGCACTAGGTTTCCTCTGATAATTTTATCTTTCTTTTTTAATCATTATTTTTATGATAATTGAATGATAATGAATTTTGAATATATCAACAATAACTAACTTTATTTTTTATTGCAGGTCTGTCTCAACATATTAAGAAAAAATATAACGGCTTTATGAATCTTATTCCTCTAAAAGTGTAAGTAATCATTTTAGTTTATCCCTATATAACTAGATAGAGTTCTTGAATTCTCCTAATATGTTCTACAATGCTATGTTTCTGATATAAGCTATAGCTATTAAAAGCGATAGCTATTAAAATATTCATATATAATTTTATTATGTAAGTATGTAGTGGTATTTTTAACACTCGATACAAGCAATTGATATAAGTTTTACGTTTCTGGGGTCTCTACATTTTCTAGCCGTGATTTTGATATATTTTGTTAATCAGTTTTCTAAATTTATAAATGTTTCGAAATATATAATTGAGTATAAAATAATTGAAATGACATTGAAATGTTATTCGACAAATATACATATAACAGTTCTACACCTTATATTAGAGTAGCAACCTTCGTATTCATAACTAATGTACCTACTATAAATAAAATTAAAAAGTAAAACAAATCCTGAATAATCTCTCAGTAGACAACATAGGCGCTCGAAACAAAATGCGAACAAAAAAAATCTTTTAAGATAAGTATTTTTTCCTTTTGATTTGCTTTCAGCTTCACGCTGTATGCCGCATATGGGATACAGCGTGGACGCTGGGCAAACACTGCAGGCAAGCGTCACTCCGTCCCTATTAAGACACTTCCGTTCCCCACTTTACGCCGAATTCTCGAGGCATTGTGTGTTGAGTAACGGAACCGAACGCCGCCGTAACAATTTTTCTCTTTTGCATTACGGAGTTTACTATAATATTTTATTTCTGCATACCACAACTAAGAATAAATTATATCCATCGGTTATTCAGTGGCATAATATTCTTCGTAGAGTTTACCAATAAATACTAAATACCTACTTACAAAAAAGCGTCTTAATAAGCAGCAATTACATTGTATAATATAACCTATTATTATCTAATATACGTTTAAAAATATTGCTATTAAAAGTCGAAGGACTCAGGAAATTATAAAAATTACGTTAAAAGAGCGAGAACCAGTATCTCGCATTTGATTGAATTTCAGTGCGCCGTGGTTGACGTGTAAAGGGATGTTAAATTTCTTCAAGCATTGTGTCTTCAACTTCACTATTGGCTATTTTTCCTTCCGTATAACAAATGTGTCGCTCTTTATTTTTACCTTGTATTTATGAATTTTAACTTTGGACTATGATTTGATTTTAAAAGGCAAACCACTAAATTAATTTATTTAATATTCTAAATTCTTAGAATTCTTTATTTATATTATAAGTAAAGGATATAAATTTATAACACAGCAATTTCATCTTTTTTAATAATGCTATTTATTTTTCTTGGGTTCTACAACGTTTTAAAAAAATGTGTTTCGATCTACCTTAAATATTTAAAACATATTTATTACATATCTTTTATTCTATTACAAAATTTGAGAAGGGCGCCTATGGTTGATGGGGCTCACAGTGTATTAAACGGACTGACTTAACACGTCGATTTCTCTCTCTACCCTGTTTTGTCGTATATGCCAAGAATAACTTAGGTAAAAGAGGTAAATAAAAGTTAAGTACCCGTCATAATTTAATTTAATAAATATCCATATTTGTATTTATGTAGATAGCCCACATGGAAATATTGCACATTTATTATATCATTATTAAATTATTATTTTTCAAGACTTATCGTTATTTCTAAATGCTATTAATACCTTACATAATATTATATTACATCCATTTAAATAATTGACATCACAGTTTTGTTCAGTTTCTTAGCTTAGGTTTCATTAAATTACTGTCATTTTCTTTTCCAATCCTCCTTGATCATGTCCGCTCCTTTCTCCGCAATCATAAAGGTTGGCGCATTTGTATGACTTGATACAATTTCAGGCATAATACTTGCGTCGATTACTCTTAAATTAGGAATTCCATGTACCCTTAACCTGGAGTCTACAACAGCTGAGGGATCAGTATTAGCGCCCATTTTACAAGTTCCACTTTGATGATAAATTGTAAAGGTAAACATTTGTGCTTGACATGCGAAATATGCGTCACTTCCAAATGGTCCATACTTTAAACATTCGGGTATGGGCACGTCATATATTTTCGTTCCCAATTTCTTCATCGACGGCTGCCTTGAGATTTCTATTGCCACCTTGATACCTTCTACAATTTTCTGTAAATCTTCGGAGTACTCAAAGTAATTTGGGATTATTGTTGGGTGTACTTTAGGATTTTTGCTCCGTAACATCACTCTACCTTTCGATTTTGGTCGCATAAGCATTGGGAATACCATAAAAGCATCGTTACTACCTAAGGCACCATATGTTTCTGAGTAAATTTGTTCGTCAAAACCAAAATTACGTGGCAGAAGTGGGTCGGAATTTAATCCACCACTTATAAAAAGCAATTCCATATCAGGCCAACCGGTAATATTAAATTTATTTTTTAATTCCAAAAACACCAACGCTTCGCATCCACCGGGTAATGACATGGGTCCCTTATGAGTTCGCATCCACTTGAATACTAAGTCCAAGTGGTTTATAATATATGTCGTTGATACAGACAAATTTTGTGATTGAACCAGAAATTGAAGACCACCAGCTGCGATGTGATCCATCAGATTATAACCTACTGGCAAATCCTTGGCTACTGGAATATCTAACGATTCTAAATGGTCTCTTGGACCAATGCCAGAAAGCATTAACAGTTGAGGAGAATTTATAGCACCCGCTGATACGATAACTTCTTTTTTCGCTAAAATTTTATATTTCTTACCGCGTTTCGTGAATTCCACTCCTATTACTTTAGTTTTTGTAGTGTCTAAGATAAGCTTTGTGACCATGCTCATTTTTGATACATGTAAGTTATTTCTTTTGTTTATTGGATGCAAGTATGCTCGACTGGAACTGTGTCTGGTGCCATTCTTCATTGAAAGTTGTAAGAAAGATACGCCAGATGGATTAGCCCCATTAAAATCATTATACTTGAAACCTAATTCTTGACCACCCTTAACCCATGCTTTTCCTTTAGATGTTCGGAATGGAGCGTATTCTACGTTTAGATACCCTTCATGGCCGTGAAATTTATCGTCGTCAAATGAAGGTATGTTAAAGTTTTCAATCTTTTTGAAATATGGCAGAACGTTATCCCATCCCCAGCCTTTGTTGCCCATTGCTTCCCAATTGTCGTAATCATATTGTGCCCCCCTCGTATAAATCATGTAGTTTAAAACACTGGATCCACCGATAACTTTACCACGTGGCCAGTTACACTGCTTATTTTCGAATCCTGCACAATATTTATCTGAAGGTTTTGTCTTATATTTCCAATTGGCATTTGTAAATTGTAGATAATTAGCTAAAATTGGTATATCCATAACAAAGTTTTCATTGAAACCAGCTTCTATCAAAAGCACTTTCCATTCGGGTATTTCTGTCAATCGATTTGCTAGTACACATCCAGCCGTGCCTGCGCCCACTACTATGAAATCGTATTCGGAAAGGAGATTCTGTTGATCTTGTGGTTCATTATCTAGTTGATTTGTGCCTTCTTGTAAAAACTGTATTACAGATGAAATAGGATTCGCTACTTGTGTTTCAATTGGTAATACAACCGTAAAAAACACCCACAGTGCCGCCGTCAAAGTCGACGCTCGACGCTGATGCCGCATCTGTAATGAAGTACATATTGTATTAACAACAAATTAAATTTTAATTTTTGCGTAGATTAAAATAATATATATTCTTTTGTAGTTTCACGCTGTAAATCGTATATAACACGATAGGGCAGAGGGAACTTAGTATTAAGACTCTCCGTTCCCCATTTTTACAGTCGATATTACAGTCACACCCTTGTGCCAGACCATACGCCCTAAATAATATTACCGTTGTATATTATTTTTGGGTAATGTCAAGTAAATTTAATAATTACGTAACCTTATTCACGTATATATACTTCACGAATAAAATACCATGAAAATTAATTGATATCATACAAGGTTATGATCTAATCTCTTTTTATTTCTATACTAGCGGGCGCGCGCAGCTTCGCCTGCTCATTTACACGCTTAAGGGTGAATTCTATTAAAGCATAAAACACGTGTTCAATAAAATATTTTTAAGAGTCTCAATTTCAAATTTTAAAAAAATCAGTGGCAATTTAAAGATTTTTCCATACAAACCTCTTATTTCAACCCCTTATTTACACCGCTGGGGGGTGAATTAAAGTAAACCACGAAGCATATGTTCAATGATATATTTTAAAGAGTCTAAATTTCAAATTTTAAAAAAATCGAAGCAGATTTAAAGATTATACACTAGATTCACTGTTTGTATTTCAAAAAGTGGTATTCTAGTTCTCATCTATGACAAGAAATATAATTCGTGTCTGTTTGGCCAAAGCGTTGATATGTTTTTACAGGAAAACATCTTTGAATCCTTGTCACAATTACACACAGAGTACAATTTGTACAGATATAGTTAATAAATTAATATTTTTTATAATTCCTAAATAATGTTGACCTATGTATTTAGATCTGCTGAATATTTTTATTATCTATATATACCTTTGAAGGTTTACAACCTTCTAAAGTATAGTTTAGTTACATAAAAAAAACAATCAGGTTTTGCCAATCTTAGTTGTAAGTAAACATTTATAATAATATAAATTTGATGAAACTAATAAAATATATCTAAATTAAAGAAACGTACGTAATTTCTGTAGATTAAGAAATATACTAGATTTTCACTACAACTAACATCATTCAATGTAAACAAAGGAATAAATGCACTTGCATTTTAATGAGGTACAGCCTTGATTCGTCTGTGGTTATAAAATTTCAAAGGATGTCTTATTTTCCTCAGAGACCCTGTGTTGTTAATGAACTACATTCTACAGGTTATCATACAGTTTCCATCAAGGCACCTAACATTCATTAAGATTCCTTTAAATAGCGTGAACATGGAAACCTAGTGTTAAGACACTCCCGTTTCCCATTTTCCGCTTAATTCTAGAAGCATTGAGTGCTCATTTCATCAAGTGGGAATCGAACCCACAAGCTACGCTACGACTTGCGCCTGTAATATTGTTCAAATTCATAGTTAAATATATCATATTTTTATATTAATTCAGGGTCAGATTCAAACTTCAGACACCTATCACTATTAATATGACGTTTTTGTTTTTTTTTATTAGCAACCAATATTTAGGCCAAGGCATGATATTCGATAGACAATTTTATTATAAACTTGTTGTATGTGAATTCAATTAGATAAATCTATCTATTATTTAGATATGCATGGACATTAAGAAATATGGATATTGTTTATTTTTAACATTTTTTAAAGTATTGTGTAAAGTTATAAGACATCAAAAATAATCGTATATTTAATAGTAAACTTAATATTTTTATTAAATTGTCTAGATTTTTTTCTTTTAAAGCTATGTTTTAGTCCTGTTATTTAAATGCCGATTGAAAAAAAAAAATCCTTTGCCTTATTTTAGTTACCACCAATCCCAACCTGAGCTACCGACCGAGAATTACTAAATCGGTTATCCGGCATCCTTTATTAATTATATCTGCAAAATAACAGGATATTCTCCATTAACCGGCGTACTATCATTTAAATAATTGTTCGATTATTAAATACATTGATAATAGTTTGAGCCGTTGTGGATCTCATTTAGTAGGATCGTGCTCGCAACGGTTGGCTTGTCCATATAATTTTATATTGCGTATATTATGAAAGACATTGTATTGTGGATATCTATTTTGTTCTTGTTGAAATTCCGTACACAGCGGGGTAGGCAGAGGGAACCTAGTGTTTAGACACTCCGTTGCCTATTGCGTGTTGCAGACATTGTCATGACATCGTTTTAAGTGGTAGAATGCCACTATGAATTGAATTAAACTAATTAAATAAATTTAAATTAATCCGGCTTTATACTGTAACCCGCAAACAGCGGGATAGGCAGAGGGAATTTAGTGTTACGACACTCCGTTTCTCATTTTCCGCCGAATCCTTAAGATATTATGTGTTGAGTGGTGGATTTTAACGCTTTTCCTCTACGCCAAAGTAATGAAAATGTAAATTTATTTACGAATGGCTTCAAACTCAAATTAAATTAATAGTTTATTTTAATAAAAGAGAAGTAGGTATTTATGACAATGATAGATTTGTAAATTGTACTATACAGTTACTAAATAATTATGGGAAAACATCGTAAATGTAACGTGATATTCTTAACTTATATAGCAGGTATAGTTATCCTATATTATAAAGGCCACTATCTAATGTTTTGAATTCGAAAGTACCTGTTGATTCTACTATTGAATACATTAAATCAAATTAAATCAGCTTCACGCTGTATCCCGCTCACAATAGGGTAGGCAGACGGAACCTAGTTTTAAGACTCTCCGTTCCTCACTTTCTGCCGAATCCTGGAGGCATTGCGTGTTGAGTGGCAGAACTCAACGCCGCGCTTTGCCTCGACACCAGAGCGAAGAAATGGAAATATATATAAGTGTAAATAAATATTTTATTTACTCGAGTGGGACTCGAACCTACAACCGTCGCGTTACAGTCACACCCTTGTGCCGCTGCGCCACGACGGTTTCAATTGATTACATATAAAGGATATTCCTTTAAACTATTTAAATACATTGCATTTGACTTTATAATGTATATGGAAATGATATAAAAACTGATGCTGACATAAAAAAAACCTAAGGTTATCTAGGTAATAAAGAAATAACATTTAAAAAAAAAATAAACACGTTATAAGCAATGTACATATTTTGTAGTTTAATAGATATAATAGTACGATCATTTGTCTAAAGTAGACTAAGATTTTTCTTTTGTATTTATTAAATCTTTTTCTATAATATATAAAAATAAGTTTTAAAAATTATTATTTTTATAGAAATGTTTGTTGAAGATGAAGACCAATAGCGATATTTAAAGAAATTATTAATAAGATATTGAAATAAAATTAATAAGGTATCTGTGACATACGGACGGCATCTGTTACCATTAATCTACAATCATTTTCAAAATTGAGATGGATATTTGAAACTCGGAATATATCTTCTATTTTCTTTTTAAGGATTTCATTTTTAATTATATTAAAGTGCCAACCATTTGTAAAATTTTTTTTTTGTACGGTAGCATTCAAATGTCTTTAAAAGCTATGGTGCATTGTAATTAAAATTATTATATACCATGTGAAATATGTGAGACCAGTCCACAGGTTCAGGCACATGGGCACAGTGTTTTTCGTTGTCGTGCCAAGGCATAGCGTGAGTTATGCCTCCAGAATTCGGCGGAAAATGGGGAACAGTTTCCCTCTGCTTACCCTGCCGTGTGCTAAAATAGCGGGATACAGCGTGAAATAAAAAAAAAAACAGTGATAGCCAAACTTACGTGTGTTGATGGAAAGCAACATGGCTGATAGTCGATTCCAAGACTGTCTGACTGTCATTCTGTTGCATCGTATTGCATTATATATACCCTCGATCTATGCTTATCGTATCTACTGATAACTTTACTTTTTACATAATATTACATAAAATTACATATGTAATATTATGTAATTTGTATTGCGAACATGATTTTTTCGATAAATATTACAATTGCAATGACTGGGCACGATATGTGTGAGTTCGATTCTTTCTCGTGAACATGTTTTGTTAATTAAAATTCGCTCTTTAGCTGAATAATATTAAGACTGACTGACAGACTAACTAGGGATAATTTTGTATACCTATTATATTTATATGTGCGGAATACAGTGTGAGGCTAATTAAAAATCTTTACAACTTATTTATATATCATAAATAATTTTCTAATACGATATAAAGACCGTCGCGGCGCAAGTGCAAGAGCATGTGACTATAACGCGACGTTTGTTGGTTCGATTCCCGTCCGTTAAATGAATTATTATTTATTAATATTTTGCATTTGTTCCCTTTCTGTCTATCAACACGCAAAGCCTCGATAACTTGGCGGAAAGTGGGGAATTGAATGTCTTCCCTCCCTTTGAGTGATTCCCTCTGCCTACCCTGCTACATGCGGGATACAGCGGGAAGCCGTAAAAAAAAAAACAACAACATTGTAACGCATTTACTAATGCATTTTTAAATATACAACGTGATGACACAACATTTTATTTAATTACAGCCATAAAGACGTGTTAATTAATAATTATAGCAAGTAATATTATATTGGCTACTCAGGTTTTTTAATGTCTGGCAATAAAATTACTATGGAATTTTCATTCATAACAATATATTATCGAATTGGTTATTCTGTATTATTTACTTTATATTTGTTTATTTATTTTGTATTAATTATTGTTTATTTTTTACTTTTTATATCAGCTCTTCAATGAGAACAAGTCGGATCTGTTTTAAACGTTAAAATATATTTTATGTTTATAAAATAAAATCTGCTTCACGCTGTAGCCCGTACACAGCAGGGTAGGCAGTGGAGACCTAGTGTTAAGACACTTCGTTCCCCATTTTCCGTCTCATTCTGGAGGAATGCAGGAGGAGCGAAGAAATGAAAATATAAATGTAAATTTAAAAATTCCACGCTTAACTATGTGTTAGAATAATTAAAGAAGGTAAGTGTTTGTAACGGAAGTGTCTTTTGATAGTTTATAATATTTTAAGTATGTGAATAATTACCGAATATTAATTAAGTTAGTAAAAAAAATATTTACATAAATATTTAATTTATATATTACAGAAGGTTCTTTTCCTTTAATTCCCAAACTAGTGACATAAACTTAACGTTCATTCTCTTATATGAGCGTTCTGATACCAGAATATACGACTAACTAAATAATATAGTGTAAAAGAATTTCGACATAGCCGGATGAGAACGTATGGCTTAGTGGTCAGAGCGCCTGGTCGGCTTACAGGTGGCGCGGGTTCGAGTTCCGCTACGTTCAAATTGGTACGTTTTTGTACGTTTTCTAAATAAGTATTTTTCTTTCCTCAATGTGGAATAACACTTTAAAAGTGTTAAAAATAGTGTAAAAGTTGGAGAACATTATATTTTGAAATATAGAATATTTCCCTTTATCCACTCATTTACCACAATTATCTTATTATCTATGACTCATTTGACTATATGAAGTCCGCGATAGGTTGTGAATTCAACTTCCACTCGAGTAAATGAAATATTTTATTTTCTTCGCTCTGGTCTTGAGGCAAAGCAAAACTCAAACATACACCGTCTGAAGCATTCGGCAGAAAATGGGGAACGGAGTGTCCTAACACTAGCCTCCCCAGCTAGAAGCGGAATACAGCGTGAATTCGACTCTATTTCAAAAAGATATTAAAAGAAGTGCTTCATTGCATTGTGTTATAATAAAGTAACTTGGAAAATACAAGGGCACATTAGACATGATAATGATATCAATTAACATTACATAATCTCTGCATCTGTTAACTGCTTTGTAACAAATACTATTCTATGCATTTTTTATATATATTTTTTTTAGAGAATTGCAAAAATCGAGAATAAAATTGTAGCGTGTAAATTTGTATAATTATTTCCTTATAAGCATTAGTTCACATTAATTAGCTACCTGCTCGCGGCTTCGCCCGCGTGGACTGCATAGTTAATTATTTATTAATCTGCATCATTTTTGTTATCTAATATTATTTCATAAACAATATCTATAATAAATAAAATAGTTGTAACAATTTTGTTGAACATTATTATTCAAAATTGTATTTTTTATAAAATTTTGCAGTCAAGTGTTTTTCAGTTGCTCGCCGTATCTCGCAGGACACAAGAGTGATAGAGGTGACCTGGGAACCTAGTGTTAAGACTCAGTTCCAATTTTGCTCCCCACGTTCCGATAATTCCGTTTCCCACTTTTCCACCTCATTCTGGAGACATTGCGTGTTGAGTAGCGGAACTCAAGGCTGCGCTTTACCTCGTTACGTGAACAATTACTTTATAATTGTTTAGTACGTACAGCTTGAAACATACGAGTACAAATAGAAGGTATTTTCGTTAAGTTAAATAAATAAATAAATATATATATATATATATATATTGGAACTGGCTGGCTGGGCTGGAACTGGGAACGTAATGAATGACTTAACTTAACTTCACGCTTTATCCCTAGCGGGGTAGTCATAGAGAACGGAGCGCCAAACACTACGGTCTCTTCATACCTCTTTCGCCTCGTCCACTGTCATCAACCTCTTCATACATGCCCTTCGGGGGGTCCATATGCTTCATACGTGACCTGCTTCCAGTATCTTTGATACTGTGTTTTCAATTTTTTTTTTAATTAAATAAAAAGAATTGGCTTTGTATAAAGTCATTCATAGAACTCGTGTGTATTGTTTAGCGTTTGAGAAACAAAATATTGTTGATCTTGACCTAAATGACTAATGAAGAGACCTGCGTTAATTTAGCCTCTTAGAAACTCACACTTTTAAATATTTTTTTTGGACGTTTGGCATTAATTACCCAATCGCTACTTAAGTGATATTTAAATATAGTTAATTAACATTGAATTATCTATACGTATAATAAAATTGTGACTGATCGCTGTCTGTACATGAAACAATATATACACATTTATCCCCCAATTTACACGGTACTTTTTTTGCATGTTTTCGCTTTTACACGGTTTTCCAAATAAGTTTTTTAGAAGTAAAATTTAGAGGGAAAAATGCGGGAAATTATGGATAAAAATGATTCTTCTGTTTAATGTATTGTAATTAAATAAAAAAACAGTGTTTCCATAATATATTACATATTTTAACCTGTCAATTAATTTTATTTTTTATTTCTGTGTAGGTACTCCTAAAAATATTGAAAAAAATCACACCTATTAAACAGCAAAATTATGCATTTTCTGCAAGCTTTTCGATTTACACGGTTTTGACTTGAAAATTTTTAATTTTCGATTTACACGTTTTCCTCAGGAACGTATCTACCGTGTAAATCGGGGGAACGGTGTATAAGAAAATCTATTATTGAAGGCAGTAATCCAAAACAGTGAGTTTTAACAATTTTGTCTGTTTGTCTGTGTGTTTCCTCTTTGGAAATCTTAAATAGTATTTTTCTTCCGTAGGTGTGGAATAACAATTTAAAGTGTTAATTTTTTTTTAATATAGTTCTTTTGGTAAGCTTTAATAATATAATATAATTAATTATATTTTTTATGATTGAAATATAAAAAATACCAAATGTGATGATACAACTTAATTACAGACAAAGATATTCAGTAAAAACGTAGTTTTTTATCAATTGATTTTTTTGTGCTAAAATCAGAAGCATAGAGGAAGTTGCTAGTTAAATACATTAGCATAAAGTTGTGAAATTTGTGTCGAAAAAAATTATTTATTTATTTATTATAGAAATTGTGATATTGTTTCTTATATGAAAGTATTTTTTTTCAGCTTCACGCTGTATCACGCACAAAGAAAAATAGGCAGAGGGAACCTAGTGGTACACTCTGTTTCCCATTTTCTGCTCAATTCTGGAGGCATTGCGTGTTGCGCGGATTTCAATACCAGAGCAAAGAAATGAAAATAATTAATATTTCATTTGCTCGAGTGGGAATCGAATCTACAACTGTCGCGTTCACACTATGCCGTGATAATCTATACTAATATAATAAAGCGGAAGAGTTTGTTTGTTTGAACACTTAGATCTCTGGATCTACTGGTCCGATTTACTTTGTTTTTGTGTTGTATGAAAGCTGCATTCTTCAGAAGTGCTATAGGCTACATAGCATTACATTACACACGTGTACTAATAAATTAAAATACTTTCTAATTTGACATGCAATTTATTCTGCCATGTTAATAACAATAGTCGTTGCTAAGGAACGGTTTGCAAAGTTAGTTTGTTGTTTTAAGGAAACGTCACCCAAAATGAACTTATATTTTGATATTCATCCTTATGAAAATAAATATAAATATCATTTTTAGCATTTTATCTAGATTGAAATTATAGTTTACTGTATAACATTCTAATAAATAATTAAGGAGATGTCACTGATTCGGAATGACCTAGCCTTCGGGCGGCACGGTATGAGTATGATCGACGCGAACGGGCAGATGATATTGACGTTTAAAAAATTTCATACATTTTCGAACTATTGTTAATTTTTATGTAATTATTTGCTATTTATATGATTAATATTGCTCACAAAAATTATCCTATTTAATATAGAGAAATGTTTAGTTATTTAAAGAGTCGATATCTACGAGTATGTACGCACGCATGGAATACTTTAGGTACTTTTTCTAATATTAAGAATATCCTTTAGTTACTTTTACTTCTTTTGTTGATTCATTTCAATAACTCAGATATTTTTTCTAATAATATGTCTCTACTTATAATTCTTTTTGATTATTTAGGCTTATATTTTCTTACTAATTCTATTGAAAACTGAAAATAATTTCATAAATATATTTAATAAATATTCTTATAGTTCAAGCAGGCATAGCCGCGTCCGGGTCCACTAGTGATGTATAAATATAATGATGATTGAAATTAATAAATAGGTTCTTAAAATTTACTGCAATTTATATGTATTATATAATTATAGATTATTCCTCAGATTATTTTGTTTTCTATTTGTCTTGCTGTAAGTTATTTTGTATCTCTAGAAACGCCTCAAAAGTAACTGTACTTATAAATAAATACTTATTTGATATTTTTAAAGAAAGAAAATTAAAAGTTAATGTTTCAATTCAATTCAAATTCAAATTCAAAATATTCTTTATTCAAATAGGCAATTATTATATGCACTTTTGAATCGTCGAATGAACATATGAACAAAAAGCTACCACCGGTTCGGAAGGCAGTTCTGCTGAGAAGAGCCGGCAAGAAACTCAACAGTTGCTCTTTTCAAAATTAATGGTACAATCTATTACATTAGCTGGCAGCTATCCTGCATGACATGTTTTTTTAATTTATATTGCCACTTGCTCTACATGTACGTTCGCTCTATATAACAAGAAGATGAATAATAACATTTACTGTTTAATATTTTTATACTTAAATTGAATTTGTATTTGTATCGTTTGGCGAAATAAAATAAACTTTCGTTTTATGAAAACATTGCTAGGTATCTATAATTTTAAAAAAAATCTACAGGGAGGAAAATTTTGAAGCAAAAAAGGTCTAGCCCGATAAGCATGGGGAAGGTGCACTGTGTGTCTTTTTTTCTTTAACTCTTACAATAAAGGAGTTATGGGGGCAACAACACTTAGCGTTATTTTTTTTCTTAGTGTCTAATGAAGATATCTACATGAAATTTGAACTCAAAGTGACTTTCGCGATACAAGATCAGCTCTCATATAGATAATAGGTATAGTGACATCTCACTCACATGCACTCTTCCTTTGGATTTGTTTTTGTTTTTTTTGTATGCAAGGATGTATGCAAGAATCGTAATTAGGATATATTTTTTACATTCTAAATTATGCTATAATACTATTTGATAATAACTATAATAGTAAAGAGTACTTATATCAGTAACATTAAAAATGTTATATTAAGGAAATGTTTAAAATGCAGGAAATGCTTAAAGTTTTTATGATGTGGATATAATAAAAAAATAAAGCTAATTTAAGTAAAGTCAAAGGTGAGGTTTACGAGGTGGATTTTTTATGGAAATCTTTTACTTGGTCATCAACCGTAGCCGCTTAGTCTTCTCTGTCTAATTTAAAAAATCCATGTTTTATTTAAAATATGTACATCATTTATATTAAGGAAATGTATTTTATGTTTATTACAATGCTAAATTAGTTTTTTTTTATCTTTACATATCTCTTTACATATCTATTTTTTATATTATTCTCTTATTTATTTATAATACAAATTAATTTTCAAAAAAAAGTACAATATATTTTTTAAATCTATAGTAGGTATTTAGAAATCCAATATTTAAAACATTTCATATTTTTTTTATTGACTAAAAACGATAATAATTTTCTTATGCGTTCTATACTTCTATAATATAAGGTCTTCACTATAATAGAGTTAAACATTTTACATTTACACTTTAAATTATCATATAAAAAAAGTAGCTTACGTTGTTACTTTTTTATTAGAAAGTCGATTTATCGATAATTATTTTGGCCCGTTTGTTGCGTAATCGGGAAAACCAAAGACGAGGCATAATTTCAAAAATGTTATTATGTTTTATAGAGTGCAGGTTTAAATACTCCAATTTCTTATATATACACGAAATGTCCATGTTTGTATATAATTTTTGTAATATACAGGGTGGAAGAGGAAGCGCTTCTTTTACTGAAACTGCATATAGGGTAAAATATTTCAAACCCAGAACTAAAAAAATTAATCAAGGTACCTCAACAGTTTTGACGTAGGATTTTTTTTCATTTCACGATTTTTATCCATACCTGTATTTCGTATGACGCACACATACGTGTGCGACGTTGCCGCTTTGACAGGTAAGTGTGTGCGTGCCTATGTTATACTTTACAAATGGCGTTTTATTTTAAAACGATAATTTTATTATTTATTTTGTTTGAAAAAATAACTTTTTTATTTTTGGGAATTATTTTTTTTCTGAATTATATTAGGCTTTTATAGAGTAGTTAAAACTGTGGTTTCATTTAAAGTGGTGCTGACAATTCCATATTATGTATAAGATAACATTACTATGAGTGTTTTCTAGTGCATAAAATATATATATTTTATAAAATATATTTTATTTTTTCGATTAAAAGTAATTTGCGTCGAGATTTGGTTTTTTTACACCCACAATCGCTACGAGATCTATTTGATTTTAATATAAATTCAATAAAAATATCGATTTTCAAGAAAGTGGTATTGTTTTTACTTTTTAACGTGGCTATGCTATTTATTTTGGTACCTATTCCTTACATATTTCTATTGATTGGCTAGTAAATGTGAAAAATAAAATATCGACTAAATTAAATTAATAAATAATTAAATTCAATCAGCTGCACGCTGCATCCTGGACATAGGTAGGGCAGAAGGAGCCTAGTGATAAGACACTTCGTTTCCCATTATTCGCCTAATTTTGGAGATCTTGGATCCGCTCTTGGAGATTGAACCCACAACCAGTCGCATTGACAGTTACACATTGTGCCCCTGCGTCACAACCGGCCTTGGACGGCCAAGATTTTAAGTAAGATGAAATTTATATTTAATTCATGAGGCGCGCGACTGTTAATACGACAAGTCATGGGCTCGACTCCCACTAGAGGAAATGAAATATTTAATATTTTCATTTCCTCGCTCTAGTAACGACAAAAAGTGCGGCGTTGAATTCCGCCACTAAACACGCAATCTAGGATTCGGCGGCTGTCTTTACGAGAACGGAGTGTCTAAACACTAGCTTCCCAGATTCCCTCTGCCCACACTGCAGCGTGTGGGATGCAGCGTGAAACAAAAAAATTCTTGTTAGTTTTAAATATTTGGCGTTAATTAATGTTTTTTGTTTGTAAACTAGTTTAGCCTAAAAAAGCTTTAGTGGTAGATCATGCAAATTAAGTTACTCGGCAATAATAATATAAGGTAAGACCAGTTTGTTATTATAAATATTTATAGAGTTACCAATGATATTATGTACATACAAAATTTAAATCGGTACCGATTTTTATAAAATTTGAAATTTAGATTTTGAAAAGTATTTAATTGAACACGTGTTTCATCGTTTTTTTAGAATTCTCCCCCTAAGGGTGCAAATAGGGGTTGAAAGTTTGTATGGAAAAATGTTTAAATGGCCACCGGTTTTTATAAAGTTTGAAACTTAGTCTCTTAAAAGTATTTAATTGAATACATGTTTCATGGTTTTCTAGAATTATCCCCCGAAGGGTGCAAATTAGGAGTTTAAAGTTAGTATGGAAAAATCTTTAAATCGCCACCGATTTTTATAAAATTTTAAATTGAGACTCTTAAAAATATTTCATTGAACACATATTTCATGGTTTATTAGAATTCACGCCTAAGGGTCCAAATAAGCGGGCGAAGCTGCGCGCGCCCACTAGTTTTGATATATATATAAAAATAATATAATGTTATTAATAATTTTATTAGAAGACGATCGAAATTGACCGTCGGGTTTTAGAAGTAATGGAGAAAATAGAAGAAATAACAGGTTACGCGTCCATATAAGATTTGCATTAATCTTGGTACTGCAGTTATGCAGTTGTTATCTAAATATATTAGTTATAAATTATTGTTTTTATAAAAATAAACTCAAGTCGGCTTTTTTTTTAAAAGTACTATATTTCACATTGAAATTTGTGTATAAAAATATCAAAAGTATCTATAACGATAAAAAAAATATGGTACCGTTAAAGTTAAAAAAATCCGTCGTGGCGTAGCACAAGGGTGTGACTGTAACGTGACGGTTGTGGGTTCCATCCCCACTCGAGGAAGTGAAATATTTATTTACGTTTATATTTCCATTTCCTCGCTCTGGTGTCGAGGTAAAGCGCGGCGTTGAGTTCTGCCACTCAACACGCAATTCAGCAGAATTCAGCAGAAAGTGGGGAACAACAGTGTCTGAACACTAGGTTCCCACTGCCTATCCTGCTGTGTACGAGATACAGCGTGAAGCTGATTTAAAGTAAAAAAATAAACACATTTAAGTATTTTTAGGAACATCACCAATTAAAAATATTAATGAAGTTTACTGCATAATATATAGCATTGTATAATGTGCAGTTATAGCTAAAGTAATTAATATCCACCGGTAATTTAGCTTTCCTACAAATATGTCACTGTACACTCGTTCTTTTCGTCTGCCGTGAGAATTTAAAACAAAACAATTGAATTTTATGAAGAAGTTAATAACGAGTTAAGCATACCTAAGCGCAAATATAATAGCTTAGAATTATTTTGTCCTATTGTTTTGTAAGGTGGGGAACGGAATGTCTCCCTTTGCCTACCCTGCTGTGCATGGAATACAGCGTGAAGCTGATTTAATTTTTTTATTTAGTTCCACTTTTTTTTACACTTTTTTTATTCAATTCCTCTTCCAGTTGATTTCCAAACTCTAAGAGGAAAATTGGCAGACCGAAACGAAGATGGCGAGTAAAATATATCAGACTGAAGGAAATGGAGAGAGGCCATGTCCCAACAATTAGAAAAAAAAAATCTTTGCTAAAAGTCTCGTAGCTACTGCGGTAAATGTAGGAGACGCGTGAAATCAAAAATAAATTCTTCTAAAATAATATATATATATATATATATATATTTCAGTCATTAGACGTAGAAATATATTTTTTATGATATCCATCTGTAAGTTGAAATTAATATTAAATATCCATATATATGACATCAACGAAGCTTTTTAACTTTTTTGTTGATTTAAATAAGAGGAAAATTTCTTATATTAGTATTGCTAAGCACGCGTTTACTGCTTTACCATGAGTTTTATCATACGTGCTTAAGATTTCTGATTATATTCTCACAGTCTTGTCGCAGCTTTTAGTATTTTTAACTATCAACTTATTACTATTATATTTTTATTTTTAAAGCATGGAAACACGATCGAGGAAATGAAATATGATGATGAAAATATTTTTCATTTCTTCGCTCTTATGTCGAGGCATAGCGTGGAATTCCGTCACTCAACACGCCTCTAGAATTCGGCGGAAAGAGGGATACGGCAGTGTCTTAATGGGAACAGAGTGTCTTAACACTAGATTTGCACTATCAATCTGTCTACTATGCTATGTGCGGGATACAGCATGAAAAAAATATATTTAAAAAATATTTGTTTAATATGGCTCTTTCGTACGGGGGATTCCTAACGTCTCGCTCGTATTGCAATGTTAGTCGTTAAACTAATTATTTTTAATATTACTTATTGTGAAGTAGTCATTGCCATATCCATTTGTTTGTTTATTTTATTAAAAAATATTTCTTATTTATGGTCCTTGATTTATATATAAATTGCTGATGGTATTTAGATTAAATTTATTGCTAATTAATTTCTTTATGAATAATATTAATATAATTTCGAAATTTTTTATGTTTGTTTATATTTATTTGCTTTATTTTTTTTTAAATTATTATTTTACAATTACAATCGAAACAATCGCGTAAATAAAACAATAATCTAATGTAAATAATAAAAAAATCGCTCAATAAATATTTAGTAAAAAATCCATATAAATACTTACTTTTAATCGGTAATATAGTAAATCCTTACACACAAAAACAAAACATGCGCACCTCCCCACTGTACAAACTATCCGCGAGCTAGCCCCCACCGCGTGACCGCCTCTCAAGCACTAGCGATCTAAAGATACGCGCGAGGCGTTATATTAAAAGAAACGCGTACGGCGCTATCACCGTGACCTCTCCTTTTCATGTTCAAGTTCATTAATTGGTGTTTTTTTTTTTACGTCACATGTCGTTTATACGTAATGTTGGTAATTTTACGAGTCATCTTTTGATAGTGAAATTAGGGGTCAGTTTTGATAGTGTAGGGGTTCAAAGTGTATGCGGCTAATGTTAGGACACTCCGCTCGTCACTTAACGTCGTATTTTCGAGAGTTCGTGATTCGTGATGTGAGACGGAACTCCACGCCGTGCTTCGCCTTTACACTATTAAAGAAATAAAAATATTATTATATATTTCATTTCCTCGAGTGGTAATCGAACCCACAATCTGTCGCGCTTGTCCTTCACAGAAATAGTAGACTAACAGGTTTTCGGGACGCAGCCGAAAAATATTAATGTAATCGACAGACTAATATCGAATCAAGGTTTGGAGAAGATTAAAAATCAGCTTCACGCTTATTACGCACGTTTCTATCACGCACACAGAAGGATACGCCAGTTGTGGCCCAGGGGCGCAGGGGCTGTGGGTTCGATCCCCACTCTGGAATGAATTATAATTTATTAATATTTTCATTTCTTCGCTCTAGCACCAAGGCAAAAACCCGATGTTGAGTTCCGTCATTCAATGCGCAATGCTTCAAAAAATTCGGCAGAAAGTGGGGAACGGAGTGTCTTAACACTAGGTTCCCACTGCCTAACCTGCTGTGTGCGGGATACAGCGTGAACCTGGTTTTAACGGGGACGAGGACAACGACCCAATAGCTAGAAACGTTCTACTTCACCTAACAAAGTTTCATATAATTTTTCATTTATCAAAACCCTTTTATCATATCTATACTCGTATAGCCACTAAAATTTATAAAAAATATAGATAGTGGTCGCTTTAACAGATTAAATATATTATCGGAATATTATCAGATACATACATGTATATGTGGTAAATATAAAGCGGAAGGATATCCTTTATATTGAAACATTTTTTAGGGTTCCGCACCTGAAGTAAAAAACGGAGACCTTGTAGGATCACTTTGTTGTTCGACTGTCCATCTGACAAGATCAGTTATATATAAACAATACAAATGAAGGACAAAATTCGAAAAGTGAAAGCTTATACGTATTTCATAGAAAATAATCATTACAAAGTTATAATTGGACGTAATTTCATACAAAATAAGTGATATGCCCACAAAAAGGTAAGTTATATTTTCAGTTGACCTACCATTTTGAAATTGGTACGGAACTCTCAGTGGACGCGTCCTACTCGTGCTTGACCAGTTTTTATTTAATGAATATTTCGGCACATGTTGTGCAATGTACTCATTAAATGTTTATTATTTTTGTATAAAGTTGCTTAACTGTTACTATATGTTAGCAACCTAAAGCTTGCTTTTTAGTGGATTTTATGAAATAAGGGTAAAACATCACTAAAATGAACGAATAAAATGATAAGTAAATCATCCTCATTATGTATCCGGTACACAATAAGGTAGCCAGAGGGAACCTAGTTTAGACACTCAGTTTCCTACTTTCCGCTGAATTCTGGAATCATTGCGTGGGAAGTGGCGGAACAAAACGCCGTGCTTTGCGTCAATACCAGACTGAAAAATAGAAATATAAATGTAAATAGATGTTTCATTACCGCGAGTGGGCATCGAACCCAGAACCAGTCATGTTAAATGACTACGAATTTTAATTCTAAAGTATCATCATTTATGAAACATACTTTTAATCACTCACCGAGTCTATAGGGGGTCGATGGGAAATCCTTTAATTCGGTGGCGAGATAAAAATGTTATATATCATAGTCATCAAAAGTAAGACATCTCTGCACTTTTATAATTTTTTGATTAGGTACTTGTTGTTCTTGCCATTTTCCTTGTGATTTTAATAGGTCACGAATCTGATTAAATATAACATATGTATATGTTAAAACAATATATAAGAGAAGTACAGTGTAGAAGATATAGGTCGTAGCGCTGAGGCTCAAGCGTGCGACCGTTAACACTGTGTGTCGGCTGTGGGTTCGATTCTCACACGGGCGAATAAAATATTTAATATTTTCTTTTTCTCGTTCCACTGACAAGGCCAAGCGCAGCGTTGATTTCCGCCACTCAATGCCTTAAGTATTTGGCGGAAAGTGGAGGACGGACGCGTCTTACTAGGAATGGCGTGTCTTAACACTAGGTTCCCAAGGTTCCCTGTCTACCCTGCTTAATGTTTCAAGATAGGTGTTTGCTTTTTTGTATGCTTAAAGGTTTTAATGTTATAGCTATCTTTTAATGTTATAGCTAACTTTTAACTGATGTAACTTTTAACTTGTTTATCATAACAAGTTTATAATAACATGAAGTATAATGTTTCTAGTTATGTTAATTTACTATATCCTTATAGAATTCCTCCGCTTGCCGAAACTATTGTATCGAGTTTAAGAACTTCAAAGGTTTAATGAACTAAATTTCTGTCTTCTTTGTTTTTTTATTAAGATATATTATATATTAATTTTCAGATTACTAGCAATAATACTGAGTTTTAGCGCGCGTTCGTATAAAGTTCGTTCCTAAAGTTTTTTATTTGGAATTTCCTAGTACCTATTTATTTTCTTCATACAACTGTCAATGTTTTTTCTTTTGCAAGATTTCTTAAGCTGAGATCTGTGCTGCTGCTGTACAGAGTAAGTTTTAAAGTAGACTTAACATTCTCGTGAGGAATTTGAATAAATATTTTTAATTTTATTGGAATGAGACGCGCCCAAACTTTGTCAATTATGTACATTTTATTTAGTCTAATTTTATTTAAATTTATTAGTATACGAGTATAAGTGCCAAATTAATTTTAAGTGTGAGTTGGGATTATTATTGCTAATGGGCTCGTTGACGCATATTATACGCGTTTCCATAGCAACGTTTATGTTTATTACGTTTATTAATACAAAAGTGTATTAAAAATTGTCTATTTAACGTATTTTTAACCGACTTCTGTAAGAAGAGGAGGTTATCAATTCGACTGTATTGACTGGGTGAACCGATTTTGATATTTTGTTTTATTTGAAAGGTGAAGCTTCCCGAGGGGTCCCATTTTTTTAGTCCACGTCTGACAATGGTGTCCATGAGAAAATCACATAAGTCTTAAATTTGCATTAGGTATGTGCGCGACAAATAGACGAATAACTCGATGTCGCGCCAACCGATTTTGATGATTCTTTTTTTATTTGAAAGGATACACTTTAAGGATAATTTGGTGAAAGTTTGGTCAGGTTCCGATTATGAAATCCGGTGAAAATTGAGAAAATTTGTTTTTTTTTTGGTAAAAAATCGAATATACTATAATAGTTACAAGCAAAAACTTTTTAAATTGATGTCAGAAGTGAGATTCCTGATCGTTACATTTCTTTTCAACCAACGTCAAAAAAGAGGATGTTCTCATTTTCAACCGACTTCAAAAAAGGGAGATTCTCAATTCGCCCGAATACTTTTTATGTATGTTCTTGTCAATATACCAAAATGTTACTTTGCACAAAAATAATACATAATTAACTAAAGTTTTACATAGGACAACCACAGCCACTCGTTGACAACCACTACCACCACCATCACCACTCGTGTAAGAAGCACCATTTTAAGATCTACTCATCACTTAAAATAGTAAAATAAATTAATTTTTAACAAAAAGAAAAATTGACTTTAAACAACGAACTAAAAAGTGAAAAATAATTATACAAAGATTTTATAATTTTGAAGTCGGTGCCAAGCTAATGCTACAACACCTTTACTACAATATCTAATCACTAAGCCTGTTTGTTTTACTTGGTCTAGAAGTCGGTTTATCTTTTTGTTAAAAATTAATTTATTTATACAATTTTCGTAAAAATGTTGTACAAAATTCTCGATTTACATATTAATATATAGATATTGATTTTATTATAATACTAGCAGTATATATTGTTGCATGTAGTTAATTAATAACAATTAGCAATTCTTGTTTGTATTTATAAAATAATTAGAATTATACACATATCATAAAACGATTGTGTTAATTATTACAATCATTGTAATAGAAGATATAAAAAATAAATTTATATAAGATGACATTGTTATAATATTCTTGTATAACAATCAACTATATGGTAAGTTATATTACATATTATTTTTTATTATTCATTGCCATTTTTATGTAATTTACAGTTTCTATAAAGATTATTGCGTTTTTTCCACTTTCCGCCGAATTCTTAAGGCAAAGCGTTTTGAGTGGCGGAACTCAACGCCGCGCTTTGCCTTCTTGGCAGAGTGAGGAAATGAAAATATGATATATTTAATTTCCTCTAGTCTGAATCGAACCTATAACGGTTCCGTGTACGTTAGTCGCACTTTTATACACCACTACGGCGTCTATTTATCTATATATATATAAAATCGAAAGGTCACTCACTCACTCATTATGAAATCTCAAAAACTACCGTACAAAATTTGAAACACCTATTTCAAATTTTGTACGGAGGTTATTTATAGGACGTAGGTGTTCGCTAAGACAGGAATTTGCAATATTCGAATCCTAAGGGGTTGTTTTCGGGGTTGACAGTTTGTATGAAACTTCGTGATTACAAGTGCTAGCAGTCTCAAATTTTGCACAGGGGTGCTTTTTATGACGTAGGTATTCATGGTGGCAGAAATGAATAATAACGTAGTTCACGCAGGCGAAGCCGCGGGCGGGCCGCTAGTTTATTTAAATAACTCTTTATTACACAAAATGTGTATCATTATAGCAAACAAAAGAAAAGGCATACAATTTTGGTGTAAAGGCGGCCTCACCACCAGAGGTGAATTCCCTCAGGTAACCTTTACTAAAAAAAAAGATTAAAGATTGTATGGATATTGGCTGGTGTAGGTACAAAAGATTTAATAATATTACTTATCTTAGTATAATAAATTTACTTGAACATGCTATATGTTATAAACTCACTTATAAATCAAAATATCTATATAAATTTATTATAATATAATATAAATTTAATTATAAATAAATAAATTTTATAATTAAATTTAAGGTGTGATCGAAAGTTTATAACAAAATTATAATCGATCCACTAATATATAAAAACTTTTTAGAGATATTCGGGATATGTGTTGTTGACACATTTTTCTTTCTCTCAAAATTATGAGAGTTTTTATTAAAATTACCACAGCAAGTTCACATCAGTGACAGCTGCAAATTGATATATTTTATTTTCATCTTAAAAACTTCAATCGTGTGAGACTAGTCGTGGCTCTGGGGCACAAGCGTGCGACTGTAAACGCGAGAGTTTGTGGATTCAATTCCCACACGAGGAAATGACATTTTTAATATTTTTACTATCATCGCTCTGGTAAAGAGGCGATTCAACACGCAATGCCTTCAGAATTCAGTGAAAAGAGGGGAACGGGGTGTCTTAGATTACAAGGTTCCCTTTTGCTTATCCTGCTATGTGCGGGATACAGCATGAAGCTAGCAAAAGACTTCAACGAGATCACTCAAAAGGAAATCAAGTAAAAAAAAATAGTAGAGACAATCTCCTTGAAATTTTAAGTCTTAGCTATAAACTTTTATGCAAACCTTTACTTTTCCCTATATAGTTAACCGTCTATGAGTCATTTATATTTCTCTAAGAAGGAGTATATTTTTTAATCCATTTACAATTAATTATATTTAATGATAATTCTTAACTTTCTTAACATCATGATATTAATAGGACAGATTATTATAATTAGAAAATATATTTATGTCAATTAATATAACATTAACATGAAACGTGTGAGTCTACATCTATTTAGACTCGAATCAAAAAAACGTGACTATACCAGCGGCGGATACGTCAAGGTGTTCCAGCAATTATTTTATATTACTGATTTATTTTGCAATATGCAATAAAGTAAAAAATGTAATCTTCAAATTTTAGGAGATTTGAAGTTTAGTTTAGTTATTAAAGTAATCGTAATTTATTTTTGTGTTTTTGCTAAGTTTTTATTCAATTCAATTCAATTCAAATATTCTTTATTCAAATAGACTTATAATAAACACTTTTGAATCGTCGAATGAACATATGAACCGGTTCTACTACCGGTTCGGAAGACAGTTCTGCTGAGAAGAGCTGGCAAGAAACTCAACAGTTGCTCTTTTCAAAATCAATGGTACAATCTATTACGTTAGCTGGCAGCTATCCTGCATTACATTCAATAGACATTAATTCAATACATGTTTGTCCTCTAAATATTCTTGAACAGTGTAATAAGCTTTACTTGACTGAATTTTTTTTACAGATATTTTAAATTTTGAAAGTGGCAAACCTAGAATACACTGCGGAATTTTATTATATACACGTATGCTCAGACCCATAAAATATTTATTAACTTTTTGGAGGCGAAAACTTGGAGTAACAATCTTATCTTTATTTCTCGTTCCTATCGTATGACTGTCACTATGTTTACTATGACAATGTATATTTTGTCGGACAAAGAGAATATTGTAGTATATAAATTGGGAAGCAACTGCAAGAATACCTGCATCTTTGAAAACATCTCGCAGCGAATCTCGCGCTCTTAGTTTATAAATATATGTTACGGCTCTTTTTTGGAGGATAAATATTGAATTTATGTCTGCAGCACTGCCCCATAGCAGCATTCCGTAAGATAAAATACTATGGAAATAGCTATGGTAGACTAGTCGGGCAGTGTCAACGTCCGTGATTTGTCTTACTTTTTTAATTGCGAACGCGGCAGAGCTGAGTTTATTTTTTTGGAAGTTTTATTGAGTTTATGTTTGGACTCTATAGTAACATCTAAGAAAATTACTGATTCCGACACATTAAGAGGTTCTCCTTTGATTATTATATTAAAATTATGTTTTTTAACATTTGGTAAAGTAAACTCGATGCAATTCGTTTTTTTAGCATTTAACACTAGATTATTCTTTTATTTATGCTTGTAAGCTGGGAAAACCTAGGGAAGGTGTTCCGTTCTTCAGTTTCCAGTCGTTTTCAAATTTTTCAAAATGTGGATAAGAGAAATGAAAACAATGAAAGGTATGGTAGTATGATTACACAGAGTCATACAATCCACAAGCTAAGAACAGAAAAGAATAGAGCTATAAAACGAAAATAACATTTAACATATTTTTTTATGATATCTCGTATCGTATTAAGAATATAATATATATTCTTATATTATATTATCCTTCTAATATATTTTTTTAAAGAAAGGTAAATTTTATTATGGCTCTTTTAGCTTACATATTTCGCAAATGGGAAAACCTAAAAGTTTTTGTGATATGCGGTTAAACGCGGAAATAACCTGTGCTCGCTTGTATATTCGTATCTAGTAAAATTAACGCATATAAATCAAGTGAAGGTGGTATGATTTTCCTGTTTTGACCTATAAGGTATGTAGCAACTACGGCCTGATGAACATTGGGAAACGATTACAAGGGTAGGCCAATAAACAGTAGGCATATTATAATAGATTCTATTGAAGAAGAAGACGAGAAGTTGTGTTTTGACGTCTACGCTTCTTTTTTTAAGTAGAACGATTTCTTTAAACTTTAGAATATAATTGAATTAATTTTTAAAAAAATATACATGTAAACATTTAATTATAAACTACGCGAGCATAATTTTAGATGTGCGCCGTAAAGAAGGTTGCCACGGAATATTTTAGTACAAGCGGCCTCCGTGCGTCTTTGCCCGCTTTTCTACTACTACTACTACTACTACTACTACTACTACTACTACTACTACTACTACTACTACTACTACTACTATACGAATATTTATTTAAAATTATTTAATTGTATTTAGGGAAAAATATGCAAAAATAATCATATTTATTCATTTCAAGTCCAATATTGGTCGTTATTATCATATGTCAATCAAATTATAGCCTCGAGTGAGGATTGAACCCACAATTCAATAATTATAAAATAATTATTAACATTACACATTGCATTACTACTCTTACTCTTGTCAATTGGTAATCGATTACTTTTTCCAAAAGGTTTAGAAAAGTTGAAAATACCGCATGTCGCAGAGTTGGCAGAGGGAACCTAGTGTAAAGACGCTCTGCTCCTCAGTATTCTTCTCTTTTCATTTATTTGAGTGGGAATCCTCAGTATTCTTCTCTTTTCATTTACTCGTTTACAGTCACACGGTTGCGCTTCTGTACCAAGAATGGCCTTGAATATTATATTAACTGTAATTAACACTAACGTATTTGATTATCTATATGGTCTTTGAACCTTGAATATTCGATTTATATCTTGACACGTTTGACTTTAATATTAATAATATCAAACGCTCAAAAATATTAACATTCTTTTTTATGATATCTAAGTATTGAATATGTTTTATATAGGGGTCAGACCTAACACAAATCAAATTTGTGACCTTTTTATCTTGTTACGAATATTTTATTGATTCATAGTATTTGTAAACTTAAATACTTATTAATATATTTACATACTATATATTATATTAAAAGGATGTAAATAATTCTAATATTGTGTACATTTTTGTGTTACAATACTTTTTTTTTTGTTGAGGCCAGTCGTGGCCCAGGGGTACAAAGTGTGACTTACAGTCGCCTACTGGTCGTGGGTTCGATCCCCACTCGAGGAGATGAAATATTTATTTAAATTTATATTTCCACTATCGCTCTAATCTGCTCAATGCATCCGGAAATCGGCAGAAAATGGGAAACGGAGTGTTTTACCACTAGGTTCTCTCTGCCTACCCTGCTGTGTGCGGGATACAGCGTGACGGTGATTCATTTTTTTTTATAGAAAAAAGACAATGAAATTTGAACATAGTAGAAAACTCAAAGATAATTAATAACACGTGTATAATTAATTACATACATAATCTTTAAAAGCTTTTAATATTTGCTATTGAATAACCGTCTATATATGGTCTTTGTTTTTAGGGGAAAAAAAATATCAATTCAATGTCTAATTGTCTTAAACGTTGTAAAAACAGGTACACCTATTAGCACATTGACATGTTTTACACGCAACAATACAGGTCGGATGATATAGCATTCATTTAATTATACAAGGACGAATATAATGTTTTTATACAGTGTATGTGTGACGGTTAGAGGTGATTGTGGATTCTAAGAATGGTTGTATTCATAATTAATCTTATATAACGAATACGATGAAGTGCGGCGTTGAGTTCCGCTACGCACCTAATACACACGATCTTCTAAAAGGGTGGATTTTGAGTCCTAATAATAGGTTCTTACTATCTACTCAATTATAATTGGGGAAAAACATTGCAAATTAGTTATATAATTCTATTATAAATTAATTTAATAATGGAGTAGAGCCAAATTTCTAGGTAAATTATCCACTTTTTTTATCGTTTATTTAACTCTAAAATAATCTCATAAATGTTATAAATGTATATCTAGCTAAAAAGATTTTTAAGCTGTTGTTATAAATAATTCGCTGGGTTCACAATGTATAACGACGATTTTTTTGTTTTTGTGCGTTTACAAGTTTAAATATTAACTATACGGCAGTGAAATGACCCCAGTCTTCCTTGATCATATCTGCAGCTTTCTCGGCTATCATCATTGTGGGTGCATTAGTGTGAGCTGCAGGAACGTGTGGCATAACGCTTGCGTCGACAACTCTTAGGCCCTTCACTCCATGTACCCTTAAACGAGAATCCACCACAGACTCTGGATCGCTACGAGGCCCCATTTTCGCAGTACAACAATGATGGTATATCGTATTTGTTATGGTTTTCATAGCGCATATCCAATAACTGTCAGAATCAAACTTGTATTTGGCACATTGGGGTATAGGAATATCGTGTAATTTACTGCCATACTTCTGAAATGCTCTAGTTCTTGACAGCTGTATTGCTTTTCTTACGCCATATAAAATGATATTCTCATCGTGTCCACCGTCTGTAAAATAGTTTGCGTCTATGACTGGTTTATCATAAGGGTTGTTGCTTCTGAGCGATATTCGACCTCTAGATTTCGGAAGTAGTAACATAGGAAATACCATCCATGTATGTTTGTCACTTATAGGCTTATATACAGCGTCGTAAACGTCCTCATCTATAGCAAATGCATGTTTTAAAGCTGATTGTGATACAAGAGAACCAGCAACAAATAGAAGTTCTAAATCTGGATAGCCATCAGGGTCGTCGGGATTCCTTGTGTCGAAGAATGCGATTGATTCTGTTCCGGTGGGCGCTGAAAGAGGACCTGTGTGATGAGTGAAATATTCCAGCACGTGGTCTAATCTAGCAACCTCCTCAAATCGTATAGAGTCTGTTGTATTGATTAGAAAAGTAAGACCGCCCAATGCCCAGTGATCTTGAAGGTTATAACCTACTGGCAAGTCAAACAACGTAGTAATATTATTGTCAGTCAAATGAGTTCTCGGCCCGATTCCACTCAACATTAACAGCTGTGGGGAGTTTATGGCACCTGCAGATAAAATAACTTCACGTTTTGCCTTTACAATATATTTATTTCCGCCTTTTTCGAATTCCACTCCATATGCTTGTTTTTTCCAAGGGTCAATAAGGATTCTGGTCACCATTGTTTTTTTAATAATATGAAAGTTTTTACGGCGCTTAATTGGATGGAGGAAGGCGCGACTGGCACTCATCCTTGTTCCATTATTCATAGTAAATTGTATGAGGGAATAACCGATTTGGTTTTCTCCGTTATAATCTATGATTCTGCCACCTGTTTCTACGCCAGCTTGTAAGAATGCATCGGCTAATGGCGTACGCCAATTAGTATTTTGTATGGTCATAGGGCCTGTCGTTGTATGATATTTGGTATCTTTAACTAGCTCAGGTATCTGCATATTTTCAGATTTCTTGAAATATTTTAAAGCACTGTTGTAATCCCAATCTGTAAATTTAATTTTTTGTATCATTTTCTTCTACAAACTCAGAGATAAAAACGATAAATAATCAAAATGGTTATTAATGTACCTATATGTAAATTTTTTATATATATTTAATAAAAAGCATTGAATACTGTAAAATTTATGGTAAATATATTTATCGTAAATCGTCAATGGTAAAAGAGCACAGAAACACGAAAAAATTTACAAAAATATAGTTAAAAGAAATACTTCATTATTATTTTTTTATTTACATAAAAATATTTATATAATTCCCACTAAGGGAAATAAATTTTAAATGCTCTTGGCTCTGATAATAAGGCAAAGCACGGCGTTGCGTTCCGCCACGCAACACTAATGGCGCAATATTTGGTGGAAAGTAGAAAACGCAGTGTTTTAACACTAGGTTCCCTCTGTCTACCTTCCTATCTGCGGTATACAACGTCAAGCTGAAAAAAAGAACCAATGGCATACCCGGATTTCCATTTGCGGCCCATCTGTCGTAATCTCTCCTGTTTCCTCGGGTGTGCATCATGGAATGTAGTACGGAAGATCCCCCGACGACTTTCCCCCTCGGCCACAAGCACCGACCAGCCCGCATGCCTTTACAGCCGGCCTTCTGGAAATGGTAAGGCCAATGTTTTAACCTTGAAACGTGTATTGCGTAACTGTAATTACGCTTATTAGAACATCTGAGCGCGAAAGTCAAAGGTGTGGTGGGATGTTAAATATCAAGGTATAATAATAGACGCCGTCGTGGCGCAGTGGTGCCAGCGTGTGACTGTAACGTGAGAATTTGTAGGTTCCATTCTCACTCGAAGGAATGAATAATTATTGATTAATATTTTAATTTCTTCGCTCTGGTATCAAGCTACAAGGCAAGGGCGCGACGTTGAGTTCCGCCACTCAATACACAATGCCCCGAAAATTCGGTGGAAAGTGGAAAATGGATTGTCTTAACACTAGGTTCCCAGATTCCCTCTGCCTATGCCTGATAGAGTGACATTATTGACTATCTATATAAAGATACAGATAATTTTTGAATACTCCATAAAATATCATAAATTATCTGCTTACAAAAAATGACTTTTGAATCTTTGACTGTCTCTAAAGCCTTGAATGCGATTGATGGCTTCCGACGGAGCGCTGACTGGTCTTCTCAAGTGAAGTTAATAGCGATACGCTGAAATCTTACGTTTACGTTTATCTTGCCTTTGTCCTTTCTTCCGTAATATGCAATGCATACGTTGCTTCATATAATTATTATTGTAAAATAATCGATTGTAATTATATAGAGTCACATTAAGATAAGAATAGAGATGATAACAAAAATATATTTTTTCGTTTTTTTAGCTTTACGCTGTATTCCACGTGTAGACAGCAGGGTAGGCATAGGTGGTCTAGTGTTAAGACACTTAGCTCCCCGTTTTCTACCAATTCCTGGAAACATTCTGTGTTGACGCGCGTTGCCTGCACAGGGCGGGCACAGGAGAGGCTTAGTTTAATAATATTTTTAGCGTTTAATAAAAATAGACAACGGAGTGCCTTAACACTCGGTTCCCTCTATCTGCCCTACTGTGTGCTGGATATAGCGTGAAGCTAAAATAAAAAGATCGAGTTAAGAATAACGTTAATTGATAATTTCCATATGTGTTGTAAGGAAAAGGAATTTTTGTAATAACATAAGAAGCAAACTTCTTGGTATTTGTAGAATGCCATGGATGTAATTGCCATGATTTTTATGTAGGTACATAATTGGAGATCCGGGTATCATTATTCATTGGACGGGTCAACCCACCGGAAAGAAGACTTAATACGATTTTATTTATTTTTAATTTATTATATTCTTAATGAATTGTAAAAGAAATGATTTTTGATATGATATATAAATATTTTTATATGTTTTTACAAACTAGGAAGTCTTTTTTTTGTATATTTCGATATACTTTAGATTTCCACTCAACACGCAATGCCTCCAGTATTCGGCAGAAAGTAGGAAACGGAGTATCTTATCACTAGGTGTCTCATCACTTCCCTCTGCCTACCCTGCTGTGTGCGGGATATAGCGTGAAGCTGATTTAATTCGATTTGATTTTGCGTATTGATTGAGTGATATCTATTTTTTATAATGAACTTTAGATATAAATCTTGTATTGTGTTTAATGTTTAAATCCCAAGTGACTCAATATATGTTAATAATACATCATTGATTGGTGAAAACTTTGAGTATTTTTGTCAAGGTTTGCAAATAATCTAATGCAAATTTAACTTTATTTTTTGTTGATATACAAATAAAAAGACGTAGACAGATCGCAGGTTTTGTTCTGATATACGATCATGTTATGTTTGTGAATCATCTGGCAGCTTATTTAAACTACAGGTCAAATGCCTAATTTCTCAGTAACATACTTTGTACCAAGGATGTCCATTTGGCTGTGTACATCGATGAAACCGTTCTGTACACGACTTCTGACTTTCCTCACTTAATAGCTGAACTACTCCAGAAGACGTCCAACGCAATTCGTACGAGGTTCTGCTTATAGAGTATCAAGGTTAATGCTGAGAGGAGCAATGCCACTCTTTTTCCTCGTATTAGACACCAAATGGTCTCTATCAAATTCCTGTTAGATAAGTCTATTTCTTAGGAATAACAGGTCAATGTCTAGGTGTCATTTTAATTAAACTCAAAATTTTCCTTCAGACCTCTCGCCAAGAGAGCGTGTAATAAAGCTCTCTGCTAGAGACTCTATATTAATAAGCAAGCGCCATGGAACTAATACGTGCGACAGCTATTGGAATTTATATCAACATTCTAATATAATAAGCAGGTTTATAAAATCTTCATAATTGGCGTAGAGGCCAGCCGTGGCGCACAAGCGTGTGACTGTAAGCGAGACAAGTTGTGCCAATCCGATTGCCACTAGAGAAAATGAAACAGTTAATATTTTCATTACTTCGCTTTGGTGTCGAATTTCGTCACTCAACACGCAATGCCACCAAAACAGCGAAAAGTGGGGAGCGGAGTGTCTTAACACCAGGCTCCCTCTGCCTACCCTGCCGCATGTGAGATACAGATGATGCTAAAAAAAAATTTTGTAATCTTTTGGAAATAAGTACTTGTCAGCTCGACAATTTTTTTCCTCTTGGTTTTTTTTTCTGTGGCATAAAAGATTTTTGATAAGCAAAAACTGTTTACGTCAAAATCTATTGACGTCATATCGACGCTGTGATTGAATATTATAATATTATTTTAAATTAACAATCAATTTTTGTATGATGTACTTATTCTTTAATTTGAGGTATTGTTATAAGTCATAAGAAATCCACTAACTCTTGGTGATATATAAAGTAAAGATATTTCAATTTAGAATAAATAAAAAAAAAACAATTCATTAATTATTTCCTGTAAGTTACATAAAGCATTTTTTGCTATTTTAGAGTGTTATTACGTATTTAGGAAAAAATGTTTATTCGTATTAGCTAAATTGACGATGATTAAATGTTTAAGTGTTAGGTTCATTGGGAGGCTGACCGTGGAGGGGTCGTATGCTGGCCACCTAGGCACCCCTATTTCACAAATATGCGAAGGAGATATCACAAATATAAACATAATAATTTCCAGAAAATGTATTTTAGAATAAATTATGCTATGTAATAAGCAAGGTAAAATATTTTTTAGGCATCGTCAAATTTTAATATCTAATTTTTAAATATAAAAATCCAATAAAAAACACAAGGTAATGCTCGATCCAAAGTGTAATGAATCAATTAACAAAAAATATTTAATATTTTTTGGTAAAGCAAATAAACAGTCAAGTGTGAAAAGGAAGTGTATGATATCAAAAAAAATCAGCTTAACACCGTAATTTTATTAGTTTTGGCTGTATCCCGCACCTAGAATAGGTAGAGAGATCCTCAAGACACTCCGTTCCCATTAAAATACTTTCCATTCTGTTCCATTTTGGGTTGAACTCATTACGAGTTAAGTGGCTCTTGGGGCATAACGTGGCCAAACAGAACCGCGCGATTTGCCTCGACACCGAAGAAATGAAAATATTAAATATGTCATTTCCTCGAGCTGATATTGAACTTACAACCTGACGTCATATACCATATACAACCATATACCAGTCATACGCTTGTGCCCTTGGTCTCAACATTTTCATAGTTATTGAATTTGCATGCAGCCTTCCTACTTGCAAAATATGCAAGTATAATTCCACATTTGGTTAAGAATAGTAATAAAAAAATATTAAAAAAAAAAAAAAACAAAAACCCCGACTGCATAAATCTAAAAAGAAAACAAATAAGCCCAATAATTTATTAGGATTAACAGTCGGGACCTCTTTAAATTATGCTTGGCGTTCCCGTAAAAGATTTTCTTCATTGAATTGAGGAATTACTTATAGGTCCCGATAATTAGAAATGAAGCAGCTTTGATGAATTAGTTTCTGTTAATTAAGATTATGATAATTATTTATTACATTATAATTGAATAAGTTAATTATTAAACATGAATATAAGCATTTATTAATAATGTGGTTTCGTCATAGGCTATGATTTATAATCTTCATTTGGCTTTTTAAATTGAATACACAAGGGTAAAGATTTTAGGAGGTTCATGGCAACATTCTGAGGTTATGTTTGTTATTATTCTTTAATTGGTTTCTTAATATCGTTATTCAATATATTTTTTAAATTAAAATACGTAAATGGCAAAAGTAAAGATCGTTTAAATTTGTTCCGTTGAGAAATCATTAGATTTGGATATTTGATTAAGTTTTAATTGTCTTTATTTTAGTTGAAGCACTGAATTTTGAGTGGCGGAACTTAACGCCGCTATACCAACTGCAATAGCAAGAAAATTGAAATAATATTAATTTTCTAGTGATGACAAAACGAATAATTATACTTCGAGTTTACATGGCGACAGTTGCCAACTCTGACAGCATTTAATTGATGAATTTATTATAAATAACACGTCCTGGTAGGAAACGCGTCTTTCATATCAAAGTTAACTCTTCTTAGTATTTAGCCTGTATCACTTAGGATATACTTTTCTAGACTCAACCCATTAGATTTATCTTCAGTTATTCATTAAGCTTAGCAGAAATCACCTTGCTTAATCGTGATAAGAATTTATAATATGCATGTAATGCAAAGGTTAAACATATTATTATTTTTCTTATATTGATTAATTTGAGACGTGGGTTCGATTGCTTCTAAATATTTAATATTTTTCGATTCCCTGTGGTAACGAGTCAGAGCGCGGCGTAGAGTTCTGGCACTCAATACACAGTGCCTCTAGAATTATGCTGAAAGCAGGTAGGTGTCTTATTAGAAATATTATCAAGTAAATTTCATCTAGAGTTTGACTCTAAATTAATTTGTTACTATTAATTTAATTATTCTTTAAGAAAAAACATATAGTACAACTAAAAAAAACATAAAGTACAACTAAAATTGAGAACAGTGGTAACTTAATTTAATACTACGGCTTCTATTTAGAGTTTTTCCTCAACGTTTGCGAGTACAATGTAGTGTCTACACGCATTGAATTTAAATTGATTGTAGATCATCATTTTACCCTAGTTCCTCCTTCAAAGGGCTACGGTTTGAATTTTAATCATATGTTTACTCTTTAAAATTATATTTAAAAATAAAATTCAAAAGAGTTTGTAAGTTTGCAAAACTCTGACATATTGTGGACGAGCGCAGTATATGGTTTTCATTGTAATAGGAAGTTAAGTATCAGGGTTGCCCCATCCTCCAAACCTCAATAATTAAGGAAACATATTCTTCACGTTATGTTATGTCTTGAAATTGAACGGATAATGGGGACCTGAATATCTCACACTCTCTCACTCGTCACAATGACGTCTAAAAAAATATATGTAAAGACAATATATTCTTATGATAACTTTTATTTGTATATAATTATATATCAATAGTATTAGTAATATAATTATTATTCGTGATAAGGAAACAGTGTAATAATAATAAGGTAAACAGGTCCACCACCACGAACCAAGTGTCTATAGTGTCATAGTGTTAAAATAAAAAATAACAAGGTCTTCTGTTCTACAACTTAAATAGTTATCAATAACCTTGCCATTTATAACATATTGTATATTATACTGACATATATGGTATGAGTTAACTAACATAATCAGGTGTAACAATTCTAAATATTTTAATTTATTTTTAGTATTGCACATATTACTTCACTGTGCAATGTGTGAAGCTTATAAAAAACTTCAGCTTATATTAGAAAAACAGTCCAAATTCGAGTCGGACTCGCATGTCGAAGGTTCCGTACTAATTTCAGGATTGTACGCCAGCGGGAAGTATATAACATTTTACAATCTTAAATTTGCTCCCGCATGCATTCATTTTATATGAAAATATAAGTTTGTAATAATTTTTTTTCTATGAAATGTCGATAATTTTTCACTTTTTGGATATTTTACTTTATTTGTACTGTAAGTTCTCACTTTTTGCCAAATTTCATAATTGTAGGTCTACGGGGAGTACTTTCTAGATTTTGATTACGCGACAAATTTCATACAAAAAACAGCATAACAGAGATCGTATCTTTTGTTTGCGTTGACTTAGAAGTTTGAGTTTTTCTGTGCTCCTAGGGACCGTGATCTAAAATATTTGACATTTATGTCAGTTTTATAGCTTCACGCGATCTTGAGATAAATGTGTTCTGTTCTGTTCTGTTCTTTCTATGATGGCGTTCCGAGCGTGCCAGTTGAGCACAATATCACTTCGCCAGTGTCACGTTGAATGGAGAACTCACAAAAGAGGTTGAGAGAGAGATAAATGTCTATCTGTCAATATAGAGCGACAGACGGCAAAATGATTGTATAAAGGTTCCATTTTTTCGTTCTTAGGTACGGAACCCAAAAAAAAATGTTTGTGAAAAAATGTATTTATTGTGTAATTATTTAACATGCAATTTAAATATTATAAAATTTTCAATTTTTACTACCTTGTCAGTTTTGTTCACACCTAGGCTTAGGAATAATTATCAAAAGTGTAGAAATATTTTTAAATTAAATGAACCTTAAAATCTTATGTAAGGTTAGGTGGACGAGTTTGCGTTAAAACATTTTTTTTATAGATCTGCGCGAAATGCTTTTTTTGGAGTTGCCCAAATAAGGATATCTTAAATGTAGAGCAGAAAATGAAATTGTATGTCTTCTTAAATATTCTTGTCGAAAATCTCCAGGTACTCGTTTTTAAATTATTATTTATATCATCTGAATTGCTATAGTAATCTAATAATATCATTCTAAAGACAATATCCATACATTGAGCTTTAATGTTTCGGCCAATTCAATTAAAAATAAAACTATTTTATTGCAATATTGCGATTATACTGCAATACATAACACATATGTACATTGACATACGTCTTGTATTTATCTATAGATCAGATTTAAATAACAGTAATCCGTCATGTCGTTTCTGAGATTAGCGTGAATAAACGCACAGATAAATAGATATTTTTATACATCTTCCATGTAAAGATACCCATCAGTTATGAATTTATATTATAAACATGGATTTTTTATTAAACATTATATCGTCATATAAAACATAAAATTGAATCTATAATGACCTCTTAATGTGATCGACCGTTATGTCTTCTTCAATGGCAAGCGTAGGTGACTTCCCTCACGTATACCTTCCTACCGTCCTAGGAGCACGTAGCGTTCGCATAACAAGGAGGCTAAGGCAAGAAGTTAAGGTTTAACGGCGAAGCTGGTTTGTTTAATTATTAGGAGTAGAATACACGAATTCAAAATTTCACCTTTAGAAATATCGCTACGAGGTTTATTCAGGTTAACAATGTATCCCGCCCGTGGGCAGAGGGAACTTAGGAACTTAATGTAAAGGCACTATATGTTCCCATTGAGACACTTCCCGACTTTCCGTTGCATCTGGCAGCGATGCGTATTTGAGTGATGGAACGCATCGGCACACTTTGTCTCGTCACCAGAGCGAGGGAAATGAAAATATTAAATAATTCATTCCCCCAAGCGGGAATTAAACCTACAACCGTCGTGTTTCCTGTCACAGTCTTGTTGCGACGACCGCCTCGTAGACATAGACAAACATACAAATGTCATCAATAATTTTTTTTTGTGTATCTTCCATGTACAGAAGTACCATGGATCGGTGGATCCATTACGTGGTGCATAATTTTCATATATTTAAATTAAATGTAGTTAAAATTGTTGATACGTTATAATAAATCATTTGTTTTTATCTGCGTTTTTATAAATATATATATATATATATAATAATAATTTAGAATGCAATAGCGATTATATGTAAATTATATGTAGGTTAATTTAATTTGAATAAAAATCTTATAAATCTGTTAAGCTTGAAACATTTGTTTTAGAGGATAACTTGACACAAATTTGTGTCATTTGTTTGTATGAAATAGTCAAAAAATGGCAAAAACTAAATTTTGGAATTTAGTAAAAGAAAACGTATGGAGATTTAAAGATTTCGAATAAAACTCTATAATTGAATTGGTTTCAAAAGCAGCAAAGCTAAGTCCTGGAGCTGTGTAAAAGCGTGTTTCACGTAGTTGCACCATAAGCTAGCCACATCGACAACTTCTTCTTCTTCTACTTGAAAATTATTTCTTCAATTAAAATAAAAAAAAAATAATGTTTTTTTGACTGAACCGCGTTGAGTTAAAAGCTTGATTTGTATGATAAAATAAAAAATATTGTCTCTACAATTCGAAGATGGCTGGTAAAAATAGGAACCATAGTGGTAATACCAACCCTATCGTTAAATAAAATATATTTAATCGATATTTGTAATAGATTGAAAATTCGCCAACAGATAAAATAACATTATATATTTTTATAGATTCATTATATTTAGTTAGGAAAATTTTATAAGTTATATTATTTATTAAAAATGAACCTTTTAGTTTTTAATAATATACTTACCATTTTATAAAGAAAGAAAATCCTCAAGGCATTATCTTCGCTATGTTATAAAGATGTGTAAATAATTCCAGTCCTTAAATTGACAAGGAACATTCCTACAATGACAGTAAAGCTTTGTTTTTCTACAATTTTCAATAGTAATTTTCTCCATTGATAGTACAAAAAAGATATTGTTTTTTTTTAATATATTTTAAACATTCAATGTATATACGCAATAAGATTTTTTTTTTACTTTATCATAAATGATAAATATTTAAAAAAATATTTTCCTAAATTTTAAATGTATACCAACGACATCACTAAACTAAGTACTAGAAATAAACTGACTATGATCCTATACAACGAGGAAGCAATAACAGCCATAACTGGTTCAATGTGTTATTTGAAAATGTCACAGGCACCACTCATTGAACTTGAATATTTAAATATCAGCATTCTTCTTTAGCGTTTTAAAAAACAACTATTATTATATATGTCATGACGTTAGTGTTATTTAAATAACTTTTGACTTTTAAGTTGGTCGCCTTTTTTGTCAGTCAGCTTCACGCTGTATCCCGCACTTAGCAGGGTAGGCTGTGGGCACCTTGGAACTTAGTGATAAGATACTTCGTGCCCATTAAAACATTTCCCCACTTTTCGTCGGATTTTTGTATTGCGTGGTGATTGGCGATACTCAACGCCGGTTTTTGCTTTAAAAATATTAAATGTGCTCCTGCATTAGTTAACATAAATAATTCTAGTATTACATTTACATTAATAACAAGTTAATTACAGTACATTAATTATGTGTAGGTATTATGCATAGTGGTGCAACATGTTAAGAAAAAATATACTTAGGACCGTATTTATAAATCGCTCTTAGCTCTGAGATCGATCTTGAGTGCGATTTTGAGATGTTGTCTTTTAGTTTATATTTTAATCAAACTTGACATCAACTTTCTATCTAGATCTATCTTAAAAACGCTGTGGATATATGCGTGCATTTCTACCGCAAGGCTTAATGTCTCCATTCAGCCATTTGTTTTTAATGTTTCCATTCATCCATTTGTTTCAGTTTAATAAAAGTAAAAATAGTTTAATATAATAGGTATGCTAGTCTATTTCTTTTCTTCTTTCTCTTTCTCTTCTTTTGTCCGTGTTTTAATCCGTGTCCCGCACACAGCGGAGGGAACCTGGTATTAGAACACTGTTCTCCATTTTTTAACGATTTTTTTTAAAGTATTACGTTTTGAATGCATGAACATAACGCCGCGCTTTACCTAGACATCAGAGCGAAAGATTTCAAATATTAAATATTTAATTTCCTTGAGTGGGAATCGATGCCACAGCCAGTCCCATTGAGTCACACTTTTGTGCACCTGCGCCTTATTTTATTTAATCTCTGTTTAAAAGTTAAACATTAAATAACTTAACAATTTTTTTTTGTAATATCCACAAATGCAGATTGCCTGTTAAAATAAATGCTTCATTTATTCCCGGTCATGTATGAATAAATAATTAGAAGAATAAATTACTTTTATGCATTTATTTATTATCACTTTATATATCTTTATAATCTCACGATTATCACGTTTAATATATATACATATGTATAAAAATAAAAAATATATAATAGAAATAATATATAAATATTATTTGTGTATTTTTATTATATATTTTTTTCAGTTTCATGCAATATAATATGTATGCATATGCATAGTAGGCAGTAGGTCTTTTTTTATCGTCGGGAAATCCTTTTACGGGTAGTCCACCCGAGTTTGTACTCGAGCAAGTTATATGGGAATCTACACTTATTGCCTTGTTACCAGAGCAAAGAAATTAAAATATTAATAAATAACAATTCACTGCCCCCGGGCGGGGACCGAACCCAAAACCGTCTCGTTACGGTCGTGCCTCTGCTCCAAGACGAGCTTCCTGTCTTTTGTATTTTTATTATTTCTTGATTTTAACAAACATATGTAAACGTATATTAAATGATTTCAGATTAGTAAGAGATAAAGTTAACCGCAAAATAATCACGACTTTTATTCCATGACGTGTGGGATTTGCTGAGAATTGAAAACAAGGTTTTTATCATATTTCGAAATTAACGATAATTATATCCATTTATGTAGTATATTTGTTTGTGGTCACAGTTGTATGCACCTGCATACCTATTCAAGAACTATTTACGTATTATGTAGCTATTTAAGATTTTAAATAATATAGTGAAATAAAATCTTGGACCCAGTAATACATATACAATGAAAAATGAAGAAAATAAATAAACAAGAGTACATAATAAGATAGGCATTAGACAGAGAGTAAGTAAGCATTATCAACATATTTCGTTCTTCACTTTCTACCAGAATTCGAGACATGACGTGTCGAGTGGTAGAACTTAACGTCGCGCTTTTCCTCGCCAAAGCAGAGAAACCTTTATCAGTGGGACTGGAAATCTACGTTACTATGGGGTTAATAACATATAATAATTTAGAATTATTATAAATTATTATTTAAAATACATTTGAACTGTGGAATTGCATTGAACTGTTTTTTTTTATTTTTTTATTTTGATTATTTGATAATTTTACCTTATGTAAACATATACTATATTTATAAACAATATATCTACATATATATTTTATTATTGGTATTATTAAAATAATAGCTGTAAGCAATAAATAATATAAAAGTACACCTTCACGCATTAATTAAATAGATGGAAAGAATGTATGTCGTCTGTGACTCATACATTGTTCCCCGAAGCGACGGTTCTAGAAATATTCAATAAGGAACGCGATCGAAATTACTTTTAAAGGGGTTCCGTGTAGTTTTTTAATTACTATATAGAAACTGTATGTAACTGATGGCATTCGATTTTTAAAATATTAGCTATTACATTATTTATAATTAATTAATATAATTATGTAATATGTTTGGTGTAGTGAAAGTAATTCAGTATTAATAACATAAATGTACCACTTACTTGCGGTTCTGTACGATAATCCCAATTGGCATTTGTGAATTGTAGGAGAGTAGCCAGGATTGGTATGTCCATGAATACTTGCTCGGAGTCGCCGGCTTCTATAAGTAACACCTGAAATATATTTAGTATTTAGTTATTTTTTATTAGTTTATCTCTTGCGTTTTTTAAAATTTTCATTTCCGTGTATCATAAACAAAGCACTAAAATAAAAAAAACCGGAAATATTTATTAAGTCTAATATTATCGCTTCTTACTACTGTTAATATTATTGATATAAGTTTCCTTATATGAGACTTCTTCTTTTTTTATTTTTTTCATAGCTTCACGTTGTATCCCGCATCTAGCAGCATAGGGAAAGGGAACCTGAGAAGCTAGTGTTACATTTCGTTCCCAATAAGGCACTTCCGTTCCCTACTTATTCTACGCTGAATTCTGGAGGCATTGCGTTTAGAACGCAATGCCTCCAGAATTCGGCGTAAATTCGGGCTCTAAGCCCGAAGTTGAATTCCGCTACTCAACATGCGGCATTTCGAAATTTCAGTGGAAAGTGGGGAACAGAGTGTCCTAACACTGGGTTCCCTCTACCTACTACTATAACGCGATAGGGTGTGAAACTGAAAAAAAAATTAAGCAGTAGACATATTTAGATACATATATGCAAGTATAAGTAGGTCTTCATTAATTCCTACGCAGATATATGCAATGTGGGCGAACTTGGTCAAATCTCGACAAACACCTTTTTACTTTTATACATTTCAAGAGCAAGGCTAAGGGTAATCCCAGACGGAAAACTGAATCAAGCGTGTCTATAGTAATATAACTCGTTTGACAAGTTTATTTGGGTTTAAAAATTATATGCGACAAAGGTTAAAATCTTGTTTTTAATTATTTATTAAATGTATATTTTTATACTAGCGGACGCGCGCAGCTTCGCTTGCTTATTTAGGGGTGAATTCTAATAAACCACGAAACATGTGTTCAATGAAATATTTTTAAGAGTCTAAATTTCATGTTATAAAAATCAATTGCGATTTAAAGATTTTTCCATACAAACTTTCAACCCCTTATTTGCTCCCTCGGGGGGTGAATTCAAAAAAACCATGAAATACATGTTCAATTAAATATTTTTAAGAGTCTAAATTTCAAATTTTATAAAAATTGGTGCCGATTTAAAAAAAATCTATACAAACTTTCAACCCCTTATTTCCACCTTTAAGGGGAGATTTTTAGAAAACGATGAAATACGTGTTCAATTAAATACTTTTAAGAATCTAAATTTCAAATTTTATAAGAATCGGTGCCGATTTAAAAAAAAATCCATACAAACTTTTAACCCCTATTTCACCCCTTTAGGGTAAAAATTTTTCAAAATTCCTTCTTAGTGGATGTCCAGATTACGAAAGTAAACATCTGTCCAAATTTCACGTTTCTACGCACAGCGGTTACGGCTGTGCGTGCGTCTTACCTCAGTCAGTGAGGACAAGTCCTTTTATATATATAGATTAGTCGTTTACAACAAGAATGTAAAGAGATAATATAAATAATTATAACTATATTTTTATAGATGACAGGTTTAAAAAATCTTATTTATTAAATATATTAATTATATGTCGTTGTTTCTTTCTTAGGTTTAATTATTATTTATGGTTGTCTATTTTTTTACGTTATGAGGCACTATACATATCTAAAGCGTTTTAGAAGAGACAGTCTACTGATAAACCATTTTATTTATTTTCTTTATATTCATCATCAGCCTGTCCTCTTCCACTGCTGGACATAGGCCTCTCCAATGGCACGCCACTGAGCTCGATCTTGAGCTCTTCGCATCTAGCCTTTCTTTATATTAGTCGTCTAAAAACCTTATTCTTTAACTCCGAACTCACTTTTTGATATAATTGGTTCCAAAATAAACTTTTTATTTTCATTAATACTGAAGTATTTTAGCATTAATGGAAAATTACAGGCTACACTAGTAAAGCTATGCTTGTAAAAAGCCATAACAACAAATTTAAAAACTAAGTAGTTAATTTCATTGTATTTTTTTTAAGTTTGTATACCTTAGAATTATGTTAACATTTTATTGTTTCAATAACTTTTGGGTGCATAGAATAATAAATTAGTTTTCTTATATACACACAATGTTAAATACGTTATACATATTAAATAAATGATTAAGATAATTAAAATAGATTAAGTTGCTAGTATAGTGAGTGACACGTTATATTTGTAAATTAAAAAGCAAACAAATATATTTCATAAACGTATAATTAAAAAATATAAAAAATAGTACGTGCGTGACTTATTTTATTTCAACTCTCTGGGGTTTTTTTATAATAAAAGGTTTTTTTGGTACAATTTCATTTGCACCGAAGAAGTAAGTAAGTTATGTCGAACCTACTTTCAGACAATAAAAGATTTTGAGCTATAATTACTTCAGATACCTTAAATTCCTTGATTTCAGTCAGTCTGTTGCTAAGGACGCACCCAGCAGTGCCAGCGCCGACGATAACAAAATCGTACTCTTCATATATTCTTTCAGCATCTTGAGGTTCTCCATTGTAAAGTTCCGCTGTGTCTCTAAGGAAGCCGGCGATACCTTCCAAGAGGGTATTTCGGGCTGATATACGGGATGACAGGAAGATGACACTGTAGAGTACAGTTAAAATAGTTAATATAATTTGTTTTTTTGCGTCGCCCTGTATCGCGGACACAGCAGGGTAGGCGGAGGGTACTAGTGTTAAAACGCTCAGTTCCGTACTTCCGCCGAATTTTTTGAGGCATTACGTGTTCAGTTAATTTTCGAACATAAGGTTAATGCTGTTAGCCCTATTGGCTTTTACACCGACATCGGTTGGTTAGGGAAGACGGTACTATGTTTCTGAAGAAATGCAAGCACTAAGCACTGGCTACCTGTGAGGAAACGTGTTGAGTGGCGAAACTAAACTAAACGTATTAATTCATACCCTCGAGTGGGCATCGAATCATCACAGCCTTCACGTTACAGTCATCCCCTTTACTCTCTGTGCCTCTATCTATCTAACATATCCATTCATTATGTAGTTATTCAGTCTGAATATAATACATTCAATAAACCAAAACAAAAAGATATAAATATAAAAAGAAGAGAGAGAGAAGATAAGATATAAAAAAAGATAAATATATTCGAACCAATAACTTATAATAAGTAAAGTAAAATATTTGTAGCTACCTAAGTTATGGTCATGGCCGCCGGTTTTTGTTTTATAATAAGAAAACAGGATTGGCTTGTCTTTATAAATATCACATTGTTTACTTAATTTTTAATTTTATTTTATTGTATTAAATATACTTAATTAATATTGAATTTATTGTGTGATATTGGTAGCGATAAGTTCTTTTTAGATACGGTCGTTCGTGGTTCAGGAATATAATGGTGCGATGGTAAGCGCGGCAGGTTGTGTGTTCGATTTTTAATCGAGGCAATGAAACGCGGTTTACTTCGCTTTCGGGAAGTTCCGCCACTCTACACGCAATGCACAGTGTTCCGCGGAAAATGGGCAATGGAAGGTTACCAAGTTCCATTTGTCTACCCGGAAAACAGCGAGGACTCAAAATCTTATTTTCATTCTTTACACGCACTGTTTTCTGTATTTTGCGGAAAGTGGGGAAACGGAAGGAAAGTACCTAGGTTCCCTAGGTTATTTTGCGAGTTCGTCGTTGAATTTGGTGAACGAAGTGTCCTAACACTAAGTTCCAATATTTTATATATACTCATACCAGATAATAAAGGGATATACGTAGAAGAATATGTTTATTCACCACGATAAACTAATTTATTATTTTGATTAGAAATATGTTTATCCATTTGTAGCCTATTGAATAACGTGACAAAGCTTAAATTATTCGTGGTTTTTAATTTAACAAAAGAAAAAACTCTTATTCTTTTCTAAGCTTCACGCAGTATCCTGCACGTAGTGCCCCTGTCATGATCCTGGTAACGTGATAAGATTCCCATTTCCCATCATGAGAATGCCGTTCTTTCCTCCGAATTCTTAAAGCATTCATTGTTGATAGTTACCAGAGCTAGCAAATTAAAATAATAAATATTTCATTCCCCCGAGTTGGAATCAAACCCAGAACCGTCGCCTTTATAGTGGTCGCCACGACGCCCTTAGTATTCTCGTTTTTGTGCATAATATTTTTAATCTGTGAGTATCACTAAATTCCATTATAGAATTTAAAAAATTTAGAGGAAATTTTGAGGAAAAACATTGATAAAATGTAAGCCTTGAGACGTCCACGTTATATAACGTACATTTATCTAATAAAAAATATTAATGTAAATTTGATTATCACCATCTGTATGAATATAGAGAAATAATGTGGACTTTTTGTAGTAGCATGATTACTTGATAAAAATTTTTCGGTTCGTTTTGCAGATTAAAATATAAATAACAAATGTTTTGAATATACGTAGATAGTACCTATCTATACGATATACGATAATTTTCACAAAAAATATTAGGTTAGTACATTTCTATATATTTTCGGTAGCCTATTAGTAGCAAGATTACATAACATCTAATAATTTATTGAGTAATAATTTGTGTGAAAAAAGCTCGTCTAAAAAAATCCACATTTAATTCTAAATTCAGCTCCTTACATATTCGAGATATTCTTATACTTATTTATATAACAATGAGAAAAAGGGCTCATAGTTTGCTGAAAGATCTGGGCATGTCTTGATCCATCATTAATTTATTTCTATAACATATTTCAAATATGGCACTATAGAATATTTTTTAATTTAGTTAGATAGAGAGAGGAGTTTGGACTCTTTGTTTCTGAAAAAGCCCAGAAACCCACAGTTTTGTTGCAACTCCCAAGAACTGCCCCAAGTTTTCATTCTGTAACGCAATGAGATCGATATTCGAACTGTGAATCCATGTGGAATGCTTAGTGGTTTCTTCTTTTATTATTTTACGTGTATTAATTTGGACATCAAAAGTTATTAATTAATTGGGTGAGGTTGTAATCAATAATATTTCTTAGAGCGGCTACAGAGTCTTAATGACAACGGGTGATAAATAGACGTACGTTTATATTTCCATTTCTTCACTCTGGTGTCGAGGCAGAATCACTAGGTTCCCTCTTAACACAAGGTTCCTCTTAACACTAGGTTCCCTCTGCCTACCCTGCCGTGTGCGGGATACAGCGTGAAGCGGATTATAAGATAGAAGAAATAATTACCTTAATATATAAAATTTTAAAGATGACATTGTCGCACACCACACAATTAACTTTTAGATAATTGACATCGCACTGAACTATTCAAGTCTACCGAAAGATTCTTAGTGCGTACAACTTGATTTTAAATACTGTTTCAAGTAACTGGTATTGTCTTTTTTTTTTAATTACCTCACTTAATGATTATTATGCTAATATGGGCCGTAATATATTTATTATAAAAATTATAATTCGATTCTTGGGTTAAGCGTACTAGGTCCTGTTATTAGGCTAATGATGATGACATTTCTTGATTTGTGTAAGTCATACAACTGTTGCATCAAATAGTTATGTGCTTTAAAAAATGGGGAACGGAGTGTCTTAGCATTAGGTTCTTTCTACCTACCCTGCTGTTAAGATATTCCGTTCCCTACTTTCCGCCGAATTCCGGAGGCATTGCGTGTTGAGTTGTGGAACTTAACGCCGCGCTTTGCTTCAACACTCGGAAAGTGGGGATAAGAGTGTCTTAACACTAGGTTCTCTCTGCCTACCCTTCTGTTAAGATACTCCGTTCCCTACTTTCTGCCGAATACCAGAGGCGTGTTGAGTGGGGAAACTTAAGGCCGCGCTTTGCCTCGACATAAGACAATGAAAATATAAATTTAATTATATTTTTTATTTCCTCGAGTGGGGATTCCATCCACACATCCACTTGTACGCCTACGCCAAGACTTTTCTAAAGCATTATGATGTTGTTTATGGATATGCATAATCTTTATTGATTATAAAACTCACGTATTCTTATAAAAACATATATATTCTTCTCCGTAAAATATATTATTATCCGTGGCTTTTCATAAAAACCACACAAGTTACTAATAGGCTTATAATTTATTATTTAGATTTAAGTTTTTTTTAAAATTATATTTACTTATAATTTTACAAGTATTTACAAAGTATAAAATTGTAAACTGTTTGTATCTTTATTAGGTACTTTACTGTTTTATATGAGTACTTAAACAGATAAATAAAAAGACTTTTTGTGTATAATAATACCTGATGATGGAAGGCTTGCTCGTAGCGATCCTTGCCTTAAGCTGCAACGTGACATCTACTACGCCACTACGGTTTCTATTATTTAAAGTGCCTTTAAAAATTTGTTGAGCAATCTCATATAAATACATGTAAATTATTATAGAATCTATGTTTTAATATATATTTTTACGCACGTGTATCTATCTATCTTCTATCCAAAGATTTTGACATGATACTGAAATCCTTCCTGGATAGCAAGAAAATACTTACTTATTCGTGATTATTTGTAAATGAAAACATTTTATTATTACATTTATAGACGATATTATATTAATTAAAAAAAAATCAGCTTCACGATGTATCCCGCATACAGCAGGGTAGGTAGAGGGAACCTACTGTGTGTGTGTACGGAGTGTCTTACCCCGTTCCCCACTTTCTGCCAAATTCTGGAGGCATTGCCTGTTGAGTTACAGAACTCAACACCGCGCTTTGCCTAGACAGTAGAGAGAAGAAATGGAATTATAAACGTAAATAAATATTTCACTTCCTCAAGTGGGAATCGAACCCACACCCGTCGCGTTACAGTCACACCCTTGTGCCACTGCCACAATACATATAAATATAGTTATTTAATACATATTGTAAACACTCACGAAGAGAATTGAATAGTTGCGTTTTGGGTTTTTATGAAACTGGTTGATAAAATCTTTGGTAAAATAAAATGAATAGGTTATTTTTCAGATATTAGGAAAGAAGAACTAAAAACATTGTCAACAATTAATCAACGTTTATTTACAGTTTATAAAAAAGAACGCTTAATACATTTTATATTTAATTATATCGTATATATAATTTCATAGTAGATGTATTTCCAATTAGAATAATATATTTTTTAGTTTCCATAAACTATTATTAAATATTTTCGATTTTTTTAGTTTGAATATAAAAAAAATATGGCTATAATGATAATGTTTTTGCAGCATTATCTATTTTAATAAGGATTCATAAAACGTTTAAATAATAAATTAAAATTCCGAATGTACTGATTTTGTAAAAAATAAATATTAGACATTTGTACAATTTAAGGAATATTGGTTTAGGAATATAATAAAACCAGAGACAAACAATTGTAGCGATATGTAGAGTGCTACAACTTAATATAACATTTTAAATATATATTTAATATTATTTGACGAAATTTACGGTTATAGCCTAACACAATTGTATTAAGTCTTTTTTTCAAGACCGATTTTATGCATTTTCAAATAAAGCAATTTTACACGAGTGCAAAATAGTATCTGTAAAACCGTAGGCGCAATATGGCACTTAATATTAAGAATTGTTCTTGAATTCATATCCCAAGCCTTAATTCAATATTATACAAATAATTGTATCGTTATTAGCTTAGATCAAATTAAACTATGGTAATAAAGTTTAGCAGGTACTAAGAGTTTTATGGTAACGCTCAGAAAGTTGATTAAGCTAGATGCTGTTTCTTCGAGCCGTTTTCTAGGTTTTATAGTTTTCATTATTTATATTTTTTTGCTATTGGTAAGTGGTCACTAGTAACATTAACATATTTTATGTATTATTTCTAAATTACTAAATAGTTTTGGTTTTGGTATTATTTAATATTTTTACGTTCTAATATTTACAATATTAGAACGTAAAAATTAGTCTATTTACAAAGTCATTCCCTTTGTCACCTTTTCCGCTGCAACCAGTCTTCTTTTATTAAATCAGCACCCTTCTCTCCGATCATTATGACAGCAGCATTGGTGTTACCACTTACAATAGTGGGCATTATACTAGCATCAATAACTCTTAGTCCTTCTATACCATGTACCCGTAATCGTGGGTCGACTACAGCACCAGGATCCCAAGATGGCCCCATTTTTGCCGTTCCACATTGATGATATATCGTCATACTGATCGTCCTCACCTGACATTCTATATATTCATCTGACATGAATGTGTGTTGCTTGCAATTTGGTAATGGCTTCATATATAATCTAGATCCAAATTGTTTAAAAGGTTTCCCATTAGCCACCTGTAGGGCTATTTTTATACCTTCTACAAGACGATTGACGTCTAAGCGATCTTCATGATATCGTGGGTTCATGATGGGATAATGGAACGGATTTGAGCTTTTTAATCTTACATAACCTCTTGTGTTAGGACGTAGTAATAATGGCATGATAGTCCAAGCATCCTTATTAGCTATCGGTTTGTAAACAGTATCGTAAACTTCATCGGTTAGACCTAAGATCTTTCTGACAATTTGGCCGTTATCAGATGAGAATGAAGCTGGTGCCATATGAAATTGTATGTCAGGCCACAGTCCGGAGCTATTTGCATATTTAGTATTAACAAAAGCTATACCTTCTAATCCTCCTAGTGTTGTCATTGGGCCTCTTTCGTTTACTACATAATTCATTGTAATAGGGAAAGCTTGAAAGCGGTTTTGTACAATAGATACAGGCTTATCAACTAAAAATGTTAAGCCTCCTACACCTACATGGTCTTGTAAATTTTCACCGACTGGTAAATCTTTCAACACTCTTATTCCAACTTCTTTTAAATGTTCCTTTGGTCCTACACCAGACAACATAAGCAGCTGTGGACTATTAATAGCCCCAGCGGATAAAATCACTTCTTTTCTTGCATACACTACCCGTTTTATTCCACGTTTGACATATTCCACGCCATAAGCTTTCATTGTTAATGGATTAATTAACACTTTTGTAGTTTGTGAATTTAGGGATATGTCAAGATTCCGTCGCGTTCGCACTGGTCTTAAAAATGCTTTTGCTGTACTACATCTTGATCCACGTCTTATCGTACCTTGGGCAATCATAAAACCAGTTTGCACAGCCCCATTAATATCTCTGTTTTCGTACCCGATTTCAACGCCAGACTCAACAAAGGCAGCAACTAATGGTGTTCTCCATGGTGCCTCTTGTACTGTTAAGTAACCTCCTCGGCCATGATATTCGTTTTTAGCTAAATACGGATTTCGGTTATCTTCAGATTTTATAAAATATTTAAGAACGTCTCTATAAGCCCAACCTGGGTTTCCAAACGATTCCCATTGATCGAAGTCGTATCTATTTCCTCTTACGTATATCATGTAGTTTAAAACACTAGATCCACCTAATACCTGAAATGAAAAAAAAAATACCATTAAAATGTGTAGCTTACATTATTTCATTATTTTAACATTTGTTAAACAAAGGAATGTATTGAAATATTCTAAGTTATCTTAATTTGCTATAAAAAGTTCAAATTAATTTTTAATAAACTTTACAAAATTACGAAATATATTAAAAAAATTACCTTTCCTCGAGGCCAACTACATCTATGCTTCTTAAAACCTAGACATGCATATTCTGTGGGTTCAGTCTTGTACTGCCAGTCCAACTTCGTTAGTTGTAAGTAGCCGGCTAACGAAGGGACGTCCGTTATTTCATTTTCATCAGGACCTGAAATTTAATTTAAGTTTTGTGGTTAAGAAAGATATATATTACACATATTATGAACTATATAATATTTAGCACCTTTAATACTACTTTTTATAAGCAAACGGAAATTTATCAATTATAATAAAACTTTAAACTTACCACTCTCCAATAAAAGTGTGTTCCAATCTTTGACTTCTGTTAATCTGTTTGCGACAACAGCTCCAGCAGAACCGCCTCCAACAACTATAAAGTCATACTCCTTTCTAGGTTCTTTATCGAGAACTTTAGCTTCGGGATCGTATGAATTATAATTGTGATATGTAAAAGCACCCAAAAGCAGTGGTATGAGCCAGAGACCAGTTACACTTACTGTTTTAAGTGCAGTGGAGGCCAATAGGACTTGAATCCCCATTTTGTATTTCTTTTCAATTTACTATTAGAATAGACTTTATTATTTTATCTTTGAGGCTATATATGTTATGAGTAGATTTCTTTGCGGTCTTCTATATTTGTCGTCTGGCGGCTTACTTCTTCCCATAACTTTCTTTGTTGATAGTGACGTTGATGGACGCTGCGACATGTTAAATGTCGCGGTTGCGTCTAACGTGGTTGTCGCAATTGTGTATCTGGAATGATATATTTTAAATAGAAATTAGTTTTATTTTAATCTTTTTTTAAATGTTATTAAAATACGAGTAGTTAAGATTAATAAAGTTAAAGCTAGAAAAGAACAGTTATATGTTATAGTGTACAATACAGATTGTAAATGTAAGTAATTTAAATAACATTTGTTTTATTTTTTCAGGTATGCCTTGCCAACGCCTTGATATGCCTTGATATGAGACGAAAAACTATCTAAAATATCAAGATCAGAATATTAATTTGTAAGTTTTAAGTATGTGCAATATTCACAAAATACTAATTACTAATGGGATTAATTTTCGGGCTATCGAATAATTAAGATTAAGATAAACGTTAAGATAAGTGGGACAGTTAAATTTGATGAGATTCATTCGTTGCTGTGTTTCGCAATTTTATATACTGAGAGAACGTTAACGAGGCCAGCCGTGGCGCAGGGGCACAAAGTGTGACTGTAAATGCCACAGGCTGTAGGTTCGATCCACACTCGAGGAAATGTAAAAATATTTATTTTAATTTATATTTTCATTTCTTCGCTCTGGTGTCGAGGCAAAACGCGGTGAGTCCCGTCACTCAACCTTCATGCAATGCCTCCAGAATACGGCGGAAAGTGTAGAACGGAGTGTCTTAACACTAGGTTTCCCCTGTATAGTTTTATGTATGAGTTGAGCAATTACCAAATGAAAAGCTTAAACGAGTGATTTAAATCTATTTTTATATGCGATCAACAAAAAAGAGGTTACTGTAAATTATTTAAAATATAAGAACAATGGTACATTGTGTGTTGTTGACTGTCAGAACTGGAGCGTGACGCTTGTTTCGGTAATTGATTGTATCTTGTCGTTACGAGCCCATAGTATCACTAAATCTACGTATCACTATTATTTAGATAATTCAATCTTTTGCTGGTTGAGTGAGATATTTTAATCTTTTAGTGTAGTGTTATGTTTTTTTTTTTGGTCTCAATTCATTTCAAACTATTTTTTTATTTTATTTTGCAACTCAGTTAGATACCTTTTTAAATATCTCTATTTATATATATCTCTGTTCATATAAAATTCCACCAAAATTTTATTCACTGAAATTGTTTTAGGGTAAATCTGTAAATCTTAAATAAAAATGTATCTATTTAAAATTAAGATAATTATATAATTTATTAATCGTTAACTATGATTTCTCAAAAGTGAATGTAATAAAAATATTATAAGCATATATTTTATTGAAATCAACAAGTTTATCGCAAGTTGCAAATATGACTTAATTTATTGGTAAACAAACGTTATGTAAGCGACTCAAATTGATATCGGTGGCATTAGGTGAAGGTTACCCGAACTTTCGATAGTGTTGTCACATATATGTTATCTTACTTTTATATATATATGTAAAAATGTTATATATATGTAAAAACTACTATGTTTTCTATTTTAATTAATACTATAGAATATAGTTATTATGAAATACGTTAATTTTACGAAAATATAATAAATATTTTATTTCCTCCAGTGCGAATCGAACCCACAGTCTGTCGCGCGCTTGTGCTCCTAGGTCACGAATGGCCTCTACAAGTAAAATAATCTTGAAAGCTATTTTATTAAGGTGAGCGAAGTCGGTACTTTTGCTAGTATACCTCGTAACCCAAATTCTACATACATTTAACGTTGGGTGAAGGCCGAACGCTATATTACTTTCACTGTTACGTAGACGAACTTTCCGACTCATGATGTCACCAGGTGACCTTCAGATCTCGTTGTTGCATCGAATTTATTAATTTTTACGCCATATTTATTTAGATTAGGTAATCCATTAGAGAATTTACTTGAAAAATGGTTTTTAAATTTTATTTAGTTTTTTTTTATTTCGTTGTAGTAAAGGTTGGTGTGTTTTTCAAAAAAAATAATAAAGAAGATTAAGTAGATGAAGTAAAGTGTATGATAAAAATCATACGAAATTAAAATATGTAATGTATCAAAATTACGTATATTTTCAACTTATATATTTTTGTGTAAAATTTAATATTTTTTGTTTACTCTTTTGTTCGCGTTTCGCTTGCTTTGTTAAATGGAAATAACTAAGGTCTACTGGGTAACTCTAACAACTGACCCTCTAACGCAAGAACAACGTAACGTAATTTAACACAGCCTTCCATCGAGGAATGACAATGGGATCGAAGAAAAGAAAAGGTGTATTCAACACAAACGATGTTTTCAATTCGATTCAAAGATTCCTAAGATTAGAGCTCTCAACCAAACAAACTGTCTCATAATATTAGTATATATTTAACTGAAATAATTTGAACGATTAGTTGTATAATAATTACAACAATTTCTTAATATTTTTCGTAAAACCGGGCTAGGTTATATAATATGCGTGATACTAAAACTTTAGTTATGTTTAAGGAGTTGGTAAATTCTTATGTCTACTTGAATATTATTAGAACTGTTGAAGGATTTTGTAATGTAATATTGTTTTTTTTTTTGCATCACGCTGTATCCCGCAAGCAGAGGGAACCTAGTGTTAAAACACTCTCCGCGTTTCCCACTTTTTGCCCAATTGTAAAAAAATATATTTTATTATCGTTTTTATGGATTTGATCATATAGTTTCTTTCGCCTTTTTCTTGCTATTTGTAATATGTCTAATGTATACATTTCCCATTCAAATATGGCAGGATAGGCAGAGAGAGACTAGCGTTAAGACACTCATCACCCACTTTAACCCAATTTTCAAAACATTGTGTACTGGGTGGTGGTACTCAACACCATGCTTTGTCAAGTTACCAGAGCAGAAAATAAAATATATTTATTATCCCGAATGGGAATCAAATTGACAACCGTTGCGCCCACATTTTAATTTTAATGATAATATATAAATACTTTTTAATTTTAATGATAATATATAAATACTACAATTAAATATCCTTCCACAGTTTACATAACGATAATTACGTATACTTTAATTTTTTTCTTTGTATTTGCAAATTGGTCTTTGCTAGATGATTCACGGCTGCGCTACAATTCACCTGTCGTTGTCAGCTGTGACCCGCTTTCATTGTTTATTTTGAAACACTTTGCCTTTTGTTTTGCATTTCATTTGGTTTACGATGTTTTTTTTATTAGATATCTCGAATTGAAGGTGTCGGTTGCAGCCTAATAATAGTTTGACACAAGTCGAGGTTTCAATTTCCTATGTTCTAAATAGAATTAGGAGGACGTTGGTATATGATTTTTCTTTTATTTTTATTTGTTACGTACAGGTGGAGCGAAACATAAGATCTTATTTTTCCTATTCTTCTTTCGGTTCTAAGTTAGTGTTCTCCTACAAAAGGAATCTAGATGCCCATTAGATCTGATGCCCTGTTTTGAGTAACGGTAAAGCTTCACGCCGTATCGCAGATGGAGCAGGGGTAGGAGAAAGAGATCCTAGTGTTAAGACACTTAGCTGCCTAATTTCCGCCACATTCTGAAGGCATTTTGAGTGGCGGAACTCAACGCCAGGCTTTTGCATTGGTGCCAGAAAGAAATACAAACATTAAATATTTCTTGGTCTCAACACAGATTGACAACAATGATTTGCAGATATAATTTAGGATCAAATGTCGATTGCGGTCATAGTATTTTCAGCATTCGACTCTGCAACGTATTATATAATTAAATAGTTTTGTAACTTAAGGATCCGCGGTCGAGCTAACAATATGGTAATTACTTAGGTCTGGTGATAGACTGGTTTGAATTCAACGCATAAGAAAATTTACGAGAGATGCTTCAGTTCGGTGCTTAGTTTATGGTGTTCTAAGCGTGCCAATAAGCACAATTACTTTGCCAATGTGTCATGTTGTACGGAGATATATAGATATGGAGAGAGAGTACCTTAAAAATGAGATAATTTTACACAATACGAGAATGCGTGTCAAAAAGTATAAATCAATAAATCAAATCAGTTTCACGCTGTATCCCGCACACAGGAGGGCAGAGGGGATCTAGTGTTAAGACACTTTTCTCGGCTTTCCGTCAATTCTGAAGGCAATGCGTTTTGAGTGGTGGAACTCAAATAATTTATAAATATAATTTAAAATAAATGTTTCATTTAGTCGAATGGGGATCGATCCCACAACCAGTCGTGTTTACAGTCAAAATTGGTGCACCTGCGCCACGACTGGTCTCTATGAAATAAAAATCAATATTTACAATATATACGATAATAAGTCAGAAACTTATAAGTAATATTTCGAAATAAGTAAATATTAATTATGAAGTACAGTTAGATAGGTAATTACATAATTGCTTACTTTGCATTTGTTGAAGTTTACTGTAGCCTCAATGTAAACTGTTCCGGTAATTCACCTTTTTCCTAGTAGAACAGTTGGTAACGTGATATTATGAAATTGTTTTATTTAACTATACTGTTTAATTATATATTTGACTTGTGACTTTCGAACGGTGAACTGTTTTTTATATATTTGGTAAATTTGACGTTTAATATAAGAACATTAACCGCAATAACATTTTCTCTTCTTTTTGTGTATAGCTGTATCCCGCACATACCGGAATAGGCATAGGGAAACCTTGATATATCGTTTCCATTAAGGCACTTCAATTCTCCACTTTTTACCAAATTCTAGAAGATTAATAACGCAATATTTATATACATATAACATAAACTTACATACGTTAACTTTTCTTTGCCAAGTCACAAAATAAATGTAAAAGCTATAAATAAACACAAAAGCTATTAAAGAATCATTTTATATATAATCTAAATAAACAATCTTAATGCTTGAACTGATTTAGATTTTCCCGTGAAAGGGAATTGCGAAAGTAAATCTTTAACGATACACATGTATAGATTAAAAAGACAAATGGATTGAGTAAAAGTCCTTGTGTGGGGGCGACGCGATGGTCGCTGCGCACGCGCAGCCGACTGTCGGCAATGTCGCGGCCGAGGTTTCAATTGAAACATTGTAAGCGCATTGAGTAATAAACAAATATAAAGTAAGTAATATACAACATTTATATAATTCGTGAATTATTTGTAATCATTTGGTAATAACTTATAATATAGTTAAAGCTGTGCGAAAAGATCATTAATTAATTATTAATAAATAAAAATAAAAAATTAGCATTAATTTGTAATCTACTTTGAATATTTTTGTTGGTGATTTAAGTAACATATTTATTTTAGTAACATATTTATTTACTAACAGAATATACATTTTACATACATACACAAATTACATTAAAAAAACACATTGCAAAGGAGACACAACATGCACTAACAGTATTCTTTTTGTTAACATATTTGTTATTATGCTTAAAATTATTACTAAATTTTGAAACTTTGCCAGTTGTATCATACAATACCTTAGAAACACTGTTACCCATAAATTAGTTTATTAAAAAGAAAACACTATTAACCAACAGACATAACGAGGAAATATACATAATAATAATTACAGAAATGACACCACTTATTTGTCATATCTCGATTGTCTCAACCGGCGGGGTTCCAGAAGCGTCCCACAGCCGTTGCGCAATACCACGAGGGAAGTGCGAACGGTTTACGCAAGACGGTGACATAAAGCTGTTCACGCACCGACTCGAAGTAGGAAAATGCTTTGAAAATTGTTTTCTTTTTTTTGAGTTTAATTAATTGTTAATAATTTGAAAAAAATGTTTTCAGATTATTATTAATAGTAACAAAGTTATTATAATAGTAAAAGTACAAAGTTATTTACTTCTTTTTGCTTAAATTACTTTTTATTTTAAGTTTTGTTTTTGTTTATTAGAAATTTTAATTATATATTTAGTAAGATAAAATAGCATATGATAATTCTTCAAAATAAAGATAAAATTAACTAGAAAAATTAATTAAGGTCTCTATGACATTGATCACATATAGAGGTAGATACGACGAGGTGGAGGTTACTTACATTTCAAATCCACGAAAACCTTTACTAAAGTTACGCAACGTAATGAACAAGTAGTTTAAACGAACGGAAGTAGACACTTGAATATACAAATTTTCAATGAGATTAAACAAATATGATGAAACATTGTAATGAGAGAGGGAATCTTGTCATTGCTGGTTAACAATTTCGTAAAAAATATTTAATTTAATAATAATTTAAAGTGGATATCGTATGTGGGAGTTTTTAGGTTATAGGACCGGATAGGTTATAGAAATAAATTTAAAAAAACAAATTATTATCAATTGAAACAATAATTGATTACATGGAAAGTCTCCTTGTTCATTGTTATGAAATCTCCTTGGCAAACCGCGGCGTTGAGTTCCGTCACTCAACACGTCATGCTTATACGGAACAAAAAAACATCTTTAATTTTAAAATCATGTTCAAAATTTATATATGGAATCCAAAAACAAAGTTATGAAACATTACTTATAAGTGGTACACCTTATAAGTGATTCAGCACTTTCTTTATAATCATTTATATACAATAAATCACTGTATAACAAACAACTATAACTAAACAACATTGAATCAACTCATAAATAGATATTTTTATATAACGAAATAAGTGCACAATCACTTGTTTCATATTAAAATGGTAAAAGTGGCAAATTTTCTAATATAAAAACTATTTAGGTAACAACCAAATTGCCTAAATCGAATTGTTAGAATAGCTGTACTCACGTTATTGATTTTAGATAACATTATAAACTATACTTATACTGCGCAGGTTACTTAACTTAACTTCTTTTTGGGTTCCTAGTTTTCGAAGAGATTCGTTTTATACACAAAAGATATGACTATCATCTAATTAGCATGGAAATTTACATATCATTATTTATAACAAAAATTTAAAAAAATCAAATTAATATATCTGGTTGGCCAAAATATTAAAATTAAAAGTTAACAATAGTGGATCAGCGCCAGATAGAAAGGGCGATTGTAGGTAGGTTACAATGTGGACTCAGTGAATAAAATTTCATTTATATAATTCTTAATATCATAGAAGATATTAAAACTGCATTTGTCTATAAGCGCTAGAAAACTCTACTACTACTATTTAATCAGTAAATAGATAAGTGTAACTTTAAATTAAACTTCAATATAACAATGACAAAATAATGCTAAAGTACTTAATAGACGCGAATAAAAACCGTAACCAACTAATTTAAATTCAATTAAGGTGAGACCATTTATGATAAAAATAATATCGTGGCCAGTCGCGCAGGGGCACAAAGCGTGACTGTAAAACCGACTGGTTGTAGGTTCGATCCCCACTCGACGAGATGAAATATTTATTTAAATTTATATTTCCATTCTATGTTCGGGTGTCGAGGCAAAGCGCGACGTTGAGTTCTGCCACACAACATGCAATGTCTCCAGAATTGGGCAGAAAGTGGGGAACGGAGTATTTTAACACAAGGTTCCCTCTGCCTACCCCCCGTGTACGGGATATAGGGGGAAACAAAAATATATATATACAAGTAGATTGCCCTCAAATAATTAAAATATATGGGTGGTGTGGACCTCCTAGATTCGTTCCTAGGGAAATATAATAATAATAATAATAATATCTTTATTTAAACACTTTTTAGATATAATAGTTGGTTGAGGCACTGTCCTCTTAGATAGGTTACAAAGTACCCCGTAGTAAAGAGTAACAGTGCCATGTCCCACGGGGGGTATTAACAAAGTGTTTCTTTATACGAGTTACAAGTCTGTATGTACATAATATATTATAACCTAATTACCTCTTTAATATTATAAATATTTTGGTGAGTATATAAGATGTGTGTGTGCGTGTTGCGTGTGTGTATGTGTGTGTATTTATTTTATATGTTAGGTATGTATATGAATATGTATGTATTATGCATGTAGTATAAGATTTTTATAATATGGTTTATCATAATGTTTGTAGAAATAATTCCGTTCCCTCTTATGTTTTCTCTTGTAAGAATGAAGTCTGGTGCCAGGCGATAGTTGTTCCTATACCTAAAGTGTCTAGCCCCACTTCCTTTACAGACTATCGCCCGATCTCTATCCTCCCGTTCCTGTCCAAAATACTAGAACGTATAGTCCATGAACAACTCTCCTCCTTCCTTACCAAAAATCATATCTTATCTCTCTTCCAGTCTGGTTTCCGCCCTGGTCATAGCACTTTCACTGCGCTCAATAAGGTCAATGATGATATAAGATAGGGAATCGATAACCAACAAGTCACTATTCTCGCTCTCCTAGATTTTTCTAACGCTTTTAATACAGTAGATTTCGAAATCCTTTTAGCTGTTCTAAAGTCTATTAATATTTCATCAGAGGCTATTGAATGGTTTTATTCCTATCTACATGATCGAGAGCAGTACATTCGTTTAAATGAAAAACTGTCAACTGTTTGCCGCCTTAATGCTGGTGTTCCCCAGGGTGGCGTACTTTCTCCTTTACTTTTCTCCATCTTCATAAATTCCGTCACCAAGCTTTTATCCTTGCCTTTTCACTTATACGCTGATGACTTACAGATTTATACAACCACGGACGTTCAAGACATTGCGAGGGCTATTAGTCTAATTAATTCCAACCTGCTAACAATTAGTACCTGGAGCAAGTCTTACGGTTTATCTATAAATCCTAAAAAGTCTCAAGTGTGTATTCTCGGCAATCCTAGACAACTATCCAAGATCTATTTTCCTTCCCTTCCTCCTACAGTCTTCGACACCTGTAACTTGGAATACTGTTGCACCGTCAAAAATCTTGGTATCATGGTGGACAGCAAACTCTCCTGGGCTCCTCAAGTTTCTGAGTTGAGCCGCAAGTTGTACTGCGCTATAGGTAGGTTAAAAAGATGGAAAAATATTCTGCCAATCAAAACCAAAATAACCCTAGCCCACTCACTTTTGCTACCTATCCTAGATTATGCAGACACCTGTTACCTGGATTTATCGCAGCAACTACTTAACAAGTTGGAACGCCTCCAAAACCTGGTTATTAGATTCATTTTCGGACTGAAAAAGTTCGATCATGTCAGTGAGTATCGTGCTAGACTTGGCTGGCTTCCTATTAAAGACCGTCGAAATCTTCACACTCTTTCTCTTCTCTACTCTATTCTCTTCCACCCTGAAACTCCAACCTACCTTAAGCAGCGTTTTTCCTTTCTCGGTTCCAACTCCCGTCTTACACTAAGTCTCCGCTCCCAAAAAGATAATAAGCTACAGATACCTTTATGCCGTACTCGTTGTTACAGTGAATCGTTCACGGTACAAGCAGCGAAACTATGGAATGCCCTACCACGTACTATAAGGCAGTCTAAGTCTATGAAAGCATTCAAATATAAAGTAAAAAACTATTATCTACAATTGTAGTGTATCATTCTTATATATTTACGAATATTTATATATACGATTTATTATATTTATGCATTATATGTATTTTTTTTTGTTTATTTATTTTATTATTTTTCTTATATATTTCTAGTATATATATTTATATATATATTATGCGTGTGTATAATTATATATATACACACACACACACACATATATATATATATATATATATATATATATAACTCTTATCAATTGTTGGTTATTGTACTGAAGAGTCGGGGAGTAGCGATATACGCCAACGCCACTGAAACAGAAGAACTTCAAATTTGAAGTAGGTAAAAATTTATGCATGTACGGGCTATCGATAAACAAAAAGGAAGGTAGACCAAGTTTATCTGATGAGGTTGAAAATAAAAGGCAGAAGCTAAATACATCAACCCTACCTCCTCGTGATGTCAGACTTGATGGGTTTGAGTATTTTCCTGTTTGGGGTCAAAAAAGACAGCGGTGCAAATATCCTGGATGCAAAGGAAAAACATACACATATTGCGATAAATGTCACGTAGAACTTTGTTTCAATAAATGTAATAATTGTTTCAGGTCTTTTCATCAATAAATAAATTGAAGCGGGTGAAGCTGAAAAAAACAGCTACGTATACATACACCAATTCGAGGCAATGCATTTTTTATAGTAAAACGCGTATATCGACATGATAAAAAAATGTTATATTCATAAATTTGAACCCATGACCATCTCATAATTAGAAACATTCCATCTGTATTACGAAGACATCAGGACTCAATGGTCAATGCATCTTTCTTATCGTATATTTTATCTATCTTTTTTATGTCTGTTTATATATCCATTGAATTCAGGCTCTGAATGCCCTAAGCATGAAATTGCTTACAAGGTTGATTGGACGCGCAAGTTGAAGCCACCTGGAAAGTGGAACCAAAGGTGTTGCATAACGTTGCAATTATGAACATTTTATTTGTAGTTCCTGCTTCTTTTATATTTTGCAGTGCGGTTGGAAAAGGTTTGATATTTACTTTAAAAGTCCTTTTAGATAGGTCTGCTTATTTAGATGCTCTATGTCTTCTAAAATCTTTCTCATCAGATTTTCAGGGTTCTGTACTTTAAAAGGTAAAAATGGAATCCTTAAAGGATCACATTTTGTTCCGTCTGACCGTCTGTCAACACTATTTATCTAGAGATTGTGTGGAAACATCAGGCATGAATTAATAATAAATGTTAACAATAACGTACGTTCAACAACGGTGCAACCACATAAAAAATCAAACTAAAGTTAACGCAATCAAAAGATACGAGCATTTCTTCGTCGTTTGTACGAAATCAAATCTAAATCTATTTTAATTTAGGGATTTTGTTGGCTTATGTTGACCTTTTTATCCAGTCCAGTACAATCGTGACATATTCGCAAAATAAGAGTTCTTCTATTAGCATATATCAATTTTTTTTAAATACTATTTCAGCCATATGAGAAACATATTTTTTTTATTATGTACTCACAGGAATTTTGGGGTAAAAAGTAGTAGTAGGAGTTTATGTTGTTTCACAATCCCCTCTATCTAAAGTCTTACAAAAATCAGTTCTGCTGTTCCGGAGATTAGCCTGGACAAACAGAAAGACAGACAGACGAAAATATTAAAATCATTTACATTTGTGTTTCAGTATCATATAAATAACTTCAATTTTCTTTATACTCGTATTATATGTATTAGACAACAATAGGTATTATTGAAAAGTAAGCCAAATCGCATATAGAGCAATTGAGTAATAGAGTGAATTAACACTGTAAGTCTCTACATACATGTACGCACGTATGCCAGCGTTAAGTAACGAAATGCAACGAATTTAGTAGTGTTACGACGATACGGAGGCCGGTCGGTACGCTCGGCGCGCTGTTGCAACTGTTGTATCTGTCTAAATTTACATTTGCATAATCTATAATGTCACAATTAAGTTCTTTTGCTTGTTTGTGGTATAAGTCTTTTAAAATATATATTTTTTTAATAGTATTCATTATTTTTAAGGTAGGGTAACATTTAATTAATTATTAATTAATCTGAATGGATGATTATTTTTTTCTATTTTTTATTTTTTCACTCTAGCACCAAGGCAAAAGCCCGGCATTTAGTGCCGCCACTCAACACGATAAGTGGGGAACGGAGTGTCTTACTTAATACTAGGTTGTCTCTGATTATCCTGCTCCATACAAGATACAGTGTGAAGCTGATTATAAATTATCAAACTTTTACGAAATTAAATGATAGAATGAGAACGAAATAAAAATAAAGGTAAGAAGCACATCCGTCTATAACTCTATAACATTCTGACACCCATTAATTTCTTTAGATATATTATTTTTTTAACTGAGATAAACTTGAGATAAATAATAATAATGTCTTAAAAACGCTAAAAATAATTGTGATGATCTTTATTATGCTATATTGCTTCTATTTATTTTAGAATTTTTCTCAACATATCATTTTACAGTATATGTCTATTACCTTCGACATTTTAAAAGAATTCTTCTTTTTTCTTTTTCTTGAATAAAATGCTTAGCTCATTTCACGACCTGAGTTTCAGATCGATCATAATCAAAAGTAATACACAAAAAAAAAAGAATAATGTTGGCATTTATGCTAAGCTAAATTGCACCAACGATATAATTGGAACAACCTTGGCTTCTATTTCTATAATGCCATCAATTTCATTCTAATGTTTGCAATTATCGTAATTATACGTAATGGGTCATTGATCAACATGCAATGGGTGATGGTGAGAACCATTGTCAAGTAATATGATGAGAGGTAAGTGTTTTATTTCTTTTTGAATTCTTTTTTGCTTTCACAGTTCTTCTTCGTCCTGGCATTAATCCCGGCTATTGCCAGGGTCTGCCTTCCTACTCGACTCACTCCACTTCGCTCGGTCTTTTGCTTTCAGAGTTCTTATTATGTTATTCGTAAGATATGAATGTTAGCCTTATAGGAAATTATGATTGTCTTAAATGCACAAATCATCACAATCGTCCTGAATGAGTGGGAAGAAAGAAGAGAGAATTGATAGACCTAGATTTAAATTAGGAAAATTTAATGATTATTTATATAATCTGTTAGATTGACGTATAGTAGCTCTGTTTATTTTCTTTCACGTTCACATTGGTGAAAAAATAGATGGATTGTCTAGCGCAGTTTGCTTCGACACCATAGCGAAGAAATGAAATCATTAAATACTTCGTTTCCTCAAGTGAGAATTAAACCCACAACCTGTCACGTTAACAGTCACACGTCTTTAATATCATTTGGCTTAAAATCAATTCAAATATTCAGCAATTCAATTTTAATAATAGAGTGACTTTAAATTGTATTTATATTTAACAAACTACTCACAGTCATGATGATCTTTCAAAACTTCTTACACAATCACTAGTAACGAATTCTACAATTCTTTATGTTTCATAGGTCATAGATCCGTTCTAATTAGAATTCCTTCCTGAGACACTCACTAATGACACTGATAGTACATCACTAGGCTCCAAAGTAAATTGCTTCAGTTGATAGTGTATTGTCTTTTACTTCTCAAGAATTTTCTTTACCGCCTTTTGACCTTACCTTACCAGCTAATATAATGTTAATATTATTAATTTTTAATTAAAATGGTTAATTTAAATTAATTATTTTTTAAAGAAAAACGAATTCCGTGACTAATTCCATGATCGGCGAAGCCACTTTGGGTATAAAACTAACTGCAATGTGCTTTATTAAAGGTAAATAGAATTATATAACATCTTGATATCGATTAAAAATAATGATTGGTTTTTAAATTAAATTGTCGATTACTAAGAAATAGCTTTGAAGACGTTTGCTCGTAACAGATTGTTACGAGCAAACGTCTTAGAATTTTAGAATTTTGTTAGATTTTGTTATATATTTTTAAATATTATTTTAAATAATAATCGGGCTTATAGTGATTAATATTATTTCTAAACTGCAAGATATATATCCAACTAATTGCTAGCATAATTTATCCTGGATTTATGTAACAGTCTAGCTGTATAACTTATAATTCGCGTTAGGTAAGGCAAGGTCCATTATATCACTATTTATTTTATAATTAAATAACTGATAATATATTAAATAATATACGTTTACGTTAAATTATTATTATGAATTAAAAAAACTAATTTTGACACTTGAAATTTCAAAAAAAAAATTGGAAACTTCTCTTAAAAATATAACAATTTCAATACTAACAATTAATATAATGTTTTTTCGTATATGATATAGTAAAATCGACTCGCGGCAAGTGCGCGTCGCGACCGAGCGTGGACTGGCTGCGCGCGCGCCGATGCTGTAACAGGGTTACGAGGTGCCTTATGTCGATGCAGACTCGCGGGGTTGGAGCTGATGTGTGTCACGAACCGTATTTTGTAATCGCCTGTACTTTATACGTTTGTAGGTAATGTGCGTTTTTGCGTGGAATGTTATGCGGTTATGTCATAATGTGTCATGGTTAAGTTCTGTTGTTTTTGTAAGCTTTTTCATATATCCCGCGTGTAGCAGGGTAGGTAGAGGGAATAATAGTGTTAAGACACTCTGTTGCTCACTTTTCGCCGAATTCTGGGGAAATTGCGTGTGGCGGAACTCAACGCCGCGCTTTGTCTCGACACCAGAGCGAAGAAATGGAAATATAAACGTAAATAAATATTTAGCCTCCTCGAGTGGGGATCGAACCCACAACCCCCACGCCGTCGTAGCGCAGCGGCTCAAAGGTCACAGCTGTTTACACGCTTTCTGGCGGTCTTAATTTACAAGAACAATTAAAATTAAAAATTACCCAGTAAAATAAAATCTTTATTTTTTATTATCAACGAATCCTTATTTAAATGACATTCATAAAATATTAGAAAAATATTTAAATTGAACATTCGTTAGGGCTAAACATTGATAATAAAAAAGAGAGGGTACGTAATCTGACCAACGACAATTATAAATTTTAACAAAAAAAATTAATCATTATAAATTTTAACAAAAAAATTATTAATTATAAATTTTAACAAAAAAATCCGAATCCTACCAAACTTTCCTCAAACTACCCTTAAGATGATGAAGGTACAAAGAATAGTTTCAATGAAAAAAGAATTGAAAATTATTCGTCCATTTGCCGCGCTTATACTTTTAATGCCAATTTAAGACTTACGCGATTTTCTCATAGATAACATTGTTAAAAATGAACCACAAGGAAAGTACCAGCTTTCAAAGAAAAAAAATCATCAAAATCGGTTCACCCAGTTAAAAGTTTAAAAACATTAAAAAAATAAAAAATACAGTCGACTCTTAACCTCCACAACCTCTTCCTTTTACAGAAGTCGGCTAAAAATGCGGATTTATATAAAAGTGAAAATACAGATAATTTAAATTTGACGGAAATAGACTATAGTAATTAAAGATGACGAAAGAAAAACAACAAAAACCCAACAATTGAATAATCAAGTTTATGACATAACTAGCAAATTATAAAATTATATGCTAATCATTGAATTTAAAAGTAAATTATTTTACTTTTGTAATTTGTAGTATAAAAATGAATGATATTTACCTCTGAATAAAATAACAAAAGATGTTATAATTACATATTATAAGAAATGAACACATATTAACTTTAAAAATAACTTTTTTTTTAAAAGTAAAAAAATGGTCAGTAAAATTTTTACTGACCATTTTTCAGCATATTGAAAGTTTTTAAACGTATAAATAAAAAAGCGGGGAGCGGAGTTTCCTAACACTAGATTCCCTCTGCCTATCCTGCTGTGTGCGGGATAATTGATGATTTAATTTTTTTTAATGGTATAAAAATATAGGAAAAAAAAGATTTAGCGGGTTTACACTATAAGCCCACTGTATACCTAATGAAGTGTGACAGTTGTAGAAAATTACCATAGAAATATGTATACGAATGTGGAAAACGTATGGTGGCGTGTCGCAAATACTACCCAATACTATGGATTGCCACATGTATTATCGTACGTGTTTTATACTAAGACAGCGTTGCTAAATATTTTAATTCGCGTGAACAACCCATGCCTAAACATATTCGGAATTTCATAATTAACCTGCAAATTGACATAAATAAACGGATTTTATGACAGAAAAATTGCTCATATAATTTCTTCCTAAGAATATGTGTTAGAGTATCTTTTTTTATTATCTTATTCTTGCTGTATCCCGCACTTAGTAGGGTAGGCAGAGGGAACCTGGGAACCTAGTGTTAGGTAAGCCATTCCGTTCCTATTAAGAACCTTCCGTTCCCCATTTTCCGCACAATGCGGCGGCGTTCCATTTATTGAGTACTGTCATTAAATGTAAAAAAACATGTCAAAAAACTTTATGAATTTGAATTGAATATTTAGTTAAGTTCCTTCACTTCAACACGCGATGTCTTAAACTCGGGCGGAATGAAGAGAACGGAATATTTTGACACTTGGCTGTCTCCGTCTACCCTGCTAAAGCATGAAGCTGATTTTAAATAGAATTTTGTTTGCTCTTCAAAGCATTATTTTATTCTAATTCAAACTATAATCGCATGTTATTAGAATCGTAAGATAATATAATGTTCTACTGCAAAGTCGATGTTATTTACGACAGTAAGGAAACAGACTTGATTTCATCCAGAAAACGAAAGTTCTGTAATGAAGCTTACGTCATGCTGTAACGTTACTACCGCGGCTGGCGAGCTCTCACGGCTTTGTTTACTATAGTAATTATAGTATAGTTATTACTTTTATAAATACATCGTCTTCTTCTACATTAACTAACTTCTAGTTAGTGGCACAAGACTCGGTTCTCCACTTTTTGTGCATAGCCTGTTCAAGACTGCGATTGTAATGTGTCTTTTAACGGGCAACCTACTTCGTGTGTTCTCCATACAGCTTAATATTGGCGACCTAAATTGGAGGTCTCGTTAAAAATAACTAGAACCAAACAAATACGTATCACAGATACTGGAGATAGGTCACGTAAAAAGCATGAGGATCCCCCGGAGGATATGTACGAAGAGGTTGACGTAGAGATCGTACAGTTTGGCGCTCCCTTCTCTCTGACTGCCTCGCTAGGGATGAAGCTGTGTATGTATGTAGGTATGTATGTAACAAATACGTATATAAAATTTACTAAGTAGCAGTATATACATAAGGAAATTACGGCAAATATCATATTGTTTCCAGGTCGATATGACATGGGTACATTCAAAAAGCGCGTCTATCTCCACCTTGGTGGCCGGCAGCGCACCTGGAGCTCCTCCGGGGTCGTGGGTGGCGGTGATCACCATCAGGTGACCCGAACGCTCGTGTGTCTTGGCTATGCAGATGCCGCCAGTACCTCTTGATTACTCTGCTTATTTGTTTCTGCGCTCCAAGGGAACGTAGAACTGAATATTTGATGTTAATTTCAGCTTGGTCACTATATCACATGTAAGTATTTGAATGGTCTTTGCGGACCGAACCGGATAGACGGACAACTGAGTGTGAGGGTTCCAATTTTAACCTTTTAAGTGTGGAACCCTAGAAATATACATGTACTTACCTATTATTAATTATTATATCTTTTTTAAAAATATGTAATGTACTTTCAATTATTTAATTTTACTTAAATTAAAAAGTAATAATTATTACGTTTGCGAGTGAAGGTTCTAGAAATGGGCTAAAGTAAATGTTACGTTCAGCTCGTTAACTTAGAAATATGATAGTACCAATCAATACACTTCACTTTCACGTATATGATTAATTTTTATAGATTCATAAAAATATTATATCATTGCTAAATATGTAACATTTGGTTAGAGAAACATTCTTTCGATATCTGGTTTCTCTCTATTTAATATCATGACACTCCGTTTTCTACTTACCTGCAAATTCGGGATATCTATAGCAGGGCAATAAAAATAATTAATTCTTCAGAGTGTGAATCGAAGCCACCGTCCCTCTACACTATGACGCCTTTTTGTTTTGTTTCATATAATAATACAAAATTAATGAATGAGAGCGATTTGCTTTAAGTCCACAAATAATATAATAATTAATAAAAAATGGTTCAATCCACATACTTCTAGATATTCATAACACAAAAACTACTAACAGCGTAAAAATAATAAATCATATATTTTTATTGAAGTCCACCGAACCGTGCTATACTCGTGCGATGTTTGCGTTATATAATTTTTCGTACGTGCGGTCGCGCGTTTTGTGGCCTCGATGTGAAATGTGCTACGCAATGGATTATGGTTCGAATTTTAAATTTGAACCCCTTAAGAGTTTTGAATTAATGTACTACTCTAACTACATAAAACTACTATAGTATAATGTCTGTCTGTAAATCTGTCTGTCTGTAAATCTGTCTGTCTGTCTGTCTGTCTGTATACACACATATTCTAAACTACTAGATGGATTTGAAGGATTTGTTTTTTAAGTATGAAGCCTGGGGCAGGCGATATTTGATTTTGATTACTACTAGAACTGTAGTGTTCCAGATAAATTATAAGAAATAATTAAATGGGTCCAACAACATCCGATGAACAACCATAACAGTCCAGTTCAGTCCACACTACAAGGAATAACTACTAAAAGTTGTTAAGCATGATATAAGCATGTCCCGTTGACATATAAAAAATTAATATGTGAGGAATGTCCAGCTAAATTTTAAGAAATAATAAAATGCCGCCTTTATGGTATTTGGTAGCAAATTTTAAATCGGCTAATTAAAATTTAGACCGTCTTGGCTTGGCTTGGTTTCGTTATAAGTATTACAAGAGCGGAGAATAAAGATAATTTAAGAGTGAATCAAATTTTGGTGCAACGAATAACGGAGTGTCTTGATATTCTATGTGTACCGCTTGCTTCAAGTTTTAACCACAAAGGCTGGAATACGGAAATAACATGGCAAGGGCTATAAAATCCGCGTGAACGCAAGTTACGCGCAGCCAGTATAATAGTGGCACGGTATGTCTTTCTAATATAAGGTTATATATAGAATTCTCTATACAATTTTCTTAATATTCATCATACTGCAGTAGAAAAGTAACTGGCTTTTTTAAACGCGATAGGGGTATTTGTGATATCATTTCCTACTCGAGGTAATGTTTATTGTGAAAAATATTTTTCTTATTTCTTTTGTTTCTGGTTTGGTTTCCGGATATGAATTCAATTTCTTTCTTTTTGTGCAAGGTACGAGTATATTTTATAAGGTACATAAGGTGAGAGAATAGTACCTAGTTTCTATACTGCGGATTACTAACTTGCTATAAAATTTCTCGGTTAGATAAAGTATCGGAAAAATTATATGATAAACGTTAAAAATATAAACCAACCATTATACCAAATTTATTTAATATTTTCTTAGTATGAAAGCTTTGTATGAAAATATATAGGCCAGTCGTGGCGCAAGGGCAGAAAGTAAGACTAACGTGACTGGCCACGACGTGACGTGACGTGACGGCGTGACTTTGACGAAAATTGTAGAACGAATGTCTCAACGCTAGCAACGCTTCCCTCTGCCTACCCCGCTGTGTGCGGGATACAGCGTGAAGCTGATTTCATTTTTGATTTAATAATAATAAGTACATAATATAAAGTACATTTATTAATGAATAAAATATTACGTTAATTTATTATATGCTTAAACCTTTACAACGAAGCGATGTCGTTGAACTTGAGAATAATATATAATATAAATACGTAATAACTTCCTCGAATGTCGCATTATTACCTGCACTATAGCCTCATAAACACCACTCGATCTTATTAGATTGTTATTGTGCAATAGGAAGTGCATACTTCGTTGCATCTCAACCGGTCCGTTGCATACTGTCGATAGTCTTAGTTTTAAATTCATTTGTAAAATATATATGAATTCATTATTACAAATGATGAATGATGATGATGATGAATTCATTATTTCAATGATGAATTCATTATTACATTATTCATTTCTACAAATGTTTCTATTATAGAATGTTTCTTTTTTTTTTCTGTGCGTGTGTTTGTTGTCGATGTTAGTAAGCTGTGTTGAGAGAATTGTTTTTGTTTTTTTTTTGCTTATTCATAAAGGTCGGATTTAGATTTTAAATCTTATATTTTTTTATTTGTAATAACAAATGAAATTATTAAATTTATGAAAATGTCTCAGGAGATTTCACCACTTAACATGCATCGCTTCCAGAATTCGGCGGAAAGTGGGGAACGGAGTGTCTTAACGCTAGGTTCCCTCTGCCTGTTGTGTGCGGGATATTGCGTGAAGCTGGTTTTATTTATTTTGTCACACAATACAATTTACATATATTGTAAATTATTTAATTTTATGATTGTTGCAGGCAATTTTGTCAACTTCTATCAATCGATTCGTAATTTACGAAATATTCGCCTCATTAACGCAGACAAGATTCACTCTGAAATATATTTGTATTATTAGATTAGTAGTATATATTTCAAATGAAAATTTAATATTATTAATATCCAGTGTAAAAATATGAATTTAGGGTTGGAAACGACGAATTTGATTTGTACAAGAATGTATTTTAATTGATAATAGATTAATCAGTATAATTAGGGTGTTTACAATAAATAAAAAATATAGACATCTAGCGGTAAAAGGAAGTACTATTATTGAAATATTACATAATGGTTCAGCTACTCCAATATAGATGGCATTGTGAGCTCATGTCGTACGGGAAATAAAAATTAATTAAAAAACTAAAAAATAAAATATAAATTGACATGTTTTTTTTAAAATATAATTTTAAATATTTTCAATTTAATGTTATATAATATTATTTTTTTATATTTTATAAGATACTAAATTCTCTTTATTCTATGAAATTAGTAACATTTACTACATACATTATTCATTTTAAGACCAATTTAAAAAAAAGAGAAAAAGAAAACATTTTATTACACTTAAATGTCTTTATTAACAAGTTTGAATATAATATAATTATGTACATACTTAATTATAATTGTTTTAAACATAAACAACTAAAAGTACTTTGTGACATAAATAGTTCTTTAGCGTACAATGACTACAAACACTCAGCAAGCAATACTAAACACTGTCATAACACTAGCCAATCTTCTTTGATCATATCGGAGGCTTTCTCGGCTATCATTATCACTGGTGCGTTGGGGTTCCCACTGATTATTGTGGGCATGATGCTGGCGTCCACCACCCTTAAATTTGCTACTCCATGAACTCTCAATCTTGAGTCTACAACAGCATTCTGGTCGTGATTGGGACCCATCTTGCAAGTGCCAGTTGGATGGTATATGGTAAACGTGAAATGCTTTAAACTACACTCCCAATATTCGTCACTAAATAGAGCATGTTGTTGACACCCTGGCAATGGTATGTTATGAGGCCGAGAACCATATCTTTGGAAAGCTGTTGTATTTGATAAGGCAAACGCGATTCGTATGCCTTCCGTCAATACTTTTATATCTTCCTTATAAGCAAAGTAATTGGGCTCTATTGATGGAGGTTGGAAAGGGTTGCGACTCTTTAATTTTACCCAACCGGAACTTTTGGGACGTAAAAGTAGAGGCAATATAGTCCAAGTCTCAGCTTCTTCGATAGGCTTATAAACAGTATTATATACTCTGTCGCGTAAATTCAATATCTTTCGTATTTGTTCACCACCATCCGAGTTGACTGAACTAGGTGCGAAATGGAACTGAACGTCCGGCCAGTTCCCTGATGAAGGAGCGTATTTGGTGTTGACAAAAGCCAGACCTTCCACACCTTGCGTTGTCATGGGGCCTTTTTCGTATAAAATATAGTTCATAGCAACAGATAGTGATTGAAAACGATCTTTTTTAAATGTAATTGGCTTGTTAACTACAAATGTTAGGCCACCTAATCCGACGTGGTCTTGTAAATTGTGTCCTACTTTAAGATTTGCGACGAGAGGTATGCCATGCTCACGTAAATGGTCTGCTGGACCGATACCGCTCAGCATCATAATCTGAGGAGTAGCTAAAGCACCAGCGGACATTATAATTTCTCTCTTTATACGTACTTTGTGTTTTTCACCGTGGCGATAGAACTCTACGCCGTAAGCTTGTTTTTTGACTGGATTAATTAATATTCTAGTTACTTGCGACTGTAACGCTATATGCAAATTATCTCTGTTGCGTATTGGTCTAAGAAAAGCTTTTGCAGTACTACATCGGCTTCCTCGACGCATAGTAGCTTGAGTTAACATAAAACCCGTTTGTTTTGCACCGTTTATGTCGCGAAATTCGTAACCTAGTTCCATGCCACCTTTCAAAAAGGTTACTGATAACGGTGTTCGCCACGGAGCTTCTTGCACGGTCAAATAACCACCCGTCGAATGATAAGGTGTGTTTGCTAAGTATGGATTTCGATTATCTTCAGATTTTAAAAAGTATGGTAATACTTGATCGTACGACCAACCAGGGTTGCCCAGTGCCTCCCACAGATCATAGTCGTTTCGATTGCCCCTGACGTACACCATGGCATTGAGGACGCTGCAACCGCCGAGTACTTTGCCTCTGGGCCAGTTGCAACGATCACCGTTCATAGCGAGGCAGTAGGAACGATTTTTGGATGGCGTTGTTTGAAATTTCCAATCCATTTCGGACAGTTGCGTGTATCCGGCTAAGGCTGGGATGTCGGAGATCTCGTTTTCATCTAGTCCTGCTTCGAGAAGCAATACTGTCCAGTTGCCAATCTCGGAGAGCCGTGAAGCGACCACTGCGCCTGCAGAGCCCCCGCCAACTATCACAAAGTCGTAAATCGGCAATATCTGAAAACGAAATAAAGACTAATATAAATATAAAATATAAAGCTGTGTATCACATAGAAAAAATAATTTAACTTTTATCCTCTTATAGATATTTTGTGATACGTCACTCAGTGAAACCGCAAAAGATCGTGCAAAGTGGAGTAGGATGAGTGGGAAGGCAGACCCTGGTAATAGCCGGGATTAATGCCAGGAAGAGGAAGAAGACGTCACTCAGTATCGACTCGTTATTTTTAGAGCTCACTATGTACTAGATGGAATATTACAAGGTCGTTCTTTATATAACAATATTGAAGAATAGACAATATTTTAAGGTAAATATGTGTGGTGTTAAGCCTATAACATTAAATGCAGCTTCACGCTGTATCCCGCACGCAGCAGGATAGGCAGAGGGCACCTTGTGGTAAGACACTCCGTTCCCCACTTTCTGTCGAATTCTGTAGGCAGTGGCTGAACTCAACGCCGCGCTTTGCCTCGACACCAGAGCGAAGAAATGGAAATATAAACGTAAATAAATATTTCACTTTCTCGAGTGGGATTCGAACCCGCAACCGTCGCGTTGCAGTCACGCCGCTGCGCCACGACGGCCTAAAACCTATAACATTAATAAGCATAATACAAATTACATAATACAAATTGTTAAATACACAATGCTAGTGAGTGAATTTATTCTCAAAATATTTTTTACATGTGGTTGAAATTTTTTACTACTTACGCTGTTGATATCTGTGACATACGACTCCGGGTCGTATTGCTGGTATCTGAAGTACGTGATCCCGAGAGCCAGGAGTGGTATCAGCCCCAGCACGGTGATGGGGGAAGGTGCTAAGCTTGCCAACGCGCCTGCCGCCTCCATCGTTACCTTCCAAATACATTTACGTCTACGCTAATATGTACAACTTATCCTACCAATCACAACTAAATCCAATTTTCTAACTTTTTTCTTTGTTCCTCAGCCGATATTATTTTTGGCGTATAATTTCGTATACCGGCTTTCTTCGGTGTGGGTCCCGCTTTTAATTTTGCTTTTTCAATTTCGCTAAGGTAACCTTTCAATTTAGCACTTTTTATATCGTCCTTATCGTCTAATGTCTGTTTGTAGCGTTTATCTTTGGGAATTTTTATCGGTTTATATATTTCTTTGTTTATGTCCTTGTAGTGATTGTTCTTATATAAGGATGTGCAATAGTAATCACTATTGGATGAACCGTCAGATCGACTCTCGCAGGCGCTTGAGCCGCTTCGATATCCGCTACTTTCGTTCGAAGAGTTATCGCTTTTGAAGCTCTCTCCACTTCTCCTAGCTCTGTGACGCCTATAATCTTTTCTGTCGTAGTCGCTCGTTCGATAATCAACAGATGATATTCTATATTGTATAGAGTCTTCGTATTTGTCCTGGTATTTCTTCACTGACGCAACGCTGTTGTGAGCGATGTACGATTGCTCTTGACCCATGATGCAAAACTCGGTCGTAATCTCTGGAGTCGATTTTGAATTCTGAAAATAAAATATGATTGCTTAGTAAACTATCCTTTCCACTATGTATGCAATAAAGAGTTTTATTTATCTATCTTTCTATCTTATATTTTTATAGTAAAATTTGGTACATTTATTAGTCATATTTTTTTGTCTATTATTTAAAAATAGACATAATTCGGCAGAAAGTGGGGAACGAAGTGTCTTAACACTAGGTTCTCTCTGCCTACCCTGCTGAGTGCGGGATACAGCGTGAAGCTGATTTATTTTTTTTAAGTAGAAATATGTTTATTAGTGATATCGAGACGTGGTGATTCTATTAAATACAATTTAAAATATTATCATCAACAAACAAGTCGAAGTAATATTTAGATAAATGTAAATTGAGATTAAATCTGGCAAAGATTATTAGTTAAATATTTTTAATGACTTTATGATCAGAAAAATTCATAACCTATAAAAAATAAATCTATTTTGCTACTGAACCGTTAATCTATAAGCTCAATAAGGATCTGTATCCGTACATTAGGGTCAGTATTCGAAAATAACATTTATTTAATGCTTAAAATATGATATTATTGTATGTGTAAAACACATAGCACCTTTTTTCCAGCGGTTTCCACCGCCAATAGAGCGGACCCATTAAGGACTGACGTGAAACTCCCAGAGTAAACATACTTGTATTTCCACTAATAAATAGTCAGGCGGGAAAGGCTGAGTGAACAGAAAGAGTTAGTTAGCCAAGCGGAAAGAACTGAGTGAATAGAAAGAGATAGTTAATTAGGCGAAAAGGGCTGAGTAGGAAGAGTTGAAATTAATTCTAACTCTAAAGCTCATGTAAAGACTGCAGCGAAGTAAAAGAAATCACGAAATAAAAAACTATTAATGGAAACTTCTCTTTCGCTATGAAAACCAGTTTTTAAATAAGTAGAGAAAGACGTTCTAAAGTTACCAAGTACAAGTACTTTTAGGACTTTAGAAATTTTATTAATTATATAAATTAATAAGGCCAAAAACAGCGTCAGTCATTCAACTAGAGAGTCTGCGATAGTTGACTCTCTAGCGAGTGGAGTGGAATCACAAAGATTCATGTCCCAAGTTCATCACTCGCTGTTCAGTCGAGTCAGTTAAGACCCTTCTGATGGCAATTGTGTTAAATAGCGTCCGAGTTTATATGCGTTCGAATTGAACGCAACGATAGCGCGATCTAATTTCCTACAGAGTCATCTGTTATCAGCTGTGTAAAACATTAATATGTAATATATATTATAATATAGACATAGTAACATATGTATTAATTTGATTTATTTATTTACTAACTTAACAAGGGGTGGGGTGGGGTTTTGTTTTAACAAGAATATACTGAATTTCCTGAGGGTCTCGGGACGGGGCATTTATTAAAACCGACTAAATCGTGAAAAAGTTGAGATATAAAAATAAACATAGTAAACATTTTTTTTTGTTTTAAATATCGCTATTTTTGAGATATTTAATAAAATAATCTTATGATCTATTAAAAATAATTATGTTAAAAAATATTTTTATTGTATTATGTAACTATTTATAAGTAAATATTTTTTTATAATTGGTAATATTTCATAACAAAAAAAATGCATTTGCATTATTAAAAATAGCAAAATAAAGCTTGAATTAGGTACACTGTACAGCGCCATCTATGGAAAATTTAAGATACTTTCTAACAACAATCTTACACTACTGCTTACGTTTGCCATAGTTGTGTATTCAATACATTTTTGTTGTAAATTATTTGAATGTCAAGTCACTAATTCGCCCTTAATTATAATATAATTAAATTTTTACCATTATTATAAACAACCGTAAAGTTAAAACATTGTCAACAAATAAACAGATAAATAACTGATTTAAAATTCCCGACAACTTTGAGTTTTATCAAGTTAAGATTTGGAATGCTCTTGCTTGGAAGGAATTCCATTCATTCATGGCATCCTCCAGAGCATGCCTGGCTCTTTATATTTTGAGTTTCAATTATGTTTTCATTAAAAATGAATAATAAACTCTACAAGTGTAATGAAATGTACCCACATAAAAAATATTGTTTATAGATAAAAAAGATCTAAATAATCTAAAATCTTATATAAATAATCGAGTAACAAAATTTAACCCGAACCTACCTATCACTTTAGATTTAGAGGTTTAAGTTACGAACGGAACTTTCACTGTTAAGTTGTTCGACTAAAGTGTTTATTGTATAAAGCATTTATTGTTTTCTCTATTCTCAATCATTATACAAGTTCATCATTTGTTTGGAGCATTCTTTTAAACGAGTTTCTATGAAATACAATTGAAAGGTTTCTTCATTTGTTATGTATGAATTAAATTCTTTATTTAGACATTGATTAATTTATCTAATTAAGGATCTTTTAATTAATTTTAGTTAATTTGCTAGATCTCAAATTCCTGTGGGTTTGTTTTTATTTTAATTGCTTATTCATATTATAGATATTAAACTCACCTAACGAATCAAAATATTGAATTAAAACGTTGCGATAGATCAATTTGTTCTATATTCTCTACAAAAAAAACGTATTGTTTGTTAAGTGGTGGAACTGAACGCCGCACTGACCGATGCTCACCCGCTAATTCATGTGCCGTCATATAGTTATAATTGCAAAACTATAGCTAGTTATTAGGATAATAAAAGTACTAAGAAAGGCGTTGAGTTCAGCAATTGAACTCAACATTTGATAGGTGGAGAATGGAAGTGTCTTTATGGGAACGGTGTGTCTTCTCGGAACACTGGGTTCCCAGGTTACCTCTGCTTACCCTGCAGTTTGTGGAATGCAACGTGAAGCTATAAATAAAACAATATACCTAACAAAAGTATTTTGTTGGAGTTTGCTCGTTATAGAGTGAAACGTTGGGTGTGGTGAATTGTTATATATGACTTTCTATATCGTAGGTGGAAAAAAATAATATTTGTTTATTAGGAATAAGACATTTTATAAGAAATTTGTATTAATCGAGTCCTTTGGGGAAAGGGGAACGGAAATATCTTAATGGGGACGAAGTGTCTTAATAATAAATTCCAAGGTTCCAAGCTAAAAAAAGGTCCTTAGCGTATTTTAAATTTTTGTACTTGTAATTGGTGTCAAAAGACAATGGATATATATTCTCACGTTGAAGAATACTACAAGTTTCTTTTTACATTTACTGTATTTAAGATGGCGCGGGCCCATATACGTGGATGTAACGCGACGGCTGTGGGTTCGTTTCGAACTTGGGGGGATGAATTATTATTTGTTAATATTTTCATTGATACCTGTAGTACCTATAAATACAAAAGTGCTCCGATAAATTCGGCGGAAAGTGACGAGCGGAGTGTCTTAACACTAGGCTCCCTTTGCCTACCCGTGACAAACAAGAAAACATGAACTACAATTGAACACTAAAATTTGAACCTACAACTTTCGCGTACATTACCCATATTACTGTTCCATGAAGGTGTAAAATTTCTTATTTCTCAATTTCCATAAATTTCACTAAATACTAATATAAATGCTAATTGTATTTCCTTATTAATATTAACATCTCTTCATTCAATTTTTTTTGACATGCGATGGGATGTGTAGTAAATGAACAAATACCTTTAAAAACTAGGTAGGTATTTGTTGTTTTCGAAGATATCAAAATGTCAAATATTTTATTTCCTCAAGTAGGAATTAATCCCAAAACATTTCGCGCATATACAATAGGGTTTTGTTTTGTTTTTAAATGTAAACAATTTCAAAATACGTCAAATTTTGTGTAATTTGTACTATAGTACCGAAAACACGTATAACTTAGAACAAAAGTGAAGCGCACAAGCTTCTAACTAATAAAGCGTGAAGTTTCGCATGTCTATTGTTTTTTTTTCTTTTCACAAAAACACCTGTGAAATGAATTTTACTTAACGTTTAAAGATATTACAAAAGGAAATAAAGGATGAGTAAATATTATTTTTATGATGAAAATTGCAAACTTCAATGTTGAACCCAGAACAAATAACTTTAATGCTCCAACTCTTCATATTTCTGAAAGTGTTTTGTTAACGCAAATAATATTATATTTTATTCAAATAAGGGACTCCAGTGAGGGCTTTGTCAAAACTAAGCAAAGAAAAAGGGTTAATATTATGTGCTTTCTTTAGATAAACATTCCTATTTGGTTTCGCTATTTAAAGAAAGAAATATCTATTTACCTAAACGCCGTGTGAAAGAAGTGATTTCTGACTCTATATACGCTTTATTAGTCCAGTCGAGGTTCGATTTTTACTTGAGGAAATGTAACATTTAATATTTTCATTCTTCTCGCTATGGTAATAGGGCGACGCGTGGCGTTAACTTCCGCCATTCAACACCCAATGCCACCAGAATTCGGTGAAAAATGCTATTTGCGGGTTACAGTACAAAAATATGTATATTTCGTTATACCGTTATATATTTTATAACATCCTGTTTTACTAATGTCTTAACAATTTTAATAACAGATTCGCCTTACAGACGGAATTTTTAAGGACATAACTGTATTTAATGATAACGTTTTTAGTTTATCAACGTATAAATGACGCATGAACGATACCTCTTCATCCTGCTGTACCGTTACCGCTAGCGGTAGTGGTGATCTGCACTGGTGGGTTCTTCTACTTCGCTTTGCTTTTACATACATATTGCTATGCTAACATAATATATTTGAAATGCGCGAAGCTAGATATGTATATTATTCTGGTATTTCATTCTAGTGGTATGTATGAATGGTTGAGTTTATGTATTTATTGTTAGATCAATAAATGGATATAGATTTTTTTTATTTATTTCTCTTATGTATTAATATAAAATAATAATTGTCAAAAAAGAGCTGTTTTCGAATATCAAGACATTGCTCGTTGAATGACGGAACACAACGCCGTTAGTTCTCTGCAAAAAAATACCTCGTATTTACGTTTTTATAGGCGACGCTCTCAATACTGCTGTTGGTACTTTGGTGGTCAGTAATATTCATATGATATTGTTTAATAAGAAAAGTTCTCGCAGTAACTAGCTAGTAAAGCATTAAATTTTATTATATTAGTATGTTAATATAAATTAATCTACAGGCCCATTAATAATCTTTAATATTTCCATATTCTGCTTTTTGGTGGTCAGGCAAATCTCGGCGTTGAGTTCCGACACTCAACTCGCAATGGTTCTAGCGTTCGACGGAAAAACTCTACTGTATTCAAACATGGACTCCAAAACACCAGTTATTACAAAATTTGTAAGTTTTTAAATTGTAACATACGATCATCTTACGTTTACTTTGGCAACGTTCGACCTCGATTCTTGCAAATTTCACAAAATACCCAATATTATAAGTCCAAATTAAATTGAAAGCTCTTATTTATTTTTTAAATAACTAAGTCATATTCACAGATTAAATAAATAAACAAAATGATATATAAATATTATATGTAATAGGTAGACGTATTTTCGAAAAAAAAAAAATTATATTTTAATCAATAAAATTGGCTAAAGGTTAAGATAATACCCAAAGTATAATATAGATGATGGTTATTATTTACACATACATTGCTTCATAAATACAAAATATTTTTTATATTAAGAAAATATAAACATATAGGCTAGTAAACGCGACAGGTTGAAGGTTCAATTCCCACTCGAGCACAAGAAATATTGAATATTTTCATTTCCTCCACGCAACACACAATGTCTCCAGAATTCGGCGAAAATTGGGTTGTTCTAACACTAGGCTCTCCTTGACACGCGGAGTACAGCGTGAAAAAAAAAAAAAAAATAAACAGACAACTACGTAATTTATATAGTCGTATATGGAAACGATATCTATAGCGATATTACGAGTGCTCTAAAATGGACCTCAGGTCGAGCACCGTCCCCGATAAAGCAGGTTTTGTTTCATAAAGCTTGAATCTGAATTTAATGGCGTATAAGATTTACTTACCTACTTTTAAATATATTTATTGATTTTTCACAATCGCTATATTGATGGTCGTCGCGGCGCAGTGGCACAAGTGTGGGTTCGGTCCCCATTTGGGGCATAATATTTTCATTTCCTCGATCTGGTTGTAGGCAACAAGGCATAGTGGGGCATTGAATTCTGCCTCTTCGGTGGAAAGTGAAGAAGGAAGTATCTTAACATTGGATTCCCTCTGCCATACAATGTGGGTTAAGATTAAGGCTAGTTTATCTACGCTCCCTATAAAAAATTGCTTACAATTTTTAGTTTGTCAGTTTGTTCTGACTACACTAGTACTAAGACCTAGGTTTTTACTAATTCTTGTTTAAAGTACATGAGGTATTTTGAAAATGATTATAAAGCCACCCAACACGCAATGTCTCCAGAATTCGGTGAAAAATGGGTAACGGAAATTTATTATATTATTTTAATTGCAACGGAGTGTCGTAATACTAGGTTCCCAGGTTACCCTTTGCTTACCCTCGCATATGCGGGATACAGCGTGAAACGAAAAATAAAACATTATATAATTAAACTATTTTAATTTAAATATTTTAAGTTTTTATGTCAACAGTGACCATACAAAGCTGACTACTATTACACAAACTGTACATAAGGTTTACTTAAGTTTTGCAACCGTTCAAAAATACACCTAGAATCGATTTGTACACGTAATATATTGGATTGGAAATTTTAAATCTTTTTTATTTAAAAACCTATATTTGACTTTATCTCAATTTTAATTAATGTTTTATTTTTAAATAAAATGGGGAACGGAGTGTCTTAACACTAGGTTCCCTCTGCCTACCGTGCTGTGTGCGGGATACAGCTTGAAGCTGATTTAATAATAGAACAGACAAACGGACATCGCTATATAAAATACGTGTAAAGCATTTGAGATGTAAACAATAAGCCCATTGAGAATATATCTTGATATTGGCATTTAAATAAGCTTCATTTGAAGTCAGTATTCGTATGAAATTTCATTTAAATTTTCACTTCATTGAGTAAATTAGTAATTTTAACAAGTATTGAAAATATACAATGTTAATTAAATCGTATTTGAACGTTCATATATAAAAAAATGTTATATCATACGTTAAAACTGCTTTTGAATGTTTAATAAGATTTTATGAAGTAATTACGTACGCAGTATGTGCTTATACATGCCTCATAAGGAATTTTAATGGACCACGCAACGGTCAAGTATGTCAATAGGTACACTGTATTCTCTGTGTGCTTTTAATTTAATATAATGAATAATGTAGTGCGAATCGCTGGTTGTATGATATGATGTGAAGAATAAATAGGCTGTCATGACATATACGTTTACCTAATTGCTAAATGGGAAGGTGACTTCAACTTATTCTTGGCAGTAGGTGTTTGTATTATATGACTGCAAATACTATTCATAAATTAGAATTTATGTAACTTATATTAATAAATAAATTACACTCTTTCTCATTTTTATCTCTTAATACCCAAAGCGCAAACAAAATGTTTAATATTTTCATTTCTTCGCTCTGGTATAGAAGCAAAACGCGGCGTTGTGTTTCGACACTCAACACTCAATGTCACTAGAATTCGACAGCAATTTATGTGATCCAGGATATGTATTCATAATCATTAAGTAGAATATCGAATAATATAGGGAACCCGCTGGATTCAAAGGACGCAGGACCGGACGGAGTGGCGAGCATTGGGGAAGGCCTATGTTCAGCAGTGGACTTTAAAAGGCTGATGAGTGGATAGACGGGAGTAGAATAAGTTGTTTGCCGCTGGTGGGGATACCAGTCACTTCTATAGTAACTATTATTTCTCGTCCATACATTTCACCACTTAAATAGACAGGTTTAGGTGTACGTGAGCTGTGGCGCGTCACTTTGTTTTTAATTCGATTCGTGACCAACTTTGTTCGAGAAGCCTTTTACTTATATTTCATCATTTTACATTTTATAAGCATATAATAAGATTTTTAGTCGTGGGATATAGCATATACCTACATAAATAAGAAAAATATCTATTGGGATTCAATGCCTGAGTCTTACGACTGTAAAGCATAAACAAGGATAGGCAGAAGGAACCTGGTAACAGTGTGGCAGAACACAATGCCGACCTTTCCCTCGTTACCGGAGCGAAGAAATAGAAATGTAAATTGTTTCATTTCCTCAAGTGGAAATCAAGCCCACTAGCTGCTGCATTTGCAGACGCACGCTTGTGCCCCTGTTCCACATTAGACACTAAAACTGATTTTAGCTCCAAAGCTTTAAAAAACCACCAGCGGATTTAGAGCGGGATCCGTAAGGAACTTTAATTAATCGAAGGTTGATAGAAACTAAGAAATTTAGTTCACGTGACACTTCATGTGAGAATCACGTCTCTATATTTATCTTCATAAGAGAAAGCCTCGGTCAGTTTGTTTTGTTTATTCAACGGTTAAACGGTTACTGCTAATTCAAATTGTGTAACTTTAGTCTAAGAATCACTCTCCATTTCTGTCCCCACGTAATATATCTTCAGGGTGGCGGTACGTGGTTGCTTTGCTTAATGATGATGACGATAGATATAGGGTGCCAGATTGTCAATAGAATTGTATAACTGTATATGTTTTATTTATGGTCTGGCCATAAATATTGTTGCAATTAAAAATAAAAAATATATTACTTTTGAATATAGAATCTGTCATTTTTTCATTAATCATTGTGTTACTTTATTTTGGCGCATATACAATTGGAAGAACCGATTCCCTGTAATTGCGTTACATTAGGTAGATATGGAACGAAATACAATTTAAAAATTGATATTAGTCAAATCAAATACAATTTCGGCGTTGAATTCTGCCACTCAACACACAATGCCTCCAGAAATCGGCAGAAAGTGGGGAACGGTGTGTCTTAACACTAGGTTCCCTCTGCCTACCCTGCTGTGTGCGGGATATAGTGTGAAGCTGAGATGAAATGAAATACAATTTTAAAATCCTCCATACGCTTAATAAAACGTTTGTGTACTGGGCTCTTGGTAAGTACAATGAAATCTCCTGTTTGTGACGAAAAAGAGAAATAAATAATTGTTATCTCAATTCTAACTATAATTTTTTTCCTTATCTTTTGATTTTCAATTTTTTCACGGTATTTTTTTTCCTGTGCTGCCTCTAAATGATGTTATGTAAATGTTATAATACATGATAGGATAATTTTCAATAAGTAAGCTTTAACGATGATTGCTTAATAGGTAGGGGAGACCGAGGTTGGTTGACCAATTTTCAGCTTAAAGACTTCTATTTTTGTTTCTGTCGAGTAGATTAGGTTAAAAATAGATTTAGTTAATAGATTTGCTATTAAGCTATGGCAATATGTAGCAAAAAGCACGTTATTCATTATGATATAGAGTACAGGCCAGTTCTTGCAAAATAGGAAAAACTGGTCAACTTACCTCATGCTTGGGGTTGGTTCAGTATTTAACAGGGGTAAGTTGACCTACGAAGTTGTAAGGGCAAAATCTACAAAGAAATGAGATAAAAGATAAAAATGTATTTATTATATATTGTATATAGTTATTTTATTTATTGAGGCCAATAGGCGATCTTCCGCCACTTCAATTAAACATAATAAAATTCAAATTATTATGATAAATAGACGCTTAACCATTAGGCAATTTAATTTACTAAAAATAAACAAAGTACATTCCTATTAAATATTTAAACAAAATGAAACAACTTCTTATAAATTTTAATCATATGGTAACAAATAATCATATCTAACTAATGTAATTATATTTATGATTTGGCAACAGCTTGACTATCCAATCAATCTTCTAAATTGGAGGTGCAATATTTGTATTCATAGAACAATATATCCTTGTTTACACATTTTGCGTGTATGCGTAACTTGCGCGCAGTGTATTTAATTCATTCTTCTAATTCAATACTAGAGCTCTATGATTCAGTGCACTTAAAGCAAAATCTTTCATTCTCATCAGGTTTATAGTCGTTACTTTGCTTCTTATTAACCTCACAAACAGATTTTTCCCCTTGGCTTTTCCATCCTTTCGAGTTCCTGTAGATAATCCATCTGTTATTTTTCGTTTTTTTGTTTTCCTGGTCAACGTCTGTTATGCGTAAGTTGACCAGGTAGTCAACCAGCCCCGTTATACATTAGTCTACTAGCCCCGAAATACTTTTTAATTTTTAACCACACGTTATAACCTCAAAACTGCGACGAAATCAAATAGAATAATACATAAAAGAAAAAAAAGATAATGACTTAGCTAAAAATAATATATTTAACTAAAGCTTTTTATGTATTATTCCTCCAGCGTTTAATATGTTAAATGATTTTTCGCACTTTTTGCATGCATATTACATTTTCATGTGTTGCGCATGCTAAAAATAACGTTATATTGAAAGAATTAAGTTAAGTTATTTGCAGTCAATATATTCCCGTCCATAGCTGGGTAGACAGATGGAACCTGGAGCTTTGTGTTAAGACTCTCCGTTTCCATGAAGACACAGGCACTTAAGGAACCTTAACGGCGCAGTTTGCCTCGTTACTAGACAGAGGAAATCGAACCCACAGCCTGCCCAGCCCACGTCTGGTCTCACAAATTTGATGCTTGCACAAAAAAGATAAATCACGGCCGTTACGCAAAGTTGCGGCAATGATTGGTACTAATGACATAAATGTACGGACGAAACAGAATTTAGCATTTGAACGATTTCTCAATATACGTATTGCGGCATAGTGGAGATGTCTGTGTCTATTGGGCTTACTTTACTTACTACATTACTTACTTACTTACTACATTTTTTTAGAATACATTTTTTAGTAAAGTAGATAGAGGGGGGAGTAGGGGGAGTGTTAAGACACTTTCCGCAAACTCTGGAGGCACTGCATGTTGAGTGGCGGAAATCAATACCGCGTTTTGCCTCGACACCAGAGTGAGGATATGAAAAAAATAAATATTTCATTTCCTCGAATGGGAATCGAACCTGTCACGTTTACAGTCACATGCTTTTTCTCCTGCGCCTTGTTCGACCTATGTATTGTCTATTTATATATTTAAAAAAATATATATGTAGTAAAAAAATCTAAGCGTTTATTTTTAATTAAATACAAAAAAGAAATTAAAGATTTAATTACAAACGAGTTTTATTTCTTCTAATTAATTACAATGTTATATAAATATTTTACATAATAAGTGAATAAGTACGTAGAATTGACTTCCAGTGAAAGTGAGTTTTTTTTTATATTGACATGTTTTTTTTTAATATCCCTTGCCTTGCTAAATAAGTAACTATGTGTGTGCAATGCACATACTTGTATCTCTTAAGGAAAGTACTGTTATTAGAGATACTTTTGATTACATCTTAACATTTCTAAAATGTAATAAAACGGTAAAAAATGTGTATTAAATAAAACTGTAAACGCGACCTATTGTGGGTTCGATTACCACTCGAGATAATGAAATGTTTAGGTAATATTTACATTTTCTTGAGTGTCAAAGAAATATAAATATGAAATAATTTGTACTGATGGCAAGACAAAGCGCGGCGTTGAGTTCCGCCACTCAATACGCAATGCAATGTGTAATGTCTTAACACTACCTCTGTCTACCCCGCTACATGCGGGATACAGTGTGAAGTTGAAGGAAAAATTTGGACCATATAATTGTTATTTACAACTAGAAAAAAATTAAGAGCTAAAAAATGGTAATAGTGTGTGCGTTTGTTATATTTATTCTAATAAATACTAGAAAATGTTTCTTATATTTATTTTATAATTTACCAAAGAGTTCAATTACAAAATAGGAATATACAGTATAAAGTATTAAAGACGAATGTTCAAAAGTTTCTTAATTGGATATTGCATTAATTTATATAACATTTGTAGAAATTAATACGATATTTCCTAAGAGATATAACAAGTAAGGAAGTAGCGCCCGCTTGTTAAAAGTGAAAAATTCTTGTTACTTCACTTTATATGTTGACATTTCGCTAAGTAGGTTCTTATAAATTATATTATAAAAACTTGAGATTTGATTGCTTTGGTATTTCAAATATATATAATTACATAAAGCAAAATGTAGTTTGATTTTAGTATATAAAAGTAAATTATAAAAAGAATGTATAATTTTGAAGCTGAAGACATAACCTAAAGTAATAGAACCTAATGGGAATTTTAATATATGGGATTGGTTAAGTGCTGAAGACATGTAACATTAAATGAAGTATTTTGAAATTATTTAACTACTAAGAACATATATATATATATATATATATATATATATATATATATATTTATAGTACGCCATTATTGTAATAGATTAAGGTTTATATATATAAATAAATAAATATCATTGTACAAGATCAACTTTTCTGCCTCTCACAGATGCTCCTCTTTTTGTTTACTGTAGCTTTAAAATCTTTAAAATTTGAAAGTTGTATTGTTTGAAGCGAAGGTTAGTCCAGCTTTGCGATTTCTTACCAAATGGATCCAATTTTTTTGTAATTTATACCAATCAAGTGCTTTAAATTGTACAGATTACGTATAAACTGTAGGTATTATATTACCATTATCTATATATATAAAAGGACTTGTCCTCACTGACTGAGGTAAGACGCACGCACAGCCGTAACCGCTGATGGTAGAAACGTGAAATTTGGACAGATGTTTACTTTCATAATCTGGACATCCACTAAGAAGGGATTTTGAAAAATTTTAACCTTAAAGAGGTGAAATATGGGTTGAAAGTTTATATAGAAAAAAAAATTAATCGGCACCGATTCTTATAAAATTTGAAATTTAGATTTTTAAAAGTATTTAATTGAATACGTGTTTCATCGTTTTCTAGAAATCTCCCCCTAAGGGTACAAATAAAAGATTGAAACTTTGTATAGATTTGTTTTTAAATTTTTATAAAATTTGAAATTCACCAATTTTTATAAAATTTGAAATTCAGTCTCTTAAAAGTATTTAGTTGAACATGTTTCATGGTTTTCTACAATTCTTCCCCTAAGGGTGCAAATAAGGGGTTGAAAGGTTGTATGTAAAAATCTTTAAATCGCCACCGATTTTTATAAAATTAGAAATTTAGACTCTTAAAAATATTTCTTTGAACACATGTTTCATGGTTTATTAGAATTCACCCCTAAATAAGCAAGCGAAGCTGCGCGCGTCCGCTAGTAATATTATAATATTACTGTCTTGATACCAATAGGTGGCTTAGTGGTATATGTGAGTTGTTTACGTATGATTGTGGGTTTGAGCCACACTTGGGGAAGTAATTATATTTAACTTATTTTTAGTGTTAGTGTTATTTTGCTTACATTACTTTTACGTTAAAAACATCAGTTTCACCATTTATAAATCACAATTTTGAAGCTGTGAGTGACCGCTGGCTTAAAACATTTACGACCACATATACAATTAGGCATTAGACAAATGTATTTCGATAGGAATTGGTAAAAAATGCTGACGGCGGGACTGAGTGCTTGGAATCTGGACGGACCGGTGACTAAGGAAGTGCCCAGAGAAATGTGAAATTAACTTTCTATTGTATTACGAGCTCGCAAAGGTCACTATGCCGTGCTCTGCTTGATAGCGATGCTTCTTTCATTTCCTTCTTATTTTTTTTTCGTAGACGTAGAATTTATGTATTTCTTGTGTAAACTCATTGCTTTATGAGTAATGTTTTCTTAGCTTCTCGCTTTATACCGTATATAAGGGGGTAGGCAAAGAGAATTTAGTGTAGAAACATTCCTTTCTTCGCTTTCTGCCAGAATTAGAGCCGTGTTGTGTTGGATCGCAAAAACCTAATAAGATAATCAATATCTATCTATCTAATTTATTCACCTGTTATAACATCTTATCTTATTAGTTTAACATTGATTGTATAATCATCTAGTTATATTTGGGTTCTGTCTTAACCTAATTTAGGTTAATGCTACAAACTTGCAACTTTCTATCATAATTAATTCTACACAATGCTCGCGCGCACCCGTTGGAATAAGTCGCCTCCATTGACCGTTATTGTGTAACGAGAACGAGATACAACAAACGGAACGGTTTCTTGATAATATTAATAGAATACAAATAGCAATTTATTAAGTTATTTCTAAGGTATTTTTAACATACCTAGAGGCGGCGTGTGCCTCTAAAGGCGGCGGTTGTAGGTTCCATTGTCATTCCTTCACTCTGATAATAAAGTTCCGCCACTTAAAACGCAAGTGGAGAAAGGAGTGTCTTAACACTAAGTCAACTCTGTCTATTTTGCAAATATAAATCATCTCAAGCGTAGATGATTTCGTACGTGAGAGAGGGAACATAATAATTTAAAACTGGCACAAGGGCACACGATAGATCGCATCAAACGTTCAACACCAATCTCGTACTCTCTTTTAGCAAAAAAACCTGTTTCTTTTAGATATCGATGCAATCGGTTAAATATATTAGTTATTTTTGACCTTAAATCTTTTAATTGTTATGGGGATTTCTCCATGTTAATGCTAAATATAATATGTGTTAAAAAATATTGAATTGAAATTATTTGCTAATTTATATACATGTCTTGTGTTAAATTACAGTTATAAAATAGTAGAGAAAAAATCTCACTTTTTATTAATAAGTAAAGATGAACGAAATTATATTAAAACATGATACATATTAGGGTAATATATTTGAAACAAAAAAAATACCTTTCATCCATAGTTGTAGTAGAATGAAAAAAAAATGGATCCAAATAGAAAAAAAAGTCGCCCTCGATCCTGCAAATCCACCAGCACAGTGCTTTTCCTGCTTTATATAATCAATCACTATCAATAACACCTTCGAGATTTCACAAGAAAAAAAAATCATAAACCTAATATTTATAGGTTTATTTGATACATTCACCGATAGAAAGTAGTAAGTGTTCCGGACTTTCATCGACGCGTGCGCCGGCGCAGTTCGGTACTGAGCGAGTGAGGCTAGCGACGTACGTCCGTCCGTTTATCTGGTACGCTATTTGGATTGTTTCTCATGGGATTTTTATTGAATCTGCATATTATGAATCTCGAATTTCTGCAATTTTATACTGGTTGAGTCCATTGTTTACAGTGTTTTTCTATAATTTACAAGTATATACAATCGTGGGCGTATCTAGAGATACTTTGTGGGGGGGGTGGCAGTCCTGGACTTTAGCCTTGAACAGATGCTCGTGTAAACGTTCTTTTTTTATTTGACAGGGCAAATTTTTGGTTAGTGAAATTTCTAGGGTGGGCACAGTCCATACACTCCCACTATTCCTACGCCCATGCATACAATTTATAACCAGTATAAAATAGTGTCAAATGTTTATTTTAATTTGTATTGCTTTAAAATAAGTCCTTTGTGGCTAGATTGTACAACTTACAAAGCTTTATATACACACTTTATATTATACTTGTCATTTACTTTAAAAACTAAATTCACAACACCAGTACTTACTGTTTTATAAATTTACTATTATTCAATTACCGTTGCCGCGACATCCTTACTTACCTTATATAATCTAAACATAGAAAAAATATAATTTATTAACTTTTATATGAATATAGTTAACATTAAATAATAATATAATACGAAAAGCTGTTAAACCCGAACTTCCAATAAATGTCCTTCTGCAATTCCTGCAATTATCAGGTAACCTTTGGGAACTTAGTGACAAAGACATTGCTGGCTGGCGGAAGCCATTAAGCTTCGTGTATTCTGCTTGAATGACAGGAATACACTTAGCTATATAGCTATTATTCTAAGCTTCTCTGAGGTAAGGTTAATTTATATTGATGGATTTATAAGCCACAATTATAACAGTTAGTTAGTTAGGTGACGACGGAGGCCAGACGGAGTTTGACTGTTATGGGTTTGATTCCCACTCGAGGAAATTAAATATTTAATGGAGGAAAGTGGGAAGCGGAGTCTCTGAACACTAGACTACTTCTACATGCTATATACTCGTTGCCACATGTATAGGCATACTACGTGAAGCTAGAAAAGATACTATATTTATAGTATTTTGATTTTGGTTTCACGCTTCGTATAGCCGAAAGAAATTTAGAGTTAAGACACTCCGTTGAATTTATCATTGTATTCAATGAAATAATAATTTCTGGGGTGGGCATTAGACCCTAGTGTCGGTTGGGCACGATCCACCCGGCCCCCACTATTCCTAAGCCCATGATGCAACAACTTGCATTTGTTCTTCGAAATAGCATGCATCAAACTTACGCAAGAGAAAACATTATTTATGTAAATAGTAAATTCGAGTTGATTACGAGTATATGAATTTAGTTATAACATTAACTAACTCTACCTCCAATACCAAGTTGGTGGAGGGTCTGGCCTCGGGTGTAATACGTTTATTAGGTGAACGGATAATTATATATCTTATATAGCTTTTAATTTGTGAGTTTAATACGCTTATTATATACTTATGTTTTGCTAAGGTTTTGTCTGATTTTTTTTATTTTTATTCTTTGTTACACTACAGATTTATGGTCCGTAGGTCGGTTATCGTATACATTTCTTTTCTTTATTTTTATCTTTATATATTTCTGATATTTATACAATATATCCTTGAGACAGTCCAGTCACAGTCCAATAACACTATAATCTTAATCTAAATGCATAAATAAATTCAACTTACATAATAAATAAAATTAACATAATTGATTACAAAAAAAAAGTTTTTGTATGTTTATATTTGCAGAATTTTCAGTCAGCACAGTTCTGTGTTTTGTTAATTATGTTATTAAATGTTATTTATACTAAAATAAAAATATTTTTTATTTAAATTTAAATAACACTTAATTATTTGTGTAATTCATATATTTCATATATTCAATTAATATATATCAGTAAAGTGCTATATTTTCTTTTTATTATTGCACAAAATGAGTGGTATGTCAAAACGCCCTCTTTCGTCCAGTAATCATAACTACACTTATAAGTGGCGCCAGCTTGTGGCGAGAAGCGAAATAGTTAAAGCTGTAACAAAACTCTACTAGATGTCACTGTTTAAAAATATATTTCAAAGCTTTAATACATTGTGATAATTTCCGTTGTAATAAATTAAAATAAGTTTCAATCACAAATCATTTAATTTTATAAATATTTAAAATAAATTTATTCTGTAAATAAATTATTTAATAATGATAAATGGTGTTTGAAAGATCTCTACACTCTATTTTTTATTTGTTTGCTCTATAAAAAAATGTCAGACAGGAAAAATGGAACTCTAACGACTAGAAATAACTAACCACCAATGACTTACTGACCTTACGTCATTAATAATTTACATAAAATGTCAAATTTGAACCTGTTACGTCTACTTTCTATATAAGTTCAACACATCCACTGTGCCATAACAGAGTTTGCATCACGCTTTGTAATCTTTGTTTATTTATTACAGTTCCGTGTATTCGTGTTGCTCTTGATACTAACTGGAGCAAAATTATAGAAATTTCACTTTTTTATTACTTGTTGAAGACGTACAATTTTAAATGTTGATATATATATATATATATATATGTATAAATAATATGCAATAATAATATATTTAATATGCATGTTATATATATATAACATGCATATTAAAACATTCATTCTTCATTCTTATTAAGAATCTTTACAACTTTTGCGTATTTCTATGAATCATTGAAATCGAAAATTAATAATATAATATATTTGGAATAATAGTAGACATTAAAATATATGATTATTATTTCAAATAGTTTTATAATTTATATCGACAACACAATAACAACGCATAAATATTTGAATCGTTTACAAAATTAATAATATTTAATCGGATTATTACCAGCTGACATGCGAATTGTATTTACTCGTGTTCGAGAAATCGAGAGAAAGATCGATGGTCTCTGTAGTGTCGAGTCGATTGCGTTATGTAATGCGGTACTATACTCTTGAAAATAATTTATATGTGTCTTTTTTTCTATTAACGCCGTATCTCGTTTACAGCAAGGCATAGTGTTAAGACACTCCGTTCCCCAGTTCCGCCGAACTTCGCTTCGACACCGAAGAAATTAAAATATTAAAAATATTTCATTTCCTTAAGTGGGAATCGAATACACAAACTGTCGCGTTTATAGTCACACGCTTGTTCACCTGAGCCACGATTGGCCTCGTATTATATGAAATTTGGAGAGTGGCGAAAATTGGGGCAGGCCTATGTCCAGCAGTGGACTGTCGATGATGATGATGATGATGACATTAAAGTGCTATTGCAATTTGCAAGTTTCGTTACGTTTCACGCTATGATTATATTTGAACGTAATTTGCTATTGATGACTGACAGGTGACTGGTCATCTTTTGTTAGTTATTTAATAATATATTTTCTGACCAACTTGCCACTTTAATAGTAAGTAGGTACTTCAAAATTAGATTTTTTTCGTAAATACTTTTAAGTGATGTTCTTTATAGTTACCGATTGGGGGGGATATCCCCCATTTCTTGTATTTAAGCTATGAATATACATACCATTTAGGTTTTAAGAAACTAGTTTAGTTATTTTTTTTATATTTTGTAAGAACTTATTTTGGATTTTTCGTTCTTGATCAAATAAATTTCAATATTAAAATGAACATGGAAAGACTTATCTGTGGTAATAACAGTGAAATAAATTTTTAAAACGTGTCAAATATAAAATAAATTATACGTAAGTATCAAATTTGTATATTTAATTTATAAATATATACTATATGTATAATCTATCTATTCATAAAAATAAAATATTACAAGTTAGGATTAATTTGGAGCTGACGTTTTAAATTATTGAATACATATTCAGCACAAAATATATCTATAGTTACTTTGTTAGTAAAAAATTCTGTAATTGAAAGAAATATTTTTGCTATTAGGAAAAAAGTTTTAATTTTTATTTATATTTTTCCATTAATTAATTAATATTTTTCCATTTTTAAGGCTATTGTGGCAGTATTTTATAATGGTTTGAATGGAAACGCGAAGGTTGTGGATTCAATTCCGCTCTGGGAAGACAGATTTTTAGACTCAACCAGCGATATCTCAATACAATAATAATATTTACAAATATTAATACCGTTATTGAGACCAGTTGTAAGGAGGCACTGAGGCAATAGTTGGATTTCCACTGGTAACGAGAATTCAGCGGAAACTGGGAAAGTGTAGTGTCTTAATGGGAACGTTTTTTAACATTAGGTTTACAGGTGCCACTCTGCCTACCCTGCTATGTGCAGTATAAAGAGTGAAATTATGAATTTATTTTTATATATTTTAATGATTTTAAGTAGGGATGCGCCGAATATTCGTTTGGTATTCGGTATTCGGTGTATTCGGCATGTTATTTCAACATTCGTTCGGCCGAATTATTCGGCTGTGGCGCCGAATATATTCGGTTCGAGTATTTCTATTTACTTGAATGCACGATACAGTAGAAATGAAATATAAAACGTCTTATGTAAGATTTGAGTTATTATTATAAGTCAAATGAGTAAAATTTGCGCGTTTTTCATTGCTCATACCAAAAATATATTGAACGCCCCTCGTAGATCAGAAAGAAAAGTACATATTGTATTATTTATAATTAATTAATGGGAAATTATGGTGCTGAATACCAAGCTTCCGTTCCTTTCCAGTCTGTTGCATTTTTCTTTATATAAGTTCCCTGTTTTCAAAAATAGTCGTTCCTTATACACACTTTTACACAGAAACAAGCGTACGGGTCACCTGATAGTAAACGACCACCGCTAGCCACGACCTCGTCCGGACCCATGACACCAGAGGAGCTACAGGTGTGTTGCCGGCTTTTAAGGTGGAGATCAAGAAGCCTTTTTGAAGGAATCCCACGTCATATCGACATGGTGTCCTTACATGGAAGTTCTAAAACGCCACATGAGATTCCTTTTCTCACAATTTTCTGGAGCAGAAAATCTCGTTTGAAATAGAGGATCCAACAATGTGGATAGGCAGATTCTAGTACATTTGGATAATTTTAGAAATTTCGTGGTTTCGGGTAGCGGTGAGCTACGGCCCGCTCGTTATTTAGCCGTCGATGGCTGACGATACATGTTAAAACTTGTTTACGCGACAAAATAACAAAGAAATCGTAAATCGAATAATTCGGCCGAATATTCGGTTCGGTAATGTTTAAACCGAATTGTATTCGGTATTCGGTTATTCGGTAAACCACCATTCGGCGCATCTCTAATTTTAAGTATACTATTATATATAATAGTATTTATATTTAACTGGTTATGATAATAAATAATAATCAGTGAAGCAATATGTTACTAATAAAAAGTAGTAGCTTATTATTTAAAAATATTGGCATTATTTTTTTTCAGCCTCATGCCCGTTTTATTTAGTGGCCATCATGGCACGGTGGCACAGCGTCTGAATGTAAATGCAACAGTCTTAGGTTCCATTCCCACTCGAGAAATTGAATTTGAATTAGTTTCATTTTCACGGTTTGGTGTAAAATAAAAAGAGCGGCGTAGATTTCTGCCAATCAACACGCACTTTTTAAAATTAGGTTCCCTCTGCTGAATATGCTATGCGGGAAAAAACGTGAAACTGATTTTTATTCCATTATTTATTATATACTTATTTTTTTTCTATTCTTTTTGTCTATGCCTTTTTCTGTTCTTTTTGTGATCTATGCTTTTAGTTATAAGTTTATGTACAATTTTTTAAATAGTTTTATTATTTTTGAAAAAGAAGAATCTTTATATTTCAAAAGTGAAGGAGGACCGAAAGGGTCTAAAGTTTAATAAATTAAGATTCTAGGAGGAGTAAGGAGTCTAATTGGGGATGATTTGAAATAGCAAGATATACCAGACCTTAAGACCTTATAAAAGTCGAAAAGACAAACAGACCTTAGAAATTTTGCTATAAGAAATGTCACGCGAGAACGTGAAAAGCACCAGATGCTAATGTGTCGTGTAATTACGTAATTAGTCTTCCGTACTTCGATATAATCATTTATTCATACGTTGTTGGATGGCTGGTGAAAAATTTGTAGATAATTTATTATAGAATGTATAGAATATAATTTTTATATGTTTAATTGGTGAGAAGTATATAAAATTCCAAATTTTGTAAATACTTAATATTGTGTTATTATTAAAAACAGCTTAATAAATCGATATAATATCGTATGCCAATTATTTTTTGTAATAATTGTCTGTGCCCTATTTTATACAATATTTAAATAAGTAAATTATTATTAATAATAATAGTCATGTTAAGAAATGGGGTGCAACAAACAAAATGATATGTCAATGGCTAAGACATTAGCACTAGGTTCCCAGGTTCCCTTTACCTGGTTAGCGTGAAGCACTAAGTCCTTTGTGCTCTACCCTGCTATATACCACATAATTATATGCAAGACTTGCAAGAAGCAAAGCAAGTAAATTCCACATATAGTAAACTGATTTCTTTTCGCGTCCAATGTGTTGTTATAAATCATCGTAACATATTCGAGTTGACTCTTCGCGGAGGAGAGCAGTTCTCGCAATATTTACGTAAAACATTACGAAATACATTATTAGTATCGCGGGCCATGGTTGAGGAGTTATTTAATTAATATCAATTTTCCTCGTTACATTCCGTATGAGGTTTATCAAAAACGTTAATAATTGTAATATTTTTTAGCTTCATGCTGTATCTGGCTTATAGAAGGGTAGGTTAGGGAACCTAGTGTTAAGATAGTCTAGTTTACATTTTCCGCCGTATTTTCGATTGCATGTTTAATGGCGGAACTCTACGCTGCGCTTTGTCTCGTTAACAGATATTTCCTTCCTCTGAGTGGAATATATTAAATATTTTATTTCATCCGGTTGGAATCGAACCTACAGCCTGTGGCGTTTACAGTAACACGCTAGTGTTCCTGCGTCACGACTGGCCTCTATAATATTATTTTATGTTATTACATTTAAAAAAATAATAATAAAAAAAAATCAGCTTCACGCTGTATCCCGCATACAACAGGATAGGCAGAGGGAACCTAGTATTAAGATATTAGTATAAGTATTAAGTTTCCCACTTTCCGCCGTATTTTGGAGGCATTGCATGTTGAAAGACACAACTCAACGCCGCGCTTTAACCTCAGACACCAGGGGGAAGAAATATAAATATAAACGTAAATATTTATATTTCTATTCACTTCCTCGAGTGGGGATCGAATCCGCAAGCGTTGCAGTCACATACTGGTGCCGCTGCTTCACGAAGGCCTCAGGTTTTAAACATTTTAGTTTGAGAAATTAATTTTAATAAACTCTCCAAGTTTCTATACTATTGCATTATAGCTAAAAGGCGGACAGACGCCGCCATTTAAATAATTAACTCAGTGCAATTTATTCAAAAAGTAATAATTTTCTAAATTAATTTCGTTGTTTCGTCTGTTATCTCGCGCGCGTACGCTCTGACGCTGATTAGTTTAATTAAAATTACATCGTTACGTTGAAAGCTTGTAAGTTATTTCATTTCTGTATTGTACATGTAGAGACAATAATTAGATACGTTATTTCTTATTTAGTGTTAGAAATGATTGATATATAATACGAATCAAAGATTGTCAAACACGCAATGTCCTAAGTGTTTCGCAAAGTGGGAAACGGAAGTGTTAATTGAGAACGAAGTGACTTAACATTACGTTCCCAAGTTGGCTGATCAGCGTAAAGAAAATTAAAATGAAGTGAACAAAACCACAAGAGGTGATCTTACTGGTAATTGGCGATTTATTCTTGGCGACCTTTAGGTCATTGGTAGCATATTCATATAGAAAAATCTAGAAGAAAAATCTTTATTTTCTGTTGGTGTTTACAGCTTCACTCTATATCCTGCATGTAGCGGAGTGTGCAGAGGGAACCCAGTGTTAACACACTCCGTTCCCCACTTGCCAATTTTTTACGTATTGTGTATTAAGTGGAGGAACTCAACGTCCTTGTTTTCTACTTCTCAGACTAAACAGAAACTTTGATATTTTGTGAAAAGTTGTATTTTATACAAATATTTAGAAAATTATTAAAATGAAGATATTATTTTATCATTTTTAGTCGTAATTGTAACTTCTCGATACCACGTAATATAATATTTGTACGAATACTAAAGTTGTAAGTGCAGTGAAGTGAAGTATTATAGTAGATATTCATGTCAATCGTAATTATTACTTATGTATTTGTATATTTCTGTTTATCCGTTATGTATGTGTGTATTTACATAAATTCCGGCATAACGGGTAAACTCAGGCAAAATGTTACAATACAGGCCCCTACGTATTAAACAGGCAAATAGGCAAATAGTTCTCGGGGATCCTAGTGTTAAGAATCTTTGTTTCACACTATTCGCCAAATTGTTTTAGCAATTTGCGTGTTGAGTGGCGGAACTAAGCATGGCGGATATTAAATATTTAATTCCTTTGAGTGGCGATCAAACCCATAACCATTCCGGCATCAATCAGATGTTTTCCCACTAGAGCACAATAGCCTCGATTGTTTGCAGTAGGCAAATGGAACCTAGTTCAGGAGTAGTCCGTTTCTGATAAAAAAACTTTAAATAGGGCTTAGGGAATGCACTTTTAGTAATTAAGAGCTTCGTCGAGGTCTACGAAAATTAATTTAAATAAACGGATATATATGAACTGAAGTGATATAAAAAATATCTACATATAAGAAAATAAATGTCGAAATACATCATTAAAATTAATAAATCATTCTTGCATTTTATAATAAAAAAGAAGGCATAAACGCCGGTTAGTTAATAATATAAACCAGCAAACTAGAAGTGTTGAAATACTATTTTTATTTAAAACTTATTTGTACATAAATATTTTTTAAGCATTAAATAGACTCATATATTATAGCTATTTAAGTTTATTATATTATAACGGTTTAGTGCTATTTATTTACTATAAAAAGTGAAATGTTTCAACGGAATACGTACTACTAGATGACATATGAGTGTTATGTCACTATTATGTCTATATGTATTATGTTAGACGTCGTCGGTAACATGGTTTAAGTACTTTATCAATATTTGGATATGACTAGCTAAATATTTTTGAATTAATTTTTATATATTTCTATGACTGAAGAATCCCGTTGATATATTATCCCTTTTATTAAACGATTTTATTTAGCTCACCCCGTTTGTTTATTTGTTTGGGTCGAATTTAGTAATTGCAATTTAACCCTCTACCCGTTAACCGATTGATCTGAAATTTGATACGCCTTTGATTCTGGTGACAATACAATTATCCATATTCAATATAATTGTGAATCCAAGATGGCCGCCGCTACAAGATGGCGGACAACATAGTTTTTTTTCAATCCCATCAATATGGGTATCAAATGAAAGGGCTTGTCAAGTAGAATTCAGTGCACTGTACAAAATCTAAATCAAAGATGGCCACTGCTACAAAATGGCGGATAATTTAGTTTTCAATCCCATCAATATGGGTATCAAAATAAAGGACTTGGTACGTATAATACAGTATAGTACACAAAATTACAATATGAATCTCCCACCCAAGTCAAGATCTGGTATCCTGTCGAGGACTGTGTGGCACTAGGGTGGCTAACAATGATACGTCGCTAGCGTTTTCCCCTCAAGATTCAGGCACATCTTGTTGTATGTAGCCTTGCCCCTCTATTAGACCTCTGGGGCACTCGGCAACGAATTGAATAGAATGATAAATAAAAACTAAAAACTAAAAATTTAAAAATAAAAAAGTAAAAAAATATTTTAAGTTAAACGGTTTTATATTGCAGATAAATGTACTAAACGCTAAAAAATAATTTTATGGGTACCAATATGTATACATTGTTATATTTTCAAAATAAAGTAACTCGTAACCTACTCACTTTCTGGAAATATCTATGGTCACATAAATTCCTAAAAGTGCAATACACATTTATGTAAACACCTATGACAAAAGATGTAATTTTTGAAATATACAAAAATTTAAACATATGCATTGATTTGCACCTAGTGGTAAGTAGCAAGTGCGGGTTAGAGCGTGAAGCTTAAAAGAAATACAGTTACCTACTGAGCTCGTTAATTATAATAATAAAATCAAAACATATTTTCTGTGTTTGAAGTAAATAATATTTTAAAAATGTATTTTCTTTCTAAGAGTTAGAAAGTATTTATAAATTAATTGAATTAGCGTTAACTCTGGCGATATAAAGAAAAGTGTTATCATAAATGTTAAAATTAAATTACAATGTTTTATACTGAGGTAAGTATCTACTGTTTCATTTTGTACGAGGCTAAGTATATTTGCCATATATTTAAAAGATTATGTGGAAGTTAACGAAATTTATTCCTTTGAAATAAAAAAATATATATTAAGAGTATTATTGAATTACATTCTAAATAAGTATACGAGTATGTATTCGCTTTTATAAAAGTAGTTTCGCAAAATGCTCTCGTTTTGGTATTGCTGTTCATATCATAATGATGTTACGTGTTGATTTCCAAAAACTTATCTTTTCTTCTCTATAATTAAAAATCTAATTTTTCAGGGTACTTCTGTTGATGGAATATTTTTATCTATAGACAATGTTAATTATTTTTAGAAAAATATAGTCACATTTTAACTTTTTTAACAGTATTTAATATGCAAATATAAAAATGCTTACAAGCATTATAATATGAAATATAATAGGTTTTTTCTTTAATTAACTGCAAGATGTGTAACGCGGATAATCCACGTCAATCACTCAAGTGATTCAATTAACTTTCAAAATACCGCTGAGAAATTCTTATAAAAAAATAATTTAAAAAATCTTTACTTACCTATACTAATAGTACAGCAGGTTAGATAATATCCAAATATTTTTAATTTAAATATATAACCACATGATGTTACGTTCGAAATCGAGACTGCCGCGAGGTGTCGGCGCGCGCGCCTTGCCGCCACTGCGCGTGCGCAGCGAGTCTGCTACTCTTTAGATGACTTCTTAAATGACGACGTTCTTGTAAATGCATGCACTTCAGTTCTGTTCGGTAATGTTGGATCACTCTTTTTTTTCTATTATCACTACTTACTATAAGTAATAAATATGCTGTTGGTTGGATATGATGGTTATAACAATTGTTTGTTTTTTTTTAAATAGAATTGATTAATAAAAATAATTTAAAGTAATAATTATAATGTAGATAAATGTAAATTAGTTATTTTTAATTAGTTTTATTTAATGCTATAATTTTTTTTTTAATATGAGAGTTTGGATCCTGTCACTTTTTTTAAAGAGAAATTTTATTAAAACAAAAAAAAAATTAATTAAGCACTAGAAAAAATATTAAAGTTATATTAATTGTGATTTATGTTCCTATGTATAATTTAATTCGTCAAATGCGGTTTGTCAGTTTCGACTTATTTTAGGTTTTTTTTTTCATTTATATAAGCAGAATTCTATAGATTAGACAAGCTTAGCAATTTGTCACTCAATTCCAGTCAAGACAAAGGAAATATTTTTTTCAGCTTCAGGAAGGACGAAATATACATAAAAAATCTAGTGACAAGTTCTCTACTTTCTTCACGAATTCGATACATTGCTTGTATATTAACGGAATTCAACACCGTTAATATTATTAGACTTAGATGAGACCAGTCATGGCGTAGGGGCACAGGGGTGCCACTGTAAATGCAACAGGTAGGTGTAGGTTCAATTCTCACTCGTGGAAATGGAATATTTTATATTTTCATTTGCTCGCTCTGGTACCGAGGCAAAGTGCGGAGTTAAGTACCGCCAATCAATATGCAATACCTCTCTTAATAGTTTCCCTCTGTTTAATATATGTACATACTAATAACAATAATTTCCCAAAGTAGATTTGGCTCATATAATCACAGGTTTTCTTTTATTAATGCGCTACAATGGCTTCAAGAGATAAAAATATAAGTAATTTTTATTTGAACTTACGATACGGCCCCGATTTGCTTCCTAGTTTTTACCGCGGATACGTCCTAGTTGTATTTTTAATTTAATGATAAATTATTTGAATACCAATAATATAACAATTATAATTTAGATTTTTGCTTTATCTTAAAATTAATATGTACATTGAATTATTTTTTTATTTTCACTCACTCATTATATTTATAACTGTGGCTTAGATCGCAACAGGTATAGGTAGGTAGGTATAGATAAATAATTAATACACAAAATATTTAATAATATATGATCAGGGTCACTGGTGGCGCAGCGGCGCAAAAAACGACTGTAATCGTGACAGGTTATGGGTTGGATTCTCACTCGAGAAATGAAGTATTTAATATTTCCATTTTCTTCGCTCTGGTGTTGAGATACAGCGCGGCGTTGAGTTCCGCGTAGTTTCCGCTGTGAACGGAGTTTGTTAATAATAGGTTCCCTCTGCCTACCTTGCTATGTGCGGGATACAGTAAAAATAAAAAAAGGAAGTAATCATTAATGTAATTATTTTGTGAACACGCTGTATTATCTGCAGCAAAATTATGTAATTACAATGCTAACAAAAAGTACTGAACATTCCAAACCTCTTGTAAAGCAATTGTAGGAGTCCCCTTCACTCCTACAATTGCTTATCGGTGTTTGTGAATCATCACCAGCTTTTCTTTAAGGTGATAGTTGATTGTGATGATAAAATACAGCGATGCTATGATAACAACAGATTATTTATATCTAAAAACCCATTTTTAAAATATTTTATTTAATTTGATGATTTTTAGGCCTTCTAAGTCCAGATTTAGCGTAATTTTTCACTTAATCACAGAAAAAATATAATGAAAATTAAATAAATGCGACGCCCCTTAAATAAATTTCCGACAACTGAGAATAATAAAAGGTAAATACTTATTGCCAAACTACCTTTTAATATATCTATCTACAGATAAAAATAGGTTTTAATATGTCCAACAAAATTATGTTAAATAGGACCTAACTGGATAAAAAATACCTTTTGTTAACATGTGAATGATTTTTTTTCATATTATATGTTTAAAAATATTTATTGAGTTGATATTACGTGATGTATATTTGATCAATTAAATGCGTTAAAAGTAACACTTCTTATACAATTTTATGTCGCTTCATTTAACTCTTTAAAACTTTCTTTTCTAATTCAAATTATGAGAAAAATGTATGACTTTAAATTTATTGTATAACATGAATTTAAGATTGGTAAATAGATTAAAAGAGGAAATATAGGGACCCTGAGAATCAGTGTTAAGACACTTTGTTCTCCATTAAGACACTTCCGTTCCCCTTTTTCGAATTTCGCCAAATTCTTGTTGCATTTCCGTTATTCACCCTGAATAGCGTAACTCAACGCCGCGCTTAATTTCGTTACCAGATAGAGGAAACGAAAATATTAAATGTTTCAATTCCCTCGAGTAAGAATTGAACTCATAACCGTCCCATTTACAATCGTACATCGGAAGTAAATTGAAGAAAAATCTAAAACTTAAAGCTAACATAATCTTTATATATCTCGATAGCTTGTACAAATTTTTTATGCAATTTTAATCTAAAACAAACGTGTTAACTAGACTTAGACTAACCCCAATAGTACTGCAGCGTCAGCTTTCATTTTAGTTTTATGGACTCTACACTCTAAAGACTCCCACGCCAACTTCCTGTATAAATAACAGGACTAAATAGAAAGTACAGTAATTCACTTGGAAGTTATATCGATCTGTGTGCATACATACAGTCATAAAATTGATTTAATCTCGCCATAAGTTGCGTGTGAATTACTCGTACAGTAAAATATCTCTTTTATCTATATAATATCTTTTATCTATATATTATAAAATAAATATGAATTATATTTATATATTTACATTTCTATTTAATAGTAGTATAGATTATTGGAGAGTGATTAGACTCTTTGATTGGATAATGAATTTAGTTTTGTTATTTTTTAAATAGTTTTAGTGTCAGGTGTAGTTGGAGAATATTTCCTCTTTTTTTTTTAACTTTAACAGATAGATTTAACTGTCCAATATTTTTTCAAAACAATTAACCAATACATGTAAGTTAGTTCTTTTGTTAAAATTTGTTAAAAGCTACGTTAAATATATATTTATAATATATATTTTGTTTTTTTACAGGTAATGTATACATATCGTCAATACAAAAAGCTAACTTGAGAAGAGACTACTAAGCCAGTTGGCTTTGTTTGACTAACTTAGAAGAAACTACTCCCCAATGGACTCACAATACCGGGCCCATCGTGGATCAAACTAATGAACGTAAAGCAGTGCCTGGGACTTGCAATCCAGGCTTAGGCTTAAAGGATCACTTTAAAGGCACATTAACGGTCACCTATACATATATACACATCCACACAGGGGATCACACATCCACACATATGAGCTCACAAATCATTTGATCAAACATATGATTGAATATTCAGACATCATAAGAGTATTTGTAATCGTGAAGCCGTAGTGGGACAGGATCTAAGGCGTGTGTAGGGGAAATTAATTATTATTTATTTAGTGTCTCAACGCTATGTTACCTTTAACATATTTGCGAAATACATGTTGGGGCTGAAAAAACAAAGTGTTTTTATTTATATTTTTAATGTACGAGCTGATATAAATATTCACAATGAATACAATCAATTGGTTGACATAATATTATATATTTTATTTCGATTCAAATTATCTGGACGTCAAATAAGTATTTTGTAGCATATTTATATGAATCGTAATAAAAATGAGCGTTTGTTATGTTCAGGCGCGGATCTACGAAGTGAAAGTGTCTTGAGTGTTTCTTTATATCTAACAGAAATTGCCTTAGAAGCCGTCGGCGTGCGTTATTACTTACTTTAAAAATATACGTTTTCTTTTGTGTATTTTGTATGTGAAATAAATATTTGTTATTATTATAATAGCATTTGTAATATAGAGCTCAATAAGAAATCGGAAGAAAGTAAATAAATAATCATTAATCGTTTGATGGGGAATTGTATTTTTTTTTCAGCTTCGAGCTCAATTCCGTATGTAATCTGGAGTTACTGTGTGTTAAGTGGCGAAACTAAACGCCGCGCTTTTGCCTCAACACTAGAGCGAAGAAATGACAATAACTAATATTAAATTTTCTTGAGTGAGAATCGAACCCGCACCTGTCGCGTTTACAGTCACACGCTTGTGTGTCCTCTTAATGGGGAATTGTATTAATTAAATATGTTTATTTTTAACTTAAATTTGAACTTGTGATCTTCGCCAGCAAGGAACAATAGCTCTAACTATTGCGACAGACGCTTAAAACTATGATTTAATATTCTTACCATTACGTACTGTACGTGTTATGTCTACACATTGCAGACTTGATTATGTCAAGTTGCCATAAATAATTGAAAACCAAGTAATATTTTATTTAATATTTTTAATACTTCTTTTGTATCACTTTCCGCCGAATTCTTTTATTATATTGAAAAATACAATGCAAACGAGCGTACGGGTCACCTGCGTGAATGGGTAAGTGATCACCGCCACCCACGACCTCGTGTGACACCAGAGGAGCTAAAAGTGCGTTGCCAGCCTTTCTGGAAGCATTGCGTGTTGAGTGGCGGAACTTAACGCCGCACTTTGCCTAACCGAACCAGAGCAAAGAAAAGAAAATATAATATAAATAAATATTACATTTCTTCGAGTGGGGATCGAATTCACAAGCTTTCCCATTTACAGTTACACGCTTGTGCCCCCGCTTCAATATTGGCCTCGTTGAACCTATTATAATTTAACATTTATATATTTGAAATAACAGCGGGAATCCGTTGGATTCAAAGGGCGCAGGACCGGACGTAGTGGCGAGAATTAGGGAAGGCCTATGTCCAGCAGGACGTTGAAAGGCTGATGGATGAATGGATGGATATTTGAAATAGTACGTTATTATATCGTTTTTAGCACACTCACTTATATCTATTGCTTCCGAGGAGCTGACCCCGTGTCGACTCGGCACAAACAGCCTGACTTGCAACTTCTATTGTAGTTAACTTGCACTAGGTACTAGTGTTACATGAATTTTAAATGTTATGGGATATTTTCCGCATTATGTAAACTATGCATAACTTATTATTATTATTATATCATTTGACATACATTTAGCTGGAAATGTATGTCTAGAAGTGACCTATATTAAAATTACAAAAAAAAAGATACGTCTATAACCCATACATACTTCCGTTCCACACTCTCCGAAGAATTCTAATGACATTGAGTGTTAAGTGGCGGATTTCAACGCCGCAGTTTGACTCGTTATTGAAGCGAGGTAATGGAAATATTAAATATTTAATATACTCAGGCTTGTCAAATAAATACATTCGAACAACTGTTTACGACTATGTTAGGAGGAGCCAGATTTTTATGTTATTAAAAATAATTAATCAATAAATAATAAACAAATTGCGGGCGGGATACAGCGTTGATCTTGATTTTTTAAAGATAATTTAGGTAAATCTTAAATCCGTAAATCTTTAAATTATGACTTAAGGCGTAAGGGGCTCTATCTCTTAGACAGTCAGTATATTAATACTTCACGGCTGTTAGCATAGATGGCGTTGATAGACATTTGTGATATTTTTAAAATCTTTATTGTGAATTTATTATGCTACATAATCATTTAGTTAACTTTGTACATGTTAACTAAATACATATTTTAACCTGTAAATTTTAATTAAATTTGTTAACAATGTACGTGTTGACAATAGTTTAAAAGAAACTTGTTTTTGGTATATGACAACTACAATATATGCAATTTGTCGTATGTAACTTATGATTTTAACTAATATCCATGTTTTTAATTCTCTTATAATAAGGTAGTTAAAAGGATTTAAAATGAACACTTTTTTTACTCATATGTAAATGCTTAAATTAAATACGCTTGGTTAGCTAGTTTTAGTACCAAATTATGATAATAGATGGCTCAAACAATATGTCACATAATGTCTAAAAAAATATTTTATATTTATAATGTCACGCGTACCGTGACATTATAAAAATTTGTTTAATCTGGACGTGAAAATAAATTATAGCTTCACGCTGAAAGAACACAGTGTAAAGATCCCATTCCCTACTTTTTGCCATCTGCCATTGCATGTTAAGTAGCGAAACATAACGCCGCGCTTTACCCTGTTACCAGAGCGAGGAACTAAAAATGTTAAATAATTTATTCTATAGAGTAGGAATTCAACCTACAACTGTCGCGTTTGTCGTCTCAAGACTCAGTTTTAGATAATAGATAATAAAACAAAAACGGTAATTTAATAACACTTATAATAATTACAAATATGTACACAATTTACTATTACATACTATATTTACACGGACAGTCAATACTTACAAAAAAAAACCAACAAACACCACAAATTTTCCGTAGGTATATTAAAAACTCCAACCCGCTTGACGACTAAGTACTACACGTTCTTAGGAATATTCTTGTACTCGTTACTAGTATTAGTAATAAGTATTTACGTTTTGAGGTATTTTTTAATTATTATAGTTGTATGAAATAAAGCGAGAATGCTGCCTTTCAGATGCTTAAGATTTCGAAATCTTAAACAGAGTTGCTAGAAACCTTAATAAGTTTTTTAATTATAAAATAGGAAGAGGTAAAGCAAAGTATTTAATTATTGAAATATTCAAACTTCTCTATTGATTGATATCCATATAAGATGAGGCTTTGTCAAAACTAACGACTAGAAACATTTGAGCTATATATGTATTATAGTTATTTGACATTGCTAAATTTGTGCTAATTATATTTATGGCTGTTTTAAATATCTCAAATCGTCATCACCTTTCAATGCCGCACTGCAGATTTATATTTTTGAAGTGAAGTCTTTCAGACTTAGCACATTTTTAAGATCTACGTTTTCTCCTTGGTTGTTTTGGTAACCACATGTCTTTTATTAAATCGCTAGCTTTCTCAGCAATCATGATTACTGGTGCGTTAATATTTCCGTTGGTGACTGCAGGCATTATACTAGCGTCTATTACGCGAAGACCTTCTATGCCGTAAACTCGCAACTGAGAGTCCACTACTGCCATAGGATCGCTTGATGGTCCCATTTTTGCTGTGCATGAAAGATGATAAATAGTCATTGTGTACTGTCTTATAAAACAATCCCAGTACTCGTCAGTGTAAAGAGGTAAATGCTTACAATTTGGTACTGGTTTACTATTAAATTTAGCCCCTAATCGTTTCATGGCGTTCGTTTCAGCGGTGGCAATAGCCGCCTTGACGCCTTCTCTCAATACACCAACGTCGTCGGGATGTGTTAAATAGTTGTGAATCATGATTGGATAATCTAAAGGATTTTTTGATCTTAATTTGATGAATCCACGGCTTTTTGGACGCAACATCATAGGAAATATGCCGTAAACATCTTTGTTCGTTAAATGACCAAACACTTCTTCGTAAAACTCGTCCGTAATACTATGGGCTCTTTTTACTTGTGTGCCTCCATCGGAAGGAATTGACGCTGACGTCATCATAAATTCTATATCTGGCCAATCTTCAGTTGCATTTGCATATTTCGTGTTAATAAATGAAACTACTTCTAGTCCGATACTTGAAGTCAATGGCCCATCCTCTGTCACGGCGTAACGTAAAGCTGAGTTAATATTGACAAGTCTATTTAAAACTAAACTTATAGGATAGTCAACTTCAAAAACTATACCACCAACAGCGATATGATCTTGTAAATTTCGTCCCACTCCAGGGGAATCATAGACAACATCGATTCCTACTTCCTCTAAATGTTTGGCTGGACCGATTCCAGAAAGCATAAGCAGTTGAGGTGATCCGATTGCGCCAGCTGACAATATGACTTCACGCTTAGCATAGATAACTTGTTTTATACCATCTTTGAAAAATTCTACGCCGTAAGCTCTTTTATTCTCTCTGTCAATCAATATCTTGGTGACATGAGAAAATAAAGAAACATGAAGATTTTGACGTAGCCTCACAGGTCGTAAGAAAGCTTTCGCTGCAGAGCATCTTGTTCCTCTTCTCATAGTGAACTGATACCAAGCGAAACCAGTTTGTTGTGCTCCATTTACATCTATTATATCATATCCCATTTCTTCACCAGCTTGAAGAAATGCTGCTCCGATTGGTGTATTGTAAGGAGCGTCTTGAACTGTTAAGTAGCCTCCTGAAAATTTTAATAATCAATATTAAATCCAGAGTATCGTGGCACGGGGTCACAAACGTACGACTATAAACCCCGCTCTGCAAAGCGCGGCTTTGAGTGCCTCAAGAATTCGGTGGAAAAGGGGAAATTTCACTCACTCTGCCTAACCTGCTATGTGCGCGATACTGCCGATATTACCGCGATGAAGCTAAAAAACGAAAGAAAAAAGGGACTAGCAATTTCTCGCATATATAATATGTATGCGGTAATATATTATATTAAATTAATTAATTATATGTGCATTCAATTATTGTCTTGCCTACTGAGTGATGTTTTTTATCCTTAGCCAAGTAAGGATTTCGCTGGTCTTCAGATTTTTTAAAGTATGGTAGGACATCTTTATACCCCCACCCAGGGTTACCCAAGGATTCCCAATGGTCGAAATCACGTTTATTTCCACGGATGTATAGCATTGTATTCAAAACCGAGGATCCTCCGAGGACTTTGCCTTTAGTCCAGCTGCATCGTTTGTCTATCATAGCTTGGCAGGCAGAATCTTGAGGTTCGGTACTGAAATTAAAAATATTTAATTTATTACTTTACGTAATTTCTCAGTTGGAATGAGCTGCGTAGATTATTTTTGGAGTTCAAATTTTATCAGTATTTATGTTTTGATTATAGGCGTCCCATCTATGTCTAGAATGGAAAGTAAGGGCATATTGCGAGTTTTCCTATCTATTCTACCAAGTAAAATGTAAAATAAAATTAAATTTTAAAAAAATATTTTAGCAAATTACATACTTTTATATAGTTTAACGTTCCTTGTCAGTTTTAATAAAAACAATATAATCTTACCGGTACTTCCAATCAAGTTTGCTCTTATGGAGGTATAGAGATAGCAAAGGAACATCACTTATATCTGTTTCATGTCCGCCTGCTTCTAATAATAAAACTTTCCATCCTTCAATCTCAGAGAGTCTATTTGCTAATACTGATCCAGCTGAACCACCACCAATTATCACAAAGTCGTATTCTTCTCTAAGGTATTTTTGGTTAAATGGTCGATTTTCTGGGTCCATTAAATCGTAATTGAAGTATGCCATAGCTGCCAACATTGCAGGAATAAAAGTGAGCTTGCTGATGCCGCCTATTGTCAGAGCCGCCTTAGCGGCAGCTGAAACCGTCGTTAATATACCCATTTTGTGTCAGTGCATAGTTCTGGAAAGAATAGCGCTGTTTATTATCAATGTTAAATTTATCAATGTTAATTAGAACTAGAAATTACTGATTTCCATAAATTTATTTCTTTCCTAAATGGAAAGTCAAGTGTATAAAATGCAAACAAAATATTGTAATTAAACGGTTGTGCATGTATTTTTCAAAAATCACTCTATAGTTAATAAATTTTGTATACTAGAAGAAAATGGTGTAGACAGAAATATATGTAATATACAGGTATGTAGTAAACATATCTTTACGTATGTCCGTATATGTGTATTCTAACTTATTATACAATAATTTACGTGGTACCAATTTTAGCTTCTGCAGTCGACTCTCACATTAATGAAATCCCATCGAAGTTACAAAGACTTCTAATCAAAAGGTAATAAAATATATAATAGCATGTTACAAATTATTTTATACTACTGGGACCGTCCGGGGCTACGCCCGCTTGAAATAAAAATATTAATAAAGAAATTGAAAACTAAAGATTCAGTCAATTCAGTAAAACAGTTGTATAAAAAACCTGTTACGGCAATTAGCAAGTTTGTCGAACTAAATACTTTAAATTGACATAACTTTTTTATTTATGAACCGATTGTAATAAAATAAACCCTATATGTTTGCTAGAATAATTATATAGCTTGCCAGAATCCAATAGTGAAAACCGCATGTAAATCGGTTAGGCCGATTCTGAGATTAGCGATAACAAACGCACAGACAAACGGACAAAGAGACAAAAATTTTAAAAATCATTGTTTTAGGTTCTATTAGGTTAATAAAGGTTCCCAATAACACTTTTTTTAAATATCTTCCAAGTGCAGATACCGACCCTCTTACAATTTTATTATAAGTATATAATAGATTTATATTACAATGTGTAAACATATTGTAGTACGATAAAAAGGCGAAAATCTGACAGCATAAGTCTAACATCTCAACGATTTAACCCAGATATTTAAACAGTTCTGATAAAGATCGTGAAATACATTATCATTGCATCGGAAGTACGTAATCATTGCATAAGTACCACATACAGTCATTATTCTTCTAGTCCTTTCACACGTACCGACGTTAATATGTATTATACTGCACATATATATTTATATATGTATATACATATTTAATGATATACGATTTTCTAAGATTGATAAAAATACTATATATATATTTATGGTAAAAGGACAAATGAGCGTTCGGGTCACCTGATGGTGATCACCGCCGCCCACGATCCCGTGCAACACCAGAGGAGCTACAGGTGCGTTGCCGGCCTTTGAGGTGCAGATAGACGCTTTTTGAAGGTACCCATATCGTACCGACCTGGAAATACTGCCGCGGGTGAACCCTTCCACAGTTCGGTGGCGCGTGGAAGGAAATTTCTACGAAACCGCACAGTAGTGGAGTGCCACATATCCAGATGGTGTGGATGATATTTAAGTTTGTGACGTGCTGTGCGGTTAGAAAATTCGGCGGCAGGTAACAGGTCAAACAGTTCCTCAGAACACTCACCATGATAAATGCGATAGAGAACGCACAGCGAGGAGACGTCTCTACGCAGAGCCAAAGTGTCAAGCCTTTCACAGCTTACTGGGTCCTTAATGATTCGAACAGCTCTACGTTGTATGCGATCAAATGGGTCTAGCTGATACTGGGCGCACCAGCCCAGAGATGAGAACAGTACGCCATGTGTGGCCGAACCTGGGCCCTATATAGGGCCAATCGGTGTTTTGGCGTGAAGTACCATATAGTATATGATATATTTATTGAATTTGGCGGATAGTGGGGAACGGAGTACTAGGTTCCCTAGGTTCCCTAGGTACCACTAGGTTCCTTCCGCCTAACCTGCTGTGTGACGCTGTTTTTTATATACAGACGACAGACTGACAACAAAGTAAACCTGTAAAAAGTTCCGTTATTTTCCTTTTGAGATGCGGACCCCTAAAAATGAGCCGTTTAGCGTCCAATATATGGTCATATTACTTGCGCATAATATGATATAGCATGAAATTGAAGCTCAGAAATTTAATCGTGTTCTTGGCCTTGACACGCAACGATCCCGCGATATGTTACAACTCGTAATTAGAATTGAAATTTCACACGGTAAATGCATTCTTATTTTGTAATATTTTAAAAAAAAAAATGTTATGCATATTCAATTATAGCATGCGCGGAGGCACAAAGTGTGAGGTAACTGTAAATAGGACAGGCTGTGGGTTCCATTCCCGCTCAAGGAAATGAAATGTTTTCTTTATTTATTTTCTCTGGTGTCGAGGCAAAGCAGAGGGTTGATTTCCGTCGCAATGCTTCTAGAGTTCAGCGGAAAATTGGGAACGGAACGTCTTAAATAATAATAATATTAAATAATCATTATGAATTGAGTATAAAGACTTTTACTTTCTTTTAGAACTCGAGACTAAAATTAGTATAGGAGTTTTTTTTTCGTTTCACTGCATTCTGCACTTAGAGCACAGTTGATAAAGGGAACCTAGTGTTAAGACACTTTTTTCCCGTTTAGCTATATAACTGTATTTTAGAGATACAACTTCCCAGTTGCGTCAGGGTGGCGTTTATTTTATAATTTTTATACAGTCTGCTCATGTACTAACTTTCTATTTAATTCCTTTGGTATTTAGATACTCTAAGTTTTTATGCAACAACATAGCTTCAGTAAAATTCCTATGAGATTATTAAATATTGACACGATGAAAATTCCTTAATTGATTTTTAATATCTCTGATAAACAACAGAATTTGTCAGTTATATCAGCACCAGTATACTCTTGGGGTTCCGTTCCTCAAATAGTAAAAACGGAACTGATGGTGAAGGTGGGTAACAGAGGGTCTTAACACTAGGTTTTCCTCTGTCTACCCCGCTCATGCGGGATACAGCGTGAAGTTGAATATATATATATATATATAGACACGATTCTTTTTCGAGGGCTCTAGCTAATAATCCAATAATTTAATACGGTAATATTACATAAAACAGATAGGTACTTGTTTCAAATCGGAAGGTTAAATCATTCTCATAAACGTATGCTGAAAATGAATCAGTTTAATTATATCCATTATAAATGAAAGCGTGGCCTCACTTTGTATCCTCGAGTTTCTTTCCGTACTCAATGCTGGGTTTAAATTAAAAAATTTAATAAAAAATCTATGTCATTCGAGAAAGAGACCTATAAAAACAACAGGGTCTAAATGTCTTATTTTTTTTAGACATTTAGATTTTTCTTTTTTTTTATTTACATTTCGGGATTAACAAAGTTATTTGTCATTTTTTTTGTTGCCACAGCTCCCATATTAGTAATATTCTTTATATCGAACTTGGCTTCCATTTGCAGAATATATTTGTAATATTAGTTAAAATATTCGTTGATATATTAGCAACTCTTTATAAAGGTACCGTCTAAAATAGACTTACTAAGGTATATATTAGTTTTAGATCTAAAAATTTTTTTTATTTAAAAACTTTTCCAATCGTCTTTGTTATTATATATCTACTATTACTTGTCTTTCTTTACATAATAAGTACTCCGGAAATGACTTAACGCCTATATTGAAACTGGAACGAAATTATAAACACCTCTTTTTTACAGTTCAAGCCATGTTAGAATTTCTTTAACGTCACCGCAGTCAGTTATTCAATATCTGAATGAAAGTAATTCCATTTAATATAAATGATATTACTTACGCTTAAATAATAGTAGTAGTAATTTTTCAAAGGTTTCCAGATTTTCTGTAGAACTTGGCTTTAAAAATTAAGGCCATTTTGTCAGAGACAGAGAGAGAGAGAAAGAAATAAGATTTTCCATAAAATACAACCTGTTATATCTTTAGTTTATTTACGTTATTACTAATAACGTTATTTTAATAACGTTATTTTAATTATTTTAATACTAATTAAACTAACTGTAATATTTCCCCGAGTGGGGATCGAACTCACAAACAGTCGCGTTTACAGTCGCACACTTGTGCCCCTGCGCCGCTACTGGCCTTACTACTATATAAAATTCGTAAAAAGAAACAGTGAAAGTAACTCAAGGTCAACCAAGTAGAAGTTCACATTCATTATGAAACCACTTTATATGAATGTATACGAACGAGTATGTCAAAATAACATTCGAGTAAATATCATATATTTTTAACACCAGCAATAGCGGTCGGTGATTTAGTAAATTTTAACCGACTATGACGATAAATATAGTGGTAATGTTTAATATGTGTTTTGTTTTAATTTTTGTGAAATTATTTGACAGATTATATCTATTGTATGGAAATTATTGGAATTATATTTTAAGAGATGTTAAATATTTTAAGTAAGGTAGTCGGCCTAGTGTTAAGACACTGGGTCACGTCTGCGACTGCGACACTTTGTACTGAATTGCATTTTGAGTGCCGAATTTGCAATTGCACGAAGAAATGAAAATATTAATAAATAATAATTCATTCCCCCGAGTGGGAATCGAACCCACCAACGACGCGTTCCAGTCACACCTTTATATAACCTTTAAAGAAATATACCTTTTAATGCGCTCATTAGGATAAGATGCATAAGAATTCTTTGTTTTTTTTGACAACGCCAAAAAAATTGTACTTTTCCAAAGAACTATTGAAGATATTTGGTTAACAGTTCCGCATGAACGAAAAACTCCTTACATAATTTTAGTTTCATTCAATCATTATTATGTTTTTTGTTTTTCACGCGGTTCTTTTGTATTCCGATAGTATTTTCTATGGCCTAGTTAACTAATTGAGCCTTGCCAGTAACAGTGTAAATCATATCTTGCATATTGTTTTAGGATAGTCAATAGCAAAAAGAATATAAAAATGTTACATTTATTTTAGCTTCACGCTGTATCCCGTACACACCAGGGTACGCACAGGGAACCTATTGTTAATACACTCCGTTTCTCATGTTCCGCCGAAAATCCAAAATCCAAAGCTGCGAAAAAATGAATTGAAAATTAGCATTTTGATAAATATTTCATTTCCTCGACTAGGGATCGAACTCACAACGCGTCGCGTTTACAGTCACACACTTGTACCTGCGGCACAACTGGATTCAAGTTGAAAAGAAAATGGCAAATGAATCCATCAAATGGCCTGCCTATTTATACATTATCTATTCTGTTAATAATACACAGCATACAAAGAAGCTTATATTCTATGGAAGATTGATTTTCTTAATTTTGTTTAAGTTTTTCTCGAATGCAATGTCTTATTCCTGTTTTCATAATAAGTAATACATTTTGTTAGGAGCGAATAAGGAGTTCTGTACGATTTTAACAGTCTTTTTGTTTTTTTTTTTTAGTTTCACGCTGTTCATATGTAGGCATATATGTAGGATACCAGCAAGTCATGAAAATAATAAATATTTCATTTTCTCGAGTGGGTATAAATATGCAAAATAGTAGAAAAAATAATTGTTTATGAACTATTGTTTGGAAACGTAGCGTAACCTAACCTCACCACGGTAACAAGTGAACGTGAAAAACGTGAAAGATTATTTCTGTTGCAATCTAATACTAATACTTTAATGTCAGCTGCTTTATTTTATAGATAATTTATAAACCGCTCTCAAGTCTGATATCAGATTGAGACGTTATTTTCATTCATAAATTACATACGAATTGAAATGGCATCTCAAGTTCGATCTCAGCCATAATTTTTTTTCCGTTTTAATGCGTTATTATATTCTCATAAAAAGCTAATGTGTGTGTGCGTGTGTATTCATTACAGATAACAATTAATAAATAATAATTATGTATATTGTTACAACTGTAATTTATTAGTAGATAATAATTTCGTCGTTATAATTACTTTATGCGAGTTAATTAATATTTATTTAATAATCAAATTTTAGTAATTTTTTTGTTGTTAATTTTAAAAACAATAGCTGGTTACTATTTTTAATATTAAGTGTTTCCTTTTTGTTTGTTCATTTCAATTACTCCGGTATTTTTTTTATTTTAAGATTTTTATTTCCCTTTCTTATGTATATTTATTATTCTTTTTCGATTTATTTTAATTAATTAAGCTTATATTTTCTTACTACTCCTTTTGAATACTGTTAATTTTATAAATATGTTGAATAATCGTATAGTTCAATCGGGCGAAGCCGCGTAGACCCGCTGAAATATGTCTTCGCCTATGTTTCATTTGTATGTAAATAGAAATGGCAAATTTCTTTATAGTAGTTTTATTTTATCTTTACGTTTTTATCCAAATATAACATGGTAGGTAAAGGGAACCTGGGAACCTAATGTATAACCTAATGGGAACATGACACTATATGTGACACCATATTACCACGGTACCATCTCTTTGATCTATTTTAGCTACATTGACTATTTAAAGAAATATATAAATTAGATAGATTTCTAAATAGATTTCTTAGAGGTTATGTAAATATGTATATAAATATGATATTTAGTTCTGCACGTATTAAGTTAACCAAATATTTGTAAAATAAACATAGAGCTGTCAAATTTCTTTAAGCATATATTATTAACCATAAGATGTTTGAGTATATTATATTTTTAATACAAATACAATGCTAATACATAAATAATAATATTAAATAAGTATATGTATTTGAATAATGGATTCGATGACCACTCGGAGAAATGAAATATTGATTTAAATTATTATTTTATTTTTTGTAGTTTTCTAATCTCAATTATGTTTAATTTACTTTAACAGTTAATATGTTAAGTATTTGTAAGATATTTGGATACGGTCCTCGGTGGGCCACTATGAATACCAAAGCTTGCTATGGCTTTACGCACGACCAGTTGTGCAACCGCCGTTTTAACTATTCGAGTGGAGGAGGTCGGTGTATCTTTAAACGTATATATGTATATTCATCCATACCTATATTATAAATAAATTCGAAAGTAACTCTGTCTGTCTGTCTGTCTTTTACGCAATCAGGGCGAAACCGCTAATTCAATTGTGATAAAATACTCATATAGAGATACTTGAGGGTCTCGGGATGAACATAGGATACCTTTTTTTATCATATTTGTAATATTTTCGATATATACCAATACATTAAAATACTTATTAATTTGACATGCAATTAATTCCGCCATATTAATAACAACCGTCGTTGCTAGGCAACGATTTGTAAAGTTTGTTGTTAGAAAACGTCATCCAAAATGAGCCTGCTTAACGCCTCTTTCTATTAAAAACTGAAAATAATTTCATAAATATATTTAATAAATATTCGTATAGTTCAAGCGGGCGTAACTGCGTTCGAGTCCACTAGTAGAATATAAATATCTTGAAGTTTATTTTTTTTAGTGTGTTATATTTAAATTCAATGGTAATAAAATAAATTGTTGGAGATATATTTTTTTATTTATTTTAATTTTTTTTTTGGGATGCAGCTGTATTATATATTTTTAGCTAATTGCGTTAATATTGATTATCGAACACTGCATCAATAGACGCCCTTTACTAGATGTCTAAAATTCGTAAAGTGTAGCTTTTAGCTTAGTAATTTTATAACTTTCTTTTATTTTCTTCGATAATTTAATATTATCGACTGTGAGGATATCGTTCCTCAGGGGTTCCTTAACAAGCGTGCGACTGTAAACTCGACGATTGTGGGTTCGATTTCGACTTGGGGGAATGAAATATTTAATATATTAAATTCTTCGCTCTACTAACCAACCAAAGCATCGAATTGAGTTCCGCCATTCAAAGTGGGGAAGGGAAGTGTTGAAATGGGAGTAATACTAGGGAGTCTCCTTATACCTCACCTGCTTTTTGCAAAAAAACGACAAATATTGTTGCATATAAAATTACAGCTATCAAAGCAAATTTATTGATATATCGCTTGTGTTCTACTTAGTGTTCCTTCTTTCGAAATATTTGGCTTCGTATGGCATGTATGGGCTATAAGGACGAACGATCGCTCTTGACATACAAACATACATACATATATACTTTGACAGGCATATGCGCATATAGGTGGTGCATTTTATTAGTTAATTCGGTGGTTATCAGGTAGTAAACAAGTTATTTTAGTAAGTTTAAATTTTAATCACATAATTATGTGTTAATATACTCATGTATTAAAATATGGAAAATAATGTTTATCCAGTAGAGTTCAAGTAAAGTTTTTTTTTTTTCATTGAATGATCTTCTAAGGTCAGTCGTGGTGTAAGGGCACAGGCGTGGGGCGGTAAACGCGACAGGTAGTGGGTTCCCATTTGATGCAATTATTTTTTATTTATTTCGCTTTCGTTTATTTCGCTTTCGTAACGTAGCAAAGCGCGACGTTGAGTTTGGCCACTCCAAATGCAATGCCCCTAGAATTCGGGAGAAATTGGGGACCAGTAGTGTCTTAATGGAACGGAGTGTCTCAAGTCTCCAGAGTCCAGGTACGCAGAGGCCTTCCCTACTATATACAATATACAGCGTGAAGTTAAAAAAGGAATAGACTAGAAGAAGTAAAAGTTTTGTGGTTTTTTTTTAACTTTAGTTGAAAGGAAATCAAGTCAATTTTCATATTCATATACAACTTTGTCAAGGTTGGTTTATTGGCAACCGCGCGTAATACTTGTAAATAAATACACATTTTAAAATAAATAAACGTTTTTGCATTTTCATAAACTCATTTCATTTATATATTCTAATTTTTTTGCTTCACACTGTATCGTTCACATAACAGGGTAGGCCAGAGGGAACCTGGGACCCTAGTGCTAAGACACTCCGTTCCCATTAAGACATTTCCGTTCCTTATTTTCTGTCGGACTCAACGCCGCGCTTTGCCTCATTACCAGAGTGAAGAAATGAAAATATGAAATATTTAATTTCCTCGAGTGGAAATCGAACCCACTACCTGTCGCGATTACGTTCATAAGTTTGTGCCCCTGCGCCACGGTTGGCCTCACTATTATTTGTTGGATTTTATTAATAAATATTAATAAAAATCTGTATACTTTAACAATGTAAAGGGCAAAAGTAACAAGGTCCTGTATTAATTAAACATAAGACTTGTTCTGGATTCCAACATAGCCAATTATAATAATGCCTTGAATTGCAACTTAGTATGAAAATAATAAGTTAATTGCTCGATTATTTAATAATTTAATAATTATTATTAACTCACTGTATTTAGCAGAACCTCATTAGCTAAAATGTAATAAACCAAGGTGTTTTTTAACTTAAGCTGCATACCCTGGGGCTGGCGCATACTCTACATAGGCTGAGGGCACGTGGGAAGACATTCCGTTCCCATTAAGACACTTCAGTTCCCTATTTTACCCCGGATCTTGGAGGCCTTGCGTGTTGAGTTTTGGTAACCAAAGCGAGCAAATGAAATTATTAAATATGAAAATAAATAAGTTTACACAATTATTACAAGATAGAGTCGTATTAGAACGCAAAACCACCGAGGACGCAAAAGACCGTGCAAAGTGGAGTAGGTTGAGTAGGAGGGCAGACCCTGGCAATAGCCGGGATTAATGCCAGGAGGAAAGAAAGAGTCGTATTAAAACTCTTTATCTTGTAGGTCAGTTAAAATAATAATTTTAAATTCTTGTTAATTTCTATTATGTACAATGGGATATTCCATATACCTACTGCCAGAAAAGTTTTTATTCCTCCAAATAATTTAAATTCAGTCCAATTTAAAAAAAAAAGAAATCACTATGTAATGAATCCAAGTATAATTATTTCAAATTAATATTATTTATTTAATTAAAGTGTATACGATATATTTTGAAAACAATAAAAAATAATTGCAATATTTCTAAATAGCAATTAACATTTTGCACAAGTAATCATCTTTATAAATGTCAAAATTTCGACACGACTATAAAATTAAATTTTAGAACATTTATTAAAAAATATTGCAAATATGTAAATCAATGTTAGTGGCCGTTTTGTTGCAAAACCTCGTATTTGCACTATAATCTGTAAGCTTTTCATCATATTTAAATGTGCAGTTGCTTATGCATATCTTTGAATGTAGCTACCTAATATACACTGTGTTTTACCTCGTCTGCTATACGAGGTTAGTTTATTGCGAACGTAGTGCTACAACACTTTTTTCTCCTCTTTTCACCCGTATTCGTTGAGTGACGAAACTTAGCCTGATATATTTAACTAGCGGACGCGCGCAGCTTCGCCCGCTTATTTGTATCCTTAGGGGTGAATTCTAATAAACTATGAAACACGTGTTCCATAAAATATTTTTAAGTGTCTCAATTTCAAATCTTCTAAAAATCAGTGGAGATCTAGAGACTTTTCCATACCAATTTTCAAACCCTTATTATTATTAACCTAGGGGATGAATTAAAATAAACCACGAATCATGTGTTAATGAAATATTTTTAAGAGTCTAAGTTTCGCATTTTATGAAAATCGGTGGCGATTCAAAGATTTTTCCATACAAACTTTCTACTTTAAAAAACCGTGAAACATGTGTTCAATTAAATATTTATAAGAGTCTGAATTTACAATTTTCATTTACAAAAGTCGGTGCCGATTTAAAAAAAAATCTATACAAAATTTCAACCCCCTATTTCACCCCTTTAGGGTTCAATATTTTTAAAATTTATATATATACTAGCGGTCAGCCCGCGGCTTCGCCTGCGTGAACTACATTACTATTAATTTCTGTCTCCATGAGTACCTACGTCCTATAAGTGACGTCTATGCAAAATTTGAGACTCCTAGCATTTGTAGTAACGAAGTTTCATACAAACTTTCAACCCCAAAAACAAACCCTTAGAAGTCGAATATTGCAAATACCCGTCTTAGCGAGCACCTACGTCCTATAAATAACTCCTATGCAAAATTTTAGATTCCTAGCACATGTAGCTTCTGAGATTTCGTGATGAGTGAGTGACCTTTGGATTTTATATATATAATATATAATATATATATATATATAATATATATATATATATATATATATATTATGTAGGCACTATTAATTGCACACTGTATTAACTACAATATTACTTTAAGCTTAATATTGTGTGAAAGCTCACTTAAAACAAACGAGCGCAAATTATTACAAAATTTACACCTTTAGAAGTACAACAAATATTAAGAATAGAAAAAAAAACAATATAAATATAGTTTAGAAATTCAGTTACCTGAACCACAGGCAACAAATTGTCTCACTATCACTAAAAAACACAAATCACAACACTAGCGTCAGCCACTCGTTATACAACTGCTGTATCTGCGCGCGCGCAGCCGCGCTCGGACCTCTACACCAGTTCGCAGTGAGAGGTCAATGTTAATGAAATACTTGTTACTTGTATGCGGTTTGCTAATAGCTTTTGGGGTTTTTATGGGATTTTTAAGGGGTCGGGGGTTAATAATTTATATAGTAAAAATATTCATATGAATGATTATTTATGTTATTATTTTTGTTATCGTCAATTATATGTACTCGTATGAATCTTAAGATGTTCTTCATTTTGCTTTGTTGGAAGATTTTTTTGTTGTAAGGTTCCCAGAGAGAAGGTGGCTTGTTCGACATGTGATAGTGTGTAATAATATATAAATTATGCTTTGTTTATTTCATTTCTTTTTATATTAAATATATATTTAATCGTTAATGTACTTATTGTGTTAACTTTTTTATACTACTTCCTAAATTACACGTTCTAGTTTGTTAGCTTTTGCTACAGTTCCGCTCTTTAAACAAAGTTCATAGAAAGAGTCATTCTCAAGTATCAAATATTTCTTATTAATTTTATAGTTTATTTTAATTTCTTTCTTGTTTACTTTATAATATCATAAAAAACACTGATATTAATAACACTAAAAAGTTATAAAAAAATAAATGACTATATTATTTATAATTGTGACTAAAACATTTCTCTTAAAGTCAATTCATTCTTCACCAATGTTTACTTTTAAAATTATTTGTAGGCTTTTTTATTTGCCAATAGCAGTAACTAGTATTATAATATAAAACATTTTTTTTACAAATTAAGTAAGAATATAAGAGAATATGTTTTTCTGTTGGAGAAGAAGTTGCTTAATATATCATATATAAATATTAGAGGCTACAAAGATTTAGTTAAGGCTTATTCATGACAGGAAACGGAAATGGTGACAGAGGTATTCTTTACTTTTCGTGGTTTTGACTAATTTAGTAGTTTTACGACACCAAGGGGAAACACTGACTTTTAACGTGTAGAAGTTTCTAGTTTAAAAATATTAGGAACGTAACCGCTATCCATGGGTTCAAATTTTATGCGAAGTTATATATTTTAAATATTATCTTAGTAAGTAACAAGCGTATTGGAATTGACAGGTAGCTTTATAAGAACGTATAGCTTGGTGGTCGATGCGCTTGGATGGTTTTCAAGAGATGCAGTTTAATTTTTTATACGTTTTCTCAAAATAAAAATAATTAATTATTTTATAATGTTTATCTGAATTAATTATAATAACAAATATTTGATTTATTCGACTGGGAATCGAACCTACAACCTGTGGCGTTTACAGTCACACGCTTGCACCTCTGCGCCACTCTAAATGGATGAAAAGTGATATTTTTGTATTTATTTTGCGATATATTATTAACATTTAAAGAAAAAGAGTAAAAGTTGGTTATTTCTACAGATTGCTCGGTTTGCTGTATACGTGCATACAAACGCGTACACGTTTCATTCTTGTCGTATGCAGTCGGTGCTCGTGCTCGCAGTTGTGAAATACATGTCCCGCCTGCCTTGGGGGAAATCCTTTCTTGACTCGATTTTAAATGCCCCTGCGGGTGTAAGCTTGAAATAGAAATATTAATAAAGCAATTGAAAACTAAAGATTCAGTCAATTCAGTAAAACAATTGTATAAAATAACTGTTATGGCAATTAGCAAATTTGTCGATGTAAGTACTTTAAATTGACAAAACTTTTTTTATTTATGTACCGATTGTAATTTAATGAACCCTATATGTTTTCGGAAGCTTTTCAGAATCCAATAGTGAAAACCGACTCTAAATCGGTTAAGCCGCTTCTGAGATCAGCGATAACCAAGGCACAGACAAACAGACAAAAATTTTTAAAGTCATTGTTTTGGGTTCTATTACGTTAATAAAGGTTCCCAATAATATATATTTTTTAATATCTTCCAAGTACAGACACCGACCCTCTTACGATTTTATTATAAGTATAGATATAAATATAGATTATAAGTATAGATATGACTGAAGACTTACTTGAAGGTTTTATTAGTTCTAAAAAAAGTTCTTATAAACATAAAAAATATTATAAATAAAAGCTTTCCTTTTGTTACTATAGCAAGAACTGAACAAACCATATTAGGTAATATGCAATATTATGAGAATATAAGGCACATTGAACTAATTGGTTATTATTAGTCTTTTGTTCCATTTTTGTATGGGAAAATATACAAGATTACTAGGCTTCCATTGTTTATGCAAAAACTGTTTGAATCTATCACGAGTGTTTTACTTTTCTAAGCATTCATACTATTTAATATTATACAATATATATTTATACATACATTATCTATATATATAAATTCGAAAGGTCATTCACTCATCACGAAATCTCAAAAACTACATGTGCTAGGAATCTGAAAGTTTGCATAGGAGTTATCTATAGGACGTAGGTGCTCGCTAAGACGGGAATTTGCAATATTCGACTTCTAAGGGGCTGTTTTTGGGGTAGAAAGTTTGTTTGAAACTTCGTTACTACAAATGCTAGAAGTCTCAAATTTTGCATGGACGTCATTTATAGGACGTAGGTACTCATGGAGACAGAAATTAATAATAGGGTAGTCCACGAAGGCGAAGCCGCGGGCGGGCCGCTAGTATATCTATAAAGTATAATTATAGAGGCCAGTTGTGGTGCAGGTGGAAACACGGGAACGGAAGTGTGTTAAAGGGAACAGAGTGTTGTAACACTACCTTCCCGGGTTCCCTCTGACTACTCTGCTATGTGCGTGATACAGAGTGAAGCTAAAAAAAATAGTTCGCCTCTCAACAAGCAATTCTACCAGAATTCTTCGTAAAATGATGAACGGAGTATCTTAACACTAAGCTCTCTATTACCCACTCTATGCCACATATTTAAAAAAATAAGAACAATACAGATTATTTAACATAATACAAATCGATGTCTTATACTCGTACATAATAATGTCTCTAACAAAAAACACATGTCGAATCGGAATACGAGTAAGTTTCTTAATGTTTCATTTCAAATGCGAAACTGTTGCGCCAGGTCTAACGAAACTGCGCCAAGGCCTACCCTTGTGATGTAACGGTACCCATCTCGATATGTCCGTACACCTTTTTACTTTATGTAGTGCTAATTGTTAAGTCCTAAATTCGATTTCCTAGTAAATATAATTTCAAAATAATAAAACGAGTATTTCATTGAGATATAGCCACGGTGAAAATTTTCATTTTTTTCATTTCTTCGTTCTCTAGATATGGCGGAAAGTGGGGAGCGGAGTGTCTTACCACTAGGCTCCTTTTTCGTACCCTACTACATGCGGGATACAGCGTTAAGCTGTAAAAAATATATTTCAGTGTTTTCAATAACCTATTTGGAGTTGAAGATCCGTAAAATGCTAGAACTAGGGAAACCGATAAATGAATACTCTCATACTCAGTCAAGTATACTAAAATTATATTAAAGTTCTCGTCTTCCTAATGCCAGGAAGAAGAGAGGAAAGAATAAATATTAAATATACTTTCGTTTAATTTATCGGAATTGAAAAAAAAAACGTTATACACAACCGTATTTTGTAAAAATTTTAATATATTTTAAGAAAATTGATTACAAACATAGCTTATAAAATATCGCTTATACTAAATATTGCTTAAATAATTAAATTATTGCGCATTACTATGTATTTTTTTTAATTTGCTTATCGTGCTAACCTTATGGGAGGACATATGAATGCAAATATATTTCATTCTAAGAGTATTTATTGAAAAATATTATAATTTATCTTAATTGCGAAATACAATGTACAAAATACAATGTATTTGGAGAGCGCGACCTGATGCCGTAAAAGATATGATACTTGGGAGCTCATGTCAGTCAATTAGCGGTTAACAAGCTTATTTCAAAAACGACATCTTTTTCTAATTATTTTGAAATTTATATACTGTATAATGTTTGTATAATCGTTTTTATTAATAAAATAAAATCATATTATACTTACAGTTCCTCTTTTACCTCGTAAGTTTTTTGAATTATATCAACGGATTTTTGGGCGATAACTAAAGTAGCTGCCATTGTGTTAGCTCCTGGTATAGTGGGCATGATGCTAGCATCGACAACTCTTAAGTTTTTCATCCCATGAACTAACAATTCGGAATTCACAACTGAAGTAATATCACTCGGAGAACCCATTTTTGTGCTGCCCACTGGATGATATATCGTAGTTGCCATATGCTTCATGTAACATGTCCAGTAATCATCAGTATCATATGGATGTTCCATGCAGTCAGTAATATCCATTCTTACTAATTCTATTTCCCTTTCCTTGAAAGGTGACGTTTGCTCCAGTTTATGAACAAAGTTAATAGCTTTTATAAACGTCTGTATATCCTCAGGATGTTGAAAATAATTAGCCTTTATAATGTGCTCTGATAACAGAGGTTTGGCCAAACGTACTTCTCCACGAGATTTTGGATGTAACAGCGTAGGATAAATTCCTAGAATGTCGTGTTTTTCATTCAATGATTCAATTTTATTTACTATTTCTGGTTTGTACCCTATTCCTTCTAGGTATGATCTCAATACAAAATTATCGCGCTTTGTAAAATAAGTGTAATAGAATTGGATATCTGGAAACGTAGAATTATTCGTAGTATCTATAAATCCCATATAATCTGTTACTCCGATGTTTGCAAAAGGTCCACTATTAGAAAGCATGTATTGTATTAGTAAAATGTTTATGACTTCTTTAGATACTATTGAATGCAAGTTGGTTTTAAGAAATAAAGGTAATATTATATGATCTTGTAAATTCTGGCCTACGGGCAAATCTAGGAGGCATTCAATTCCTAATTCCTCTAGCTGAGACATAGGTCCTATCCCAGATAACATTAGAATTAATGGCGTTGCAATAGATCCCGCTGATAATATAACTTCCTTTTTTGCGTAAATTTCTTTTGAAATATTTCCTTTTTGCTTTATTTTAACACCAGTTACTATATTATCGTTTGAATTTATTAACACTTTTTCTACAAGAGTATTTTTCATTATTTTTATATTGCCAGTCTTCATAAAATATGCTTTAGCAGTATTCATACGCTTGCCATTTTTAGTTAACAATCTTGCTCTTTTAGTCCCAATCAAAGCTTCGTGATTTTTATATTTATAAGATGTATAACCTAATTCCGTCCATGCATCGTCTAAAACATGATACCAATCATTTTCATAACCCGGAAAGTCCGTATCAGTTATATTAAAAAGTGATTCTTGCTCCGTAAAATAAGCTAGCAATTCATCGTAGTTCCAGCCAGGATTTCCTAATTCTTCCCATTCTGAATAATCCATTGGATGCCCTCTAAGATAAATCATTGCATTTATAGAACTTGATCCTCCGAGACCTTTGCCTTTACTCCATATACAACTATTGTTTTGAAATCCTAAGCAACTGTTTCCATCCGGGTGTACTTTGTAAAACCAATCATTTGTTGAATTTTGGTTCAAAAATAAAAATGCAGGAATCTAAAGTATAAAAGAGACAGAGATATATTGTTAATATTTTTTACATTGATTACGATTTTGATTAAAAAAAATAAATTGATTTTGATTAAAAGAAAATACCTCACTATCAATTCCAGGGTCACCTCCAGCTTCTATTAGTAATACTTTCCAAGAAGGATATAAGTTTGTTAAATAACTGGCAATCAAAGAACCGGCAGTGCCAGCCCCGACTATTATAAAATCATACGATGCTAAAGCAAAATTAAGAATTATAATAAATGTACTACGATTATAACACTATAATGTTTATACAATCGAATGAAACAGATATACCTACTTTTACATTATTGATTATAATTAATTATTATAATATTATTATAGATTATAATTAATTATTATAATTGATTATAAACAATGGTTACTGATAGATACTATGCAATACTTACCATTATCATCCTCTAAAACATTTTGCGAATGATCAGGTGGCCAACTGAAATCATCTAAGATTGTGCAGTGTGTAGCAATGATTGCAGTTACTGCATTTAGAAAGAGACCACCAGTTATTCCAGAAAATGGTAAAGGACATGTATCCGTTATATTTGCTTCTAAAGCTTCCATGGTCATAATAAATATTTTATTTATATTTGTATGGCTTAATCACATTGATTTAATTAATTATATGAAAAATAGAAACGTTTTGTTGTGCAATCAGTTATAAGTCACTGAGTATTGATTGATTCTGTGATATGTAAATATACAATATGATATATTCAATGAACAAACCTCAACATATTATATTAGTAATTCAATATTTAATCCTAGGTTACTTATTCAATTATAAGGTAGAAGTAAAACTACAGACTTTTCTTGATTTTTATTAAAATAATTTTTACTTTTAAAAAAATATAATCTTTCACAAACTAAAGTTTGGCCAATACTAAGAATACTTTATTATTAATAACTATTATTGAAACAAATCTTAAAGTTGTATTTCGTAATGCATTCCATTGTGATACAACCAAAGGCGACATTTCTTGTTATAACTGGGATGAGATCTTGCTGTAAAGTAATTAAAATTTCTATTTGTTGCTGAGATTTCCTGAGTGTCTCCACTAATATGAAATTTAGATTGCAAAATTGCATTTGTTGGACTGGCTTGCAAATTTGACTTTGTTTTGTAGTCATTCGCAGCTTTTCGATAAGGATATGGCTCTTGTGAAGTATTTTGTAAAATGTTAGTGTAGTTATCATAGTTAAAATTTAACTTATTACTGCTAGGAGGGCTTTTATAACTAGTAATTGTTTGTGGCTTTGAATTAAAATCTACATTTTCACTGCTATTATTTTGTTTCCATTTATACCGTATACTGACAGGAACTGTTTTTTTTTTAGTTTTTTCATTATTATTCGAACTCGCATAATTATTTATTGAATCTTTTGGTAAAGATGGAAATAGACTACTTATTTCTTCAAATACGTCTAAAGTTGATTTGCTTTGTCCTGCGTTTCTTAATTTATTATTGATAATAAATTCCAATTCGTCACTGGTTTGCGACAAATCTGGTATACATTTGTTGAAAGTGTAAGGTAGTTCAGCCCAATCTTCTTTTATCATATCTGCTGCTTTCTCTGCTATCATTATGATAGGGGCATTAGTATTCCCACTTACAATTGTTGGCATGATACTTCCATCAACCACTCTAAGACCGTCTACCCTGTGTACCTGAAATATAAAAATAATATACAGAAACGATAGACATCGTTTTACATACATCGCTTAGATATTATTTTATAAGTAAATCACATAAACATATAAATAATAAGGAAAAATCTTACTTTTAGTCTGGAATTAACAACTGCATATACGTCATTAGCGTGGCCCATTGCACATGTTCCAACTGGATGATAAATAGTTAAAGAATGATGACGAGCTTGACATTCCAAATGTTCATCTGACATGAGAGGATTCTTAGTACAACCAGGATTACGATTAGGATTCGGTCTGGCGTTTAGTTTTTTTAATGCAGGTTGCTTAATTAACATTTGTGCTATTCTTGCACCATCTATCTAAAATATATTATAAAACATTAAGAGCGAAGGAATAAAAACGTTAATTTTAATTTTATTCTTAATTTTTAAGCTATCAATAAGATGAATTATAATATTTGTGCTTATTAAATGCGATTAAATTAAATATTAAATACTTACCATTCTTAACATATCTTCTTTCTCTCTATAGTAATTAGGATAAATAAAAGGTGGGGAAAATGGATTAGAATCACGCAGCTTTATAAAACCCCGACTTTTCGGCCTTAACAGTAGAGGGACAATAGAAAATGAAGAATCATATAAAATATCTTCATACAATTCTGCATAAGTTTCATCTGTCAGTCCATTTGCACGTTTTCCAAACAAACCACCGTCCATATTATCTGCTGTAGGAGCAATAAATAATTGTATATCTGGATAATCTTCATCAGGATCTTGATATTGCGAATTGACGAACGCCATCGCTTCGGCTTCCATCATACTGTATAAAGGGCCTTTCTTATTAAATGCAAAATCAATTAAGCTTCCCAGTGAACTTACAGTATAAAGATTAAAACAGTATTCAGATCCGTTTGTGTAAGGATTATCGAATAGGAATGAATGCCCACCCATGGCTATGTGATCTTGTAGATTTTTCCCGACGCCAGGCAAGTGAACAATTGGATATATACCAAGGTCATCTAATTCTCTGCTGTCACCTATTCCTGAGAGCATTAACAGCTGGGGTGATTGAATGGCTCCTGCAGATATGATCACTTCTCTACTTGCCTTTACCGTATAAGATTTTCCACGTTTTGTAAACTTTACCCCATGTACCTTCTTAGATTCATCTATTAATATCTTTTCGACTAATGAATGAACAATAATATGCAAGTTTGCTCGTTTGGATGCTGGTCTGAGATATCCTTTTGCAGTACTACATCGAAGCCCATCTCGCAGGGTTGCATGAGATCTTGTAAATCCAGTTTGAAATTCACCATTAACATCTAAAATTTTATAACCTAGTTCCTCACCCGCTTCTAATATATCTTTTGTAATTGGTTGTTCGTGAGCAAAATATTCAATTGATATGGGTCCACCTACAGAATGATATGGATTATTTTGATATTCAGGTATTCTCATATCTTCAGCTTTTAAAAAGTATTTAAATATATCTTTATAAGCCCAACCTTCATTCCCAAGCATTGCCCAATTATCATAATCCTTTTTATTTCCTCGTATATAAAGCATTGCGTTTAGTGTACTAGATCCACCTAATACCTTACCCCGAGGCCATTTGCACCGTTTACCTACCATACTTAGACAATATTCCTCACTTGGTTCGGTCACAAATTGCCAATCTATTGCCGATGTCTGTAATGCAGGAAATAAAACTGGAACTTCTGATAACACATTTTCATCTTGTCCGGCCTCTATTAAAAGTACATTCCATTCAGGGTTTTCTGATAGACGGTTGGCCATAACGGATCCAGCTGATCCAGCGCCGACTATTATAAAGTCATAACATTCATATAGTTGTTCTACAGGAAAATCCCTTACTCGATGCTCTGCATCTTCTATATCCGGTCTGTACAAATGAATCGCCATCCGTAAAAATATCATAGCCCCTAATCCTGGCAATAATCCAAATAATATCCTTGTACTAGATATTATTGGCCTTAAGGATAATCCTTGAGTTGCCATGTTCACTTGATTATTTATTTTAAAAACTTAAATATATTTCACGACTTAAGCTTGTAAAGTAACACTTTCAACTAATTTTGCATTGGAAAATAAACAAATTATTGTTTATATAAAAAAGTCACGTTGTGTATTCTTTTGTACAGAGTAATTTATAACTGTATATTTACTAAAGTTTATACATATGAAACATTAAGATTAATAAAAATAATACTGTCTTTGTGAATTCATCATATTATGTAAAGTTATTCTATTATTTACAAATTGACCCTTAAAAAGTTTTTTCTCAATCTTTACTAGGTATAATTAATATAATATAACATTTTTTAATTATTACTAAAAGTTTCTATAGAAGTCTGCTCTATGTATACTTACACAATGTAGTCAGCAGATTGTTTCACATTTATTTGCGAACAGTCTTTTACTTGGAATTTAATAAGGCTTTCTATTTTACCCGACTGCTAAGGAAGGGTTATTAATATTTATTTGTTTTTTGCATTGTTGCATTGTTTCAATATTGAAAAATAATTAAAAAAAAATAAAGACGGAAATAAAAAGTAAATTTATTTGGAAGCGTTCTTTGTTTAAATTAATACTTCATAGATATCACTTAGCTTAGAATAAATTAATAAATTTAATATATATAGATATTATTTACAATAAATTTACGGTATATTTGTACATTACTTTTTTTTAGGCGTAGTATCTAGACATTCGTCGTTTTAGCCAAAACTGTTTGACCATATCACTACCTTTCTCCCCGATCATAATTATAGGAGCATTCGTGTTGCCGCTAACTAGATTTGGCATTATGCTACCATCGATAACCCTCAAACCTCTTACTCCATAAACTTTTAGTTCGTCATCAACAACAGCTTCCGGATCCCAGTATGGACCCATTTTTACAGTTCCTACAGGATGATAAATCGTACACGTGTATTGTCTTATCATGCACTCCCAGAATTGATCAGAAAATATTTTAAAATTTCTACATGCTGGGAAAATATGGTTATTAAAAACTGAAGCATGTTTTTGAAATGCCTTTGTTCTAGATACCCCAAAGGCAATTTTTACACCTTCTATCAACGTTTTAACATCCATCTCATCAGTTAAGTAGTTAGGGTAAATGTAAGGATAATCGTAGGGATTTGCACTACGCAACTGAATAAAACCTTTGCTCTTAGGGCGTAACAGCATTGGTATTATACTCCAAACGTCTACATTATTTATTGGTTGAAATACAGTGTTGTAAAATTTCTCAGTTAATCCGTGAACTTTTCTGAGTTGACCTCCACCGTCTGAATTTGTTGCTCCCGATATAAAATGAAATTCTATATCAGGAAAGTCATCTGAAGCATTCACGTATTTCGTATTAACGAAAGCTAAGCCTTCGACACCACCCATGATTGTTAAAGGACCTTCGCCCATAACAGCGTATTCCATTAAAGTGCTCACGGTGTGTAGTCTATTTTCTATTATAGAGATAGGTTTGTTGATCATAAATGCTAAGCCACCCAGACCAATATGATCTTGCATGTTCTTACCTACTTGGAGATTTTGAATCAATGGGATGCGATGTTTTGCTAGTTCATCTGTGGGACCTATGCCTGATAATAAAAGTAGCTGAGCAGAATTAATAGTACCACCAGATACAATGACTTCTTTACGAGCTCTTATTCTATATACCATTTTGTTCTTGATAAATTCGACTCCAAAAGCTACTCTTGTTCTCGGGTCTATCATCACTTTTGTTGCATATGAGTTCATTGAAATGTGAAGATTCTTACGATCTTTTGCAGGTCGCAAAAAAGCTTTTGAGGTTGAACATCTACTTCCACGTCTTAAGGTTCCTTGAGCTACCATAAATCCAGTTTGATTTTCACCATTTATATCCCTGTTAAGATACCCCATCTCTAGACCAGCGTCTATAAAACTTGACACAAGTGGTGTTCTGTATGGAGCTTCAGATACAGTTAAATAGCCTCCAGTGCTGTGATATGGTGTGTTTGCGAGATATGGATTTTGATTATCTTCAGATTTTTTAAAATAATATAATACGTCCTTATATCCCCATCCCTTGTTTCCCTGAGATTCCCAAATATCATAGTCTTTTTTATTTCCTCTTAAGTACAACATATAGTTAAGAACAGAACTTCCGCCTAAAACTTTTCCACGTGGCCAGTTGCAGCGACCTTCATCCATTGCTGTAAAAATAGAGAGGTTAACTTATAATATTTAAAGAAATATACGACTAAACTAAAAGTGAAAAGTGTAAATAATAATATTTAAAAAATATCAGCTTCATCTTTCACGCTGCGTCCCGCACACAACAAAGTAGGCAGAGGAAACCTAGTGTTAAGACACTCCGTTCCATACTTTATGCTATTTTTTTTCCATAGCGGGTTGAGTGATGGAACTCAACGCCGGGCATTTGCTTTGATGCAAGAGCCAAGAAATGAAAATATTAATAAATAATAATTAATTCCCTTGAGTGATGATCGCACCGACAACCAGTCGCGTTGTATTTGTTGTAATGTAAGTAATCATGTTATTTTATTAGTGAAATACATACTACTATTATATCTCTAATTATTTTGTTCATATTATGGGTATTCATGGTTGACTGTAGTCTGTACTCTACAAAAACAATGATGAATAAAATTCACTAAAAAGGTATTTTTTAATGTTTTTGTTATTAGGACTAGGATTTTGTTATTAGGTTATTTGTCCTACATATAATATATTAGTAGACATTTTAAAATCTTCCTACGTACCTAGACAGCTGGTTCCTTGAGGTTCTGTCTTATATTTCCAATCTAATTTACTGAGCTGTAAGTATCCCGCTAGTAAAGGCACATCTGATATTTCCGTTTCATCCCCACCGGCCTCCAAAAGAAGCACTTTCCAATACCCGATTTCAGAAAGTCTGTTGGCGACGACCGCGCCTGCAATTATATATTTGCAAATATGAAATAAGGTGATTTGCAATGGGTTTTAAAATATTTTTTTATATAAGTAAGTTTCTTTGTATTTTATAGAGATTGACAGTGAAATTAATGTCTTTGAGTCCATCCAGTCCATAAATAGCTCCATTGTTCGCTTTTGGATTGCTTAATGACATTCCTTCAAATTCTAACGCTATTCGCTTCACTTGAGAATTAAGACCAGGAATTAGAAAAAAATGTATTTTAATATAATAATATTTATAATTATAAATCACAAACATTATAGTTTTGTTATTTATTTCTACTTGACGTACACATACACAAAAGCTAGTACCTACTAACCAGCTGATCCAGCACCAACTATAATGAAGTCATATTCGGGTAGCATCTTGAAGTCTGGGATATCAGTCGGCCTTCCTTCAGGGTCGGTCTGATCGAATTGATAATACGCTATAGCTGCCACCAGCATCGGGATGAACCAGGCCACCTAAAATTTTACAAATTACTATTAATTAAAATTAAGCGTAGAAATCATATAATATTTTTTAGTAGGTGTTGGAAATTGTTTATATTTCAATTACATAATTTCATTTTAATATTTTTGAAAATGAAAAGCGGAGGAAATAAAATGGGTGAAGGGTTTATATGAAATTGTTAAAATTTTATAGGAAAAGTTGGGTCTTTTACTTAGTTTCTTATAAAATTATGATCTTATTAATATAATAATACATCTAGAAAGTATGCCCGGTACTATACCTGCGTACCTGCAGCGGCGATGGCCGTGCCCGATATTACGTCGGCAGCCACGTTTACTATCGCGCTCATTTTCTTCTGGAACATTCGAAAAATTGTATAATTATATTAAGTTTTTTAAAATTCACGATGTACCCCGCATCTAGTAGGGTAGGCAGAGGGAACCTAGTGTTGAGACACTCCACCCACTTTTTCGAATTTTCGAAACATTGTGTGTTGCTCGCTCTTGTCTTGGTATCAGGGCGAATTAGTGAAAATATTTATAAAAAAATAATTAATTCCTCCGAGTGGTTATCGAACCTACGAACGTCGCGTTAAAGGCACACGCTTGTGCCCCTGCGCCATGGAGGCCTCGTTGATGATAAACGATCTCGCACGCATCGCATCGCAAATCTTTTTTTTAAATTTAAAAACAATCATTTAATTTAATTTCTCTACTTCCTTTTAACTTTATAAATATACACACCTACCTACGCTTATATGAATAGAATAAATGAATCCTATTTTGTATTACATTCATTGTACGCGTGCTTTATTTCCAATGCAAATTATTTCCACATAGCCAAATAAGACTAAATTCCGTAATAAGATTTATGAAACATTTGAATTATTATGTCAGTATATATTTAGTTCTTATTGGTAGCGAATTATTAACCAATGCACCAACGTGTCAGTCAAGAATTATAAATAGACTAGCGGACGCGCGCAGCTTCGCTTGCGTATTTAGGGGTGAATTCTAATAACCCATGAAACATGTGTTCGATTAAATATTTTTAAGAGTCTAAATTTCAAATTTTATAAAAATCGGTGCCGATTAAAATTTTTTTCCATACAAACTTTGAACCCCTATTTTACCCCTTTAGGGTTAAAATTTTTCAAAATTCCTTCTTAGTGGATGTCCAGAGTACGAAAGTAAACATCTGTCCAAATGTCACGTTTCTACGCACAGCGGTTACGGCTGTGCGTGCGTCTTACCTCAGTCAGTGAGGACAAGTCCTATTATATATATAGATTAGTGAAGAATAATAATTAGGAATAGTCAAGAATTAAGGAGGTTATCGAATAGAAATTACAGTCTACGTTATTTTCGTTTGTTATCAAGACGACGGTTGTTGGACGTTATGACGGTTGTGCTTTCGATCCTCACTAAATAAGTGACGGGCGGTGTTGAGTTCCGCCAATCAACACGAAATCCGTTAAAATGTTGGCGGAAAGTGAGTCTGCTTACCCCAAAAATAGTTTAAATAATGTCTTCTAATTCTTTTGCTTTTGTAATATTTTTATTATGACAACTGATGGTTAAGTCTTTATGAATCATTTTTGTGAGTCACTAAAAAATCTTAACTTTTACTCCTAAATCCTCTCGCAGGTAAATGTCATAAAAAACTATATGATTTCATCATATTTCGATATATAATAATATTAAAATAATAATACTTTTATCATTTTGAAAAATATAGCAAAAGAAGACTAAAATTTTAAATGAATTATTAAAAAAATATAAAATGAGAGTACTTTTCGTTCAAATAAAGACATTGCATCTTAAATATCAAACCTTAATGCTTGCCTTATCGGAGGAGGAAAAGTTTTTTTTTTAAATATAATAATTGAAGCTAATAGATAAATCGTCCAGCAAATTAAATTAAATGCTATTTCTTTTGTCTTAACTGTGATATTGTCAAGATATTAAAATATGCAGATAATTTTGTCAAAATTATATTCTTCTAATCGGAAGTGAGATTGAAGAATGCGGGCTTCACGCTCGACCACGCAGGACTATGACGCAAGCGGCGCGGTACCGTTACGAACCGCGTCAGTTCAATATAATATGCAATACACTACTTTTTGTGACACACTTTAACCAAGTGTTTAACGTACGAAATATATTGTCTTTTTTTTTTTTTGTTAAGTTCTTTCACTTTGGAACCGAATGCGGATGTTTTTCGACAATTCACTATATTTATTAAGGATTTATTTAAATGCAAATTTAAGAATTATGAGCTTAGAAATATTTAATAGCTGAATGACAAATGTTGGTTCGGTGTTGATAAAAACAATAAGTTAAGTCTCTATATTTAATATTTTATTTTAATTTGGCTCTAACAATCTTGGAAATATTTTAAATAAATGTGTACCTAATTTATTAGGAATGCCGTTGTAGCGCAGGGACACACGCGTGTAGGTGTAGGTTTTGTTCCCTCTATTCTATTCGATTCCCTCAATCTGGCCTAAAAAACGGACATAACGTTGCAATGTCCTCCAGAATTGGGCGGGAAGTGAGGAACAGAAGTTTAATTATCGGACCGAAGTGTCAACAAGGGATTCCCAAGTGCCTTCTGCCTAGGTAAATAGGTCAAGACACTCTGCTTTTAGACCAAATTCTAGATATTGCACTTTACAATCAGACACTACCTCACTTAGCCACGCTGACCTGAATGTAGTATGGCCTGTAGGTATTTAAAAAACAAAACAGAGAAAAATTGGTGGATGACAGCGATGGTAGTCTTGTCTCTAACTGTTTATAATTTGAAGGAGATAACCGATTCAAATCCGAACTAAGAGCAATTGTCCCAATACGTTCCAAACATCTAATAGAAAGTGAATCTTGGCCTATAATAGCTCGCAACGCTATGCTTGTGTGCGCGCTTTATTTTTATGTGTCTGTGGTGTGTGTGTGTGTGTGTGTGTGTGTGTGTGTGTTCCCATCTGGAATACTAAATTGTTCCGGTGAAATCTGGAGTTATGTAAGGAAGCCTATATTTGTATGTATGTACAGTATTAGCATATATATGTTGATAATACATATAATAGAATAAATATGTGCAAGTAAGCACTAACTACCTGCAGACAGCAGGGTAGGCAGCGGGAACGTAATGCTAAGAGAACCTTGTGTTCCTCATTTTCCGCCGAATCAACGGAACTCACCGCTGCGCTTTGCCTTGACACCACAACGAAGAAATGAAAATATATATTTAAATAAATGTTTCATTGCCTCGAGTGGGATTGAACCCACAACCAGTAATGCTTACGGCCACACACATGTGCCCCAGCACTATGACTTTCCTTGTTACTACAGATAAACTATAAAATTATAATATTACTTCTAGTTGTTACAATAATTATGTTAAATAGTCAAAGTATTTTATGTAAAGTAGGCATACTGACATTTTTTTGTATTTAACTCACATAATGCAGAAATGTAATGATTGGACATATCCTTATATAACATTACTAATAAGTGATAGAGTTCAAAATCAATTTTTGACTTTTAGTTTTTAAGTTTAACCTATGAATAGATAAACAATATATTTAGCTACTTTTTAAATAAATAAAATTGGAAAATCGCGTGTTATTTTAGAAAAGGTAACAAAATGGAAGTTTGAATCGTGAAAAATGTAAAATATAAAAAAAAAGTAATTCACATCATTTTCCTTATAATGTTGGTGTGGCGTGTCGAGCAATCATATATCTACTTATAGTTAAATTTCGATTGTAAATATAGACATGATATTTTAAGAATATTTTAAGAAATATTTTATATCTTTATGTTCTAACGCGCAATGGCCAGGATCTCTCTGTCTTCTTATTTTTTTTATGTTTTACACTGTATGACAGAGTAGACAGAGCAAGCCTCCGCTCTCCATTTTCTTGTAACACGTTACAAATATTATTACCATTTGAACTGACAACTCTAGGGTTTTAATGGGAACGAAGTGTCTTCACACTAGGTTTCCAGGTTCCCTCTTATGCTTATGCTATGTGCGGGGTACGGCGTGAAGTCAAAAAAAAACCACTGTCTATGTAGTCAAGTAAGTTTATAATAAGTCTAGTTATACAGTTAAACTAGTTTACTAGCAATGTTGTTTACGGTAAACACTTACCAATGCCCTATGCTTTCACTTTCAAATAAAAATAGACACTACATAGCAAAAACTTTGTTACACTCGATAAATAACAAATATTAACTTTTCATTTCATAAAAAATATATATTTGTATATAATATCACTTTTTTTTTAAATATATCGTTAATTATTTTCCGATATTTCACAACTGTCGATGTCTTTTGAAGAGATTGGCAAGTAGTGGAACGTCGTCGGTTAACGGTTTGCGAGCACTTTCTTTGAACGTCTGAACGCGACTCCTGCACAGATTGCCCGTTATGTGCAGTGAAATGGGGGGAAATGTCGTTTTACTTGAGGAAGTATTATTATATTATATATTATAGATGTTATTAAATTTATTTTCTTATGTAATATTGGTATGAAGTTGTGTGAAATATTATATTCTATTAAATAAAGTGTCTATGTAGATTATGTAAATTATTTATATTTTATTTAGCTTTACACTGTATTTCGTATATGGTAGGATATGTGGGAATCTAGTGTTAAGACACTCCGTTTTCCACTTCCCGTCGAATTTTCGATTCATGTTGAATTAGTTTATAATACATACTGGTTATAATATAGTTTATATTTTCTAGTATATTGTTTAAAAACATTAACGGAATCCTGCTTATATTGTTTTTGTTTATCTACAGTAGATTTCAATTTCAAGATACTGCACACAAACTACTTCCGCGTTCCTGTTCTGGTTTTCTTTTAAGGAACAGTACCTACGTGATAGTTGTCATGTAAACGGTGTGTTTAAACATGCTTGAAATTTAAAATCGAATTTGAAAAATATATATATATATATATATTGAGGCCAGTCCTGGCGTTGGGGCACAAGCGTAATATAGGCACATAGCAGAGTAGGTCACGGGGACCTGGAAACCTAGTGTTAAGACACTCCGTTCCCATTAAGACACTTCCCTTCCTCACTTTCCGCCGAATATTGGAAGTCGCTTTGTCTTGTTACCAAAGCGAGGAAAAAAATATCAAATAGTTTTTCCCCGAATGGGAATCGAACCCACAACCGTTGAGTTTACAGTATAGTTCCACTGTGTCATGACGATTACAAATTAGAGTTAAGTGCTTTAAAAGAAATGGTAATATTAACAGTAATAGAAAATTCAATTACTCCGAAAGCAATTTACTTATTATGGTTAAAGAAAGCTAAATAAGCAAAATGCACTGTTATAACTTTTCGTGTACTCTGACTTACGCAAATTAAATTGAATTGAATTGAATTGAATTGAATTGAATTGAATTGAATTGAATTAAATTAAATTAAATTAAATTAAATTAGCTTCACGCTGCATCCCGCACACAGCAGGGTAGGCAGAGGGAACCTAGAACCGAATTCTGGAGGCAACACGCAATACCGTGAAACTTCGGTAGAAAGAATAGAACTGAGTGTCTTAAGACTAGGTTCTCTTAGCCTACACTGCTTAATTAAAGCCAAACAAAAATAAAAATAACACTATTTTTTATATAATGCTATTAATATCGTTGTTGATTAACTTTCTATTAGTACTTTTTCTGTTTCTTTTTTTGTAATAACTTTATTGCCCATGTTGGTAAATATTGCATTGATAATATTAATAAGATTAAAATATTTGCTTTTTTTATATAATTATAATTATAATAATAATCATTACCTTACAATTTCCAGGTGGCTGCTGCGGCTCTACACAGAAACGAACGATAGTTGGTGGATGGGCGTGGGCTTGGTGGCTCGTCACCGATGTGCAGCGTATTTCCCTTGAGGTCTGTGAATATATAGAATTTATATGAAATATCCTATACATATCTACGTGAAGCCGTGAGCCAGTAACGCGACGGTTGTTAGTTCAATTTAAAGTTGGAGAAATGAATTATTATTATTTAATGTTTTCATTTTTTCACTCTAGAAACAAAAAAGAAAGTGGACGGAAAGTGTGGAACAGATTGGCTTAACATTAGGTTCCCTCTGCGTACCCTGCATTGCGGCGTTGAAAAATATACACATACATATTTTCTTCATTCACCTTTCTTAAATCTGTATTTTTGTAAAATTTTTCATTAACTATGTAATAATACATATTATTACTAAAAAGGTAGCTTTACCAAGTTAATAACCTCATAAGGCTGTAAATAACCTCATATTTTTTTAGGTTATGACACTTAACCCAATGTGCGAATACGTTGAAACTGCCCAAGGAGTGCCTTTGACGGTCACCGGAGTAGCGCAATGCAAGATCATGAACGAAGACGAACTCCTCACGACGGCCTGCGAACAGTTTCTTGGCAAATCCGTCAAAGAGATTAAGATGACCGTTCTGCAGACCCTCGAGGGTCATTTGCGTGCAATATTGGGTGAGTACTTTTTGAATTATTTACACCAGAATCGTTTTTTCATGAAAAATGTTTTCTAGTACAGGTTCTTGTGAGTAAATTGTTTTTGAATGTGGCATAAGGAGTTAACTTCCGTCAACTCCTGGAGATAGATAGGCCTCTCCAACGCCACACCAGGTGCTTTGGGTATTTCGTTACCCCATCTTGCTGCAGCTCCTCCATTCTTCAGAACGCGTTTTATCGAATATAATACATTATTTTACATATTTTTTTTTGTTAAATGTATAGTAGCTACTCCATCTAGTGTCATATAGCGCAAGTTACTTGATATCAGCGCTATAGCGACATCTGCGTGCAGATGATAAAATCACAAACATCGTGAGGTGGTAGGGACCACATGACCTTGAAGTTATTCATGTTAAAGAAACATAGAGATCGTGTTTTATATGGAATGGTTTGTTTTCTTTAGTGTATTGTTCTCTTTATTACAATTTATTTTTGAAATATGAAAGCCAATTAAAAATTAAAACTAATATTGTTTTAGTTTTGCGATATTTAGATAAATATCAGAATTAAGATACCCGCTCCCCACTTTTTCCGGTGAAACCTGGTGTTGAATGGCGGATTTCAACACCACACTTTTGTCTCGACACCAAAATGAAGAAATAAAAATTTAAAATATTTCATTTCCTCGGAGTGGAGTGGGAATCGAACCCCTGTGAACAACCTGTGGTATTTACAGCTAAAAAAAATTTTGCTATTAAAAATTTCTTGTTACATTTCATGCACATTTATTTAGATTATTAATTTATTGCAACATTAAATTAACTATGTTTAAAGCACAAAAGGCGTTTGTCATGCACCAAAACCTCATGACTGTGACATACTAAAATACAAGTTAAAATCGTCCAAGTAAAAGTCGTTCTAAAAGCAGTCGTACTTGACCTCAAGCCGGTCAACGATCCGTGTTACATTTTGCATCGAGACCTGCTTCCTGAGCATGCTAAAATGTTCCATTTAGAATATTTTTTATCATCACGCTGTATCCCGCACACAGCATAAAGAATTCAAGTGTTAAAACACTCCGTTTTCCATTTTGTGTCGATTTCTGGAGACATTATATGTTGAGTAGCGGAACTCGAGACCAGAGCGAAGAAAATGAAAATATTAAATACTTAATTTCCTTGAGTGGGAATCGAACTCACAACCTGTCACGTTTACATTCGCACTTTGTTCCCCTGCGTCACAACTGGCCTCGATTTTACAATAATACATTTGATTATTTTGATTCTTATATACGCCGGCGTTGTATTCGGAAGTTATTTTATGATTCGGAATATGCACGTTTTTCCGTTAGTTAACAGATAATTATTTCCTAAGTATAATGCTTCCTTCATCAAGCGCCAACCATTCTGGTACTTGATGAGGGAGGCTTACGTTCAGCAGTGGGCGGCGATAGGCTGATGAAAAAAGTATAATGCGAAGTTGATGCGAGCGAGGTCAATGACAGCGGACGAGGCGAAAGAGGTATGTAAAGACCATAGCCTTTGGCGCTCCGCCCTCTCTGACTACCCCGCTATGGGATAAAACGTGAAATCCCCCGAGTGGGAATCGAACAAGCTACTAACAACAAAGCAAGCAACCCAAAACAGTGATATTTCATATTTCAATGTCAAGAACATTTATTAACCAATAATTACCAAAACCTCCAGCCTTGCGTAATATCGATAAATACTTCAATTATTAATGTTAGCCACGTATTAGATGAAATATCGATTTTCGTGAGGGTCCCGTAGCAAAGCCTTATACTTTGAAGCTAACGCAATATTTTGTAAAGGTTGTATTTCTCGTGAGTTGTAGGTATTATAGAAATATTCGTGGCGCAGAGAATGTGAGTTCGACTCCCACTCGTGGAAACTACATATTTTCGGTTCTTTGCTAGGATAAAGGCAGCGTTTCACCGTTTAACACGCAATACTTCTAGAATTCAGCAGAAAATGAAGGACGGAGTGTCTTAGCAAGAGGTTGCTCTGCCTAGCCCGCTATGTGCAGGATAGAGCGTGACCCAGAAAAAAGTGAGCACCTATGACTATTGATTAAAAGCTTCAATATATTCAATACATTAGCCACTAGCTAGGTACACTCATATATCTGACTGCGTGAGATGATAGTTTAAATCCCACATGGGATATCCCATTCTCATTTTGAGGATATACGAGTATTTGTTTAATACTGCTTTGTTCTAATGGTCTGATCGGTAGATTCCTTTCCCAGTTGTGTGCGGGATACAGCGTGAAACTGAAAAAAAAAGGGTTTCGCCTCAGATTGACATCACATACACTATCTGTGCATCTGTGTGTGTGTGTGTGTGTGTGTGAGTGTATTCTCACACAAATGCAAAACTCAGCTAACGTCTTGTAAATTGTAGATGTAAATCATTTAAGTAACAAGAATTAGAATGTTAATTTTATAAAAACAATGGAACTGGCTTCGCAGCGATAGAAGGATTATCTAGGGGTTAAGATTTTCTTAACTCAGCACAGAGCAGAAATAAATTTAAAATAACAACAGTTTTTAGGGTATTTTGTATCGTATATATACATAGATGTATCTACATATATTTTTATCACCGTAAAATGCTCGAATTTGGGTGATAATCGGAGAACGTAGTGTCTTGTCGCTATATTATCTCTGCCTAACCTTAATAAATATTCTGATGAGAAGAGTGAATCTCTATACCTTAAAAAATCGTGAATCTAAGATAATATATTAAGAGCTTGACATTGTCTTAATATGAAAGATAAGCTTCAGGCTCAATTGAATATAATGGGTATTCTGAGAAAATTGATAATTTTAATTATTCTTATTTCTTCTCAGCTTTTGTTTGTCGTTTCATAATAGATTTAATTTCTTTTGCTTAGTTTTATTAACATCTTCTTAAATAAGAAACTAGAATATTTTTTCATCATTTTTTTTTGTATTTAAATGAATAACAATATTATGTCGTGAATTTGTTTATATTGTTATTTTTTTTGTCTTCACGCTAGATTCCACATGCAGAAGTGTAGGCAGAGGGAACCTAGTGTTAAAACACTTCGTCGCTTTATTGAAAAATATAAGCAAGTCAGTAAGTCTGACTAATAAATGATGTGTCGAATTTAGTCGGAAAGTCGAAAACACAGTGACCCTGGTGCTCTCTCTGCATATCCCGCCATGCGGGAAAAAGCGTAAAGATCAAAAGAAAACATTGAGAACTCACTCACTAAGGTGAGATGTCATATGGCTAAGCCTAAAACCAGGTGCTGCACATGTAAAGGCACAGAACCAGCACAAATTGTAATTTTTCAACGCATTATTACATATGAATGTCTTTAATACTGTCTTCATCAACACATGTCTACGATCACGTAGGCCAGAAGGCATCGGTAGTTCAAAGGTACTTTGAAACAGAAACCTTTTGGCTTTCTAACGGGACGTTTAATTGCTATATACTTTAGAAGATTGTTATTCAAATTTGTATGCACCTGGCGCTGTGGGTTAATTGCGGATAACGGAGGAAAGATAAAGTGTTGTGTTTTTTCGCAGCTTCAGAAGTTGTGGTAGTAGCAAGGTAGATAGAGGGAGGCTAGTGTTAAGACACTCCGCTCCCCGCTTTTTGCCGAATTCTGGTAGCATAGAATGGTAAGTGACGAAACTCAGCGCTTTACCTTACCTTACACCAGAGCGAAGAAAATATTAATAATTACTTTTCTTCGAGCGCGAATCGAACTCCCAACCTGTCGTTGTTTGCAGTCACACGCTTGTACTCCGACTGGCAGCTAAAACTTTGTTGATTCCTATTTATTCAGAAAGTATGCAAAAAATTACTACCTAATATGTATTTTTCTTTAATATACTAATTATTTATTTCTAAAACTCTTCCCTAAGAGTAAATTAACATTTACAAAATACTAAAAATATTTGTTAATTAATTTTAGATTTTAGTATGAAAAGCGTTCGCTATTACAAAGTATGTAAGTAGTCGGCCTTCTTTGTTCAACATACAATGTTTTGGCTTCGGTCAGAGTATGAGAATATAAGAGAAAAACCAAGACATTGTTTATTTATTACAATAAAATTACTAAATAGCTAAATAACACTCTCGTAACGAGACAAAGTACCGCGTTGAGTTCCGCCACTCAACACGCAATGTCTCGAGAATTCGGAAATTGGTTTATTTTAAGCATCCAGTCTTGGAAGGAAAGAGTGTTTATTCCGGATGAGAGTTATTTTAATATTGTTCTGACAGTGATATAACGATGAGTTGGTACCATTGTTTCTTGTAATAAAATCAAAAAAAAGTCTTTCACGAAATTTCCTATAATTTTGTTTATCCATTGGGAACTTTACTTCCCCATGAAATATAAGTAAATAAAGAAAATAGGCAGGAGCTTGTTTTTCTTGCTATTCTTTTTTATTTGTTTCTTCTACATTTCCAAGTACGGAAAGATTAACGGATATATAAAAAAACTAAATCAAAGTAATACTTTTAGAGCAGTAAAGTTAATTACACCTAAAGTTAGTTTTTAGGTGACCTCCAGGTGTCTGTGTTTATATGACAGTAACTTTTAGACTTAGATAATAGATATTGTGCGACCTTCTAAACATTTTGAAGGTTCAATGTAGTCAATTAGTTAAAAAAAATCTTACTCTTACAAGCAAACCTTTAATAAAAATTGTTATTAAAAAACATAATGTTTTTAAAGTCGAAATAGGTGTCTTTTTCACAATTACAAAGAAAGCATAATTTTGGTTTCTTAAACATAATTTATCTCTACAGAGACATTTTCTATAGGGCGGCGTTAAGTTACGACACTCGAAAAATGGTTAAAATTGAATTGATCATACATGTGTGAAAGATACGAGTATGTTTATTTACAGTAATACAGAACAATAGTCAATTTTAATATTAAAAATATTGAAGATTCTACTAAAATAATGATTTTTTACAAATAAATCGATTTTTTTTATAGTCTATAATATATTTTTCAGTTCACTACAAGACTATAAAATATTACCTATAGCTTTTACAGTTGTATTTAGAAGCGGGGAGACTGTATATTGTAAAGGACCTTGCAAGAGATTCAACCAACCATTCGTTTTTAGTCGTTCGCGCGATACAGTAAAGCTATTGGATATATATGTAAAAGTTAATTAAACTCAGTTATCATTTAATCTAATAATAATTGAATATTTTATAGTAAAAATAATAGTGTGTTATATGTTATTTAATTTATTATTTATATGCGGAATTATCGATTGTTTTTGTTATTGGAACTAACTAATAAAAATTGTTAAATTTGCTGTTCAGTGCTATAATATTAATTATATTATCCATTTTAAATATTATATTGTTTAAAATAACTTGTGATGAACGTTTTTTGACACAACAACGTTTTTTTTTTAATTAAGTTAAAGCCATGTCACTGCTGTGGATGGGTGCATTTAATCTTGGATTGACAGTCGGTGCTACATACGCTGTTGTTAAAAGGTAAGATTTGAAAAAAAAAAACTAGTAGGAATATTTTTCTACTCTAGTGCATAATGAAAGATGGGGTAATTTCTCTACTTTTCATATATATTTATGATATTTAAAGACATCCACAATACTTTTTTTGTCTGTTTCTCCTGTATCCTATATGTAGCAGGTAAAGGGAGTCTAGTGTAAAGAAACTCTGCCACGCTACGCTTTCTTTTTTTTTTCTTTTTTTCTTTTACGCGCGACGAAATAATTGAATATTTCATTTCCTCGAGTGGGAATCAAACCCACAGCCTGTCGTGTTTACAGTAACGCGCTTCTGCGCCTGCGCCACACGTGGCCTCAATAATATATCATAAGTATAATTTAACTGTTCTAACGTTAAATTATTTTTGTTTTTACGTAATATTGTTAATGGACATGCCAATTATCTTCCATATTGAATGCTAGAATAGAATAGAGTTAATTATATATCTATTGTTTTGTTACTTAGATCGATAAGCGAATGCGTAAATGCTACTTACTAATCTTATTAATATAATTATCATATAATTATATGAAAATTTGTGAGCTGGGATGTTTGTTTTACTCTGACGCAAAAACTACTGAACCAATTTAGATGAAACTTTGCAGTAGTATAGCTAATACATCAGAATCAAACATTGGCTACAATTTTTATAAAGATTTTGTATAATTTGGTTATTATACAATAGTAAGCGTTCGAAGCCGCGAGTATGTCGTGAATATTTTCTATAACTATAACCGTACGTGAAAATTCTTCTCGTTATCAAATCGTTATCGCATATTTTTTATAACTATTAATAAAAAATGATATCGTTGGCCAATTATTATTTTTATCGTATTATTTGCGTACGTTCTTGTAATATATAATAGTTTTATATATAAATTGAAAATAATTGAGGTAAATATTATGAAATATAACTATTATTTGCATTATATGAGTATAATTAAATTTATTATGTAACCATATGTAAATTATATAATTCGGCTGGAAAGTGGGGGAGTGTCTTAACACAACGTTCCCAGGTTCCCTCTGCCTATTCTGCTTTTTGCGGGATACAGCGTGAAGCTGATACATACATACATACATCGATCCAACAAACCTTTTATGAATGTGCAATATGTATGAATGTGTATTACTGCATTTTTGTTTCGCTTCTCACACGTACTCGTAGAACAGAGCTCTACTAACACTTATAGAGCACATTGTTTAGAAATTCTAGGCTAAAACGGTTCGCTAACAATGAAAATAGTAGGTATATCGACATGTACTGTATTTACTAGGAAAATTTCTAGCAAATAGGTAAGCGCTTTTTAATATTCTTAGATAATTAATATATGATATATAGGTATGTTAATTATTATATTATCTTTTTTATTTGTAAGCTTAAATTTAGAACCTTTGGTCGTGGGTTTAATCCGCATTTGGGGAATGGATTATACTAACTGTATGTATATTTAAATTTATTATATAACATAAGTATATTACAAATATATTTTAATTTAGTACCTACATAGTAGGTAGATGTATAGAATATGCTCATAAAAAACCAACGAGATTTCTTTATAATATGCCTTTATTTCATCATTATTTGTATTGGAGTAAAAGTAAATACTAAAAAACCTGAGAAGGTTCATTATTCGAATGATAGAGGTGTGTGAAGCCGGAGCTAGAGTCAATATTGTATATTTACATAGGTTTTTATTACGTCAAGTTAAATAAATAAATATTCCTATGTAATATTTTATTTTTTATTTTTATGTTTATTTTCTGTCTTTGGGTAAAAAATAAAGCCAGTTATTGAGTCAGCAGTACAAAAACAATAGACGTATTACGTCTATTTCTCTATGATATTCATATTATTTTATATTAGTTTTTCTGCTTCACGCTATATTCCGCACACAGCAAGGTATCTAGTGTTAAGACACTCCTCATTTTCCGAATTCGAGGGTCATTAATTTGCCTTGGACACTAACGAGAAAAAATTAAAATAATAAATATGTCCTTTCCTCGATTGGAAATCGAACCAACAATCTATCGCGTCAGTTTCCCTACCTACAACTGTTCTAGACGATATATTATTTTTACGATCATCATTATTGTAGGCCACCCGTGAACTTGACATCAGCGAGTCCATGACCTTCGAGCGCTGGTGGCGTTAAGAGAATAAACTGTGAAACTCGTTTTCGAGCCTACGCTTAATGGTAATAAAAATATTTATAGAATGGTAACTTGCTATGAGCAATTTTCTTATATTTTACCATAAAATGCTGTTGATATATTATATGTAAGTGTAAATAATTTTTTATTGTTTAAAATGAAAAGTACTTGTTTTTTTATTAATATAGTGATTTAACAAAAAAATGCAAAATAAATAATGTATTTTACAAATTTCAGACATTTTCTTAAAGTAACTCACAACTGTCGTCTGTATATAAATTAGAGCTACATGAAGATGGCGATGACTTCCATATTTTAGTTTTTGTTATGTAATAAATAGAAATTATGCTGTATTTTTGTGCCCTATGTAAGGTGGGCTACCTAAGGATGTGAATGTAATGTGACGATTGTAGGTTCTATCCCTACTCGAGGAAACGAAATATTTACTTAAATAAAAAAGTAGGGAACGGAGTGTCTTAACACTATGTTCCCTCTCCCCTTTCCTGCTGTTTGCGGGATACAGCGTGAAGTTGTTATACACATGGATTGAACAATTTATATCAGGCTTCAATTGGCTTTTGATTAATAATACTGAAACTCTCGATAGACGATTAAATACAAGATAAACTTGGTTTAAATTTGTATATCGATCGTACATTCAAAGCTTGAGTAGGTCCTTTTCTTGTTATTAAGACTATTTTTAACTGTTGCTTTTCTACACATCTAACATTAGAAAGTTTTGTAAAGAACAGTGAAATTATTTATCAATAGAATTATACTCATGAAATAAATTTAAAAAAAACGACTTCAATAAGTTAACTATGCAAATTTATTAAACTTATATAATTTTCTTGTGGATGGCATTGTTAAAACTGAACCAAATTAAAATAGAACCTCGCGGGGTGCACCAGCTTTCAGATGAAAAAAGTATAATCAAAATTGGTCCAGTCGAAAGTTCTAAAGTAACAATGATATAAAAATAAAAATACAGTCGAATAAGTGACTTCTTTAGTGAAAAACCTCTTTAGTGAAAAAAAGAACGTTCTTGTAAGACGTTCTCAAACATTCAGTAAAGTAAGTCCCCTATAGAAAATATTGTTAAAAGGTTCGCTTCGTCTGTCACAGCTTTGTTTATAGATACTGTAGTTTCTAGTGGTCTTTGTATTACATATATATTTTTCCAAATATTCTCTTTTGAAATGTAGTATTTTCAGATATATTTAACTATTTTATTTCTTCGTTCTGGTAACGTGGCAAAGCGCGGCGTTGAGTTCCGCAACTCAACACGCAATGCCTTGAGAATTCTGGGAAAAGTGGAACGGAAACGTAAACGGAATATATCAAAACGTTCTCAGGTTCCCCCTGGCTGACGTGCTAGGTGCGGGATACAACATGAAGGAATAATTTAAATCTAATAATAGCTTCGAGTGGATATTGAACCCACAACTATCGCGGTTATAATTCGATGCTACTCACTGCGCTTCAACGCCATCAATATTTGTATGAATACTTTAAAAGTCCCATACGAAGAATAATTCTGTCAACCATTTATATCCAGATTTAAATCCTCGTACAACGTTTATACAGATTATCCCATTGCTGTAAATAAATCTCTCCGTATTTTGTAATTGATATAACAGAAAGATGGATGACATTATTAAAAAAAATTAAATTATAAATTTGACACCTCTTTTTTTAATCTTACAGTAGATTAATGTTTAAACGATGGTTTTTATGATAAAACTTATTATAACTTTGCTTTTATGAAAATTTTCGGAATAAAACTTAGAGAAATATATGTCAAGGACAATTGTAAGATTAAAACTTTCGAAATTAAAGAATACTTAATACCCAACTAATTCCCAGTATTCCTCTCGAATTCTAATTTATTATACAAATTTCAATTGAACATTAAGTTTTATAATTTAATATAATATAACTTGTAATTTAAAAAATTCAGAGACTAGCAGTCTCTAATAGCAGTAGTTCTAGTTAGAATTTATATTAGGGTCTGTTCGAGAGATTGTATAATGCCTTTGTCAAAGCTTCACGTCGTATCCCAAATACGGCAGGAGTGGGCAAAGGGTAGTTAATGTTGAAATCGGCGGAAAAATGGAGAATAATTCTCCATTTCTCCGCCGATTTCAGAAGGCATTGTGTTTAAATAAATACTTCATTTCCGCGAATGGGGATCGAACCCACAAACAGTCGCTCTTACAGTTACACCCTTATGCCCTTCGCATAAGGAGCCTCCAGAATTCAGCTAAAAGTGGGGAACGGAGTGTCTTACACGTGGTTCCCTCTGCCTACCCTGATATTTTTCAATTTATATTGCTTAATATATTGTATTAAATATATATAAAAAACATTTATTTCCGTGTAAAATACGTTATAAGATTTTGAACCCCCTTATTTTTACGGCCGATGTACAATTTTACGGCACTGAAATAATAGGTCGTAACTTACGGGCTTAGGTGACGCAGCATTTGTGGAGATAAACAAAGCGATTGACTTTCTCCCATGGTGTTGTTTCATATAAGATTTAGCACAATTTAATTCTAATAATTATGAAATAATAAGAACCTAGAAAATTAAGTTCAGACGAGCTAATTTTCCATGTAAATATTGACTATGTAACGTGATCGTATATGAAGCTATTTCATATATGTAATTCTATATCTATAAATATTATATTCTGAAGTGTATTCATCAGCATACTATTACAAGAGCTTAAAAGTAATAAACGTGTGACTTCAAACTCGACAGGTTTTTCGCTTGCTATTGAGGTTCCAGTCGTGGGTTCGATTTCTATTCGAGGAAATGAAATATTCAAAGAGAAAATGCGGCTTTGAATTCCGACACTCAACACACATTGCCTCTTGAAAATAGAGAACGGAGTGTCTTAACCCTTTGCCTAAAAAAACATACATGAACGATTTTGCTTAACAAAAATGTTTGCAACTTCTCCTGCATTGTGCTTTTGTTTAAAACTTGCTACACTCAGCGTACATGTGATGTTCTGAAAACTCATTTCAGTCCAATTTTAGAAACGCTGTTTGAGTTTCATTAAATTTATTGATTTGGACTGAAAGTGGCTTGATTTCCGCCACTAAACACGCCTCCAAAATTTTATGAAAAGTGGGGAACGTAGTGTGTAACTTAAGCTACCTCTGCCTTCCCCGCTATTTGCGGGATATAGCGTGAAGCTAAATAAAAATCTTTATTCACATAGACTTTTGCAAGCACTATTGAATCAACGAATGAACATAAAGACTATAATATGTGGGAGGTAAATATTTTACTGTTAGGTGAAAGATCAGTTTCACGCTGTATCCCGCACACAGCAGCCTAAGTGTCAAGACACTCCGTTCCCCACTTTCTGCCGAATTCTGGAGGCATGGATGAGTTGCAGAACGCCGCGCTTTGCCTCGACACCAGTGCGAAGAAATGGAAATATGAATTTAAATAAATATTTCATTTCGTCGAGTGGGGTGCGAATACACAACCCGCCTGCCCCTGCGCTATTTTAATTATTTTCAAAGTAATATTTATTATTATGTGTATAATTTATTATACGAGTATTTATTATTTATTTATATACCCTATTATCCAATCCATATTAAAATCTGTGCAACCGATTATTTTATTCAGGTCACTAGGTAAATCGACTTTTTTCAATGCCTCAGGTTAGTCACGTTCCAGCCATATCAACTTCCAGCAAATGTAACGAGAACCTGGTTTAAACTCAATTTAAAAATTAATATGTTAAATATTTTAAAAAGTCACTCCGTATGCAATTTTAAATATTAATTTGCAATTTTAGTTTAGAATATGATTTTATTATTACATGATATAATAAAAACCGTTTAAAAATTGAATGAGTGTTGCAACTCACATTTTTTTACGAAACACTTATTAAAAATTAGACTTTTAATCCACTGGAACTGGAATCACTGGCGGTGGAACAAGTGCCTGACTGTAAACGCGATGGTCGTGGGTTCGATTCACTCTAAGGGAAATATTTTTTTTTTATTACTTTAATAACATTTTCAGGTTCATTTATAGATAGCTATAAATGAAATGAAGATGAATTTTTCGGAATTCAAATTAAGTGTTGTAAATATAATTTTAAAAATTACAAAACTACGAGTACCTCTATATTCAAATAACAGAACTGCACGGAGCGTGTCGCGAGGACTTGGAAGCGACAGAAATGAATATTTAACTAAAAAAAATACCAACGCAACTGTCACGTTCATGAAATTCATAGTTTTGCTCTAAAATAAACATAATTTATTTTTCATGTACATGACAAACGTAAAAAAATATTTATGCTCTTTAAAACACTGCCTAACCTGCTTTGTGGTCGGGATACAGCGTGAAGCTACTTTGAAGTGGAAGTGTCTTAACACTAAGTCTCAGGTTTCCTCTGCTTACACTACTGTGTGCAGGATATAGAGTAAATATTCATATTGATTAAATAAACAGTTTTACCAACTGTCACGCGACGTTTAATTTGGAAGAGAAAAGTTGGTAGTATGCCTAATATCTGAATGTATAATAACAGTCGTCATTAGGTCATTCAGTCGTCATTGAGGAAATGAAATATTTAATATTTTCATTTCTTCGCCTTGATGTCGAGGCATAATGCGGCTTACGCCACTTAACACGCAATGTCTCCAGAATTCGGCGATTCCCCACTAGGTTCCCAGGTTCCCTCAGCTTACCCTACAAAGTGTATGCGTGAAGCCAAAAAGATTAAAGAAGTACTTTAAACATAATATGTTTTGTTTGGGGTTTTGAAAATATTAAGACTTTGACTTACCGAGAGCAACCTAAAGTATTCTTGAGCCGATTCAGCTGGTGAAACGGCGGCATTGCTTTGCCCTTCAAAGTAAGAAATGGAAATAAATTATTTAAAATGTTAAAATTATACTGAGATAATGTAAACCTTTATATACCCGTGGTAAAATAACAAATCAGCTTCACGCTGCATGGCTTCAGCCAGAGGGAACCAACTGTTAAGACACTCCGTTCCACATTTTCCGGTGAATTCTGGCTGGTTATTGAGCGGCGGAACTCAACGCCGCGCTTTGCCTTGATATACAGCGTAGATGAATTTAAACCATGAAAATATTATATTATAAAAATATATTATACTTTTCGTTTTTTTGGTAGTTCATCGAACTTTAAAGTAAATAAGCTTATTTAAGACAACTAACCTCAGTTGAGATTCTAAGGTAAGCTTCCTATTTGAAATTCAAAACTGAGTAAACTCAAACTTTGGGAGTTTCTAATTGTCTATGATTAAGATTTAGTTTAGTGAAGCTTAGACTAAGTTATTTAAAAGATTATATTTTTTTTATGAAACAACGCAGTATCTAAAGTTAAAATAAGAAGTAGTAATGTTCTAGGGTTCCGTACTAAAAGAGCAAAATGGGGCGGACTGACGGGTCTGTTTTTAACCAGGCTGTAATATCTGTAATATCTGACGTACCCTGATAGTTTAACTGTTGAAATTTTAACAGATGTATGTATTTCGGTTGTCATTGTAATTTATAGTATAAAAGAAAATATAAAAAATATTTATCGGTTACCATACAATAAACGTGATTTAGTGCGCACGAGCCTGAGAACGCGAACGAGAATTGTATTTGAATTGTATTACAAGAAAATTTGGTCCTCTCTTAAAGAGAAATGAAAAACATACTTAAAAAGTCTTCACAAATTTTAAAACGTTAATAAAAGCTAAGTAATAAGCTAGTGAGTTAGCAAGCGAAAAAGTAATTTTTACTATTTTTTTTGTGTACTGAAACTGTTACATATGATATGTGGCTTTTGTTTTATTGTGAAAAATAAAAAAACTGAAGTGAACCTATCGACTGTAAGAATTTAATTATTTATTATTTTCATTCTGTATGCCTGTTCAATATTATTAATTACGTTATTGTCTTATTTGTTCTCATTTGATTGATGAATCTCTCTAAAAAAGACTTTTTTGAGGTTTACTTTTAATCTTCAATACACTTTACGAATCATCATCATCATCATCAACAGCCATCTTTTGTCCACTGTTGGACATACGCCTTCCCCAATTCTCGCCACCACACTCAGCTCCTCAGCTCTACGGACCCATCTCATCCGGACTTTAGGAATATCAATTTAAAAAAAGTTGTCTCATTTTTTTTTCAATTAAGGCAAACATTTAAATTTTTCCATTTTAAAAAAATATTTCTTGTATTTTAATGTTTTAGCTTGTGTTTTAAAAATATACATAAAAAAATTATATTATTAAAACACTTTTCTCTATCAGAAAGTGTGTCATGTAAGAAATATTTCTATAATATGAAAAGAATATGTTTTATTTTGAAACTGATGTTTACAATAAAACATCCTAGAGTTATCCCCACAGTAAAAGCTCATTCATCTTCGAAGCTTATAGAAAGCGTGCCATCGCTTATCAAAGTATATAAATATAATAAGATTTCCAGATGATCCTCCAAGTACCACCTAAGCTGTTTTGATGGCAATTACATGTTATAATATTAAACGTGTCGCTGTAAACGGCATTGCTAACTACAGAGAATTAATATTTGTTTATCTATAAGCAAGAAATGTTTGGTTATTCCAGCTGCACGCTGTATCCCGTATTTGCAGGATAGGCAGAGGGAACCCCCACAAAAATTCTTAGCGGATATTCTGGATTTTGGTTTTACGAATTGCAAATTAGAAAGGAAATGGAAGAAACGAAACTATATTAAAAATTTAAATCTTGGTCCATATTCGGGTGGAAAGGAGATAATGGACTATCTAGAAAGTAGATTCCTTGGATGGATTACAACGTGAACAAGAAGGTGCAGAAGAACAAGGGTGCGTCTGTAAACGCTGCTGTGAGTGATGTGGACTCGATTCCCTTTACTCTGGAATGAAATATTTTCATTTCCTTGCTCTGGAAAAGTGGTTCTGCCGTTAAACACGCAATGCCTTAAGAATTTGGCGGAAAGTCGGGAACGGAGTGTCTTAACTCTAGGTTTTCAAGTTTCTTCTGCTTATCCTGCTGTGTGCGGAAAGAAATATAATCCTCCTGAGTGGATGTGCAGACGCTTTTTACATTTTTGACACGATATCATAGAAACCCAGTAAAAGATAAATTATGCAACCATACTGAAGCTCGTATTTTCTCATAACTAAGCTAATTCATATAAACTGTCCAGGGTATTATCACGTTTTGAATTATGTAAACCGCGAAGTAAAAGAAAATTATTACAAACAGGAATTTCCATTTAGTTGATTAATGACCAGCTGTAATGAGTTCGGCTAAAGCAATTTCCTCTTCTTGACACCTTTTTCATGGAGTCTTCCTTCATTTCCTAGTTCTCCTAAGTTAATATATTGTTGGTAATATCTTCTTCGAATTGTTATTCGTCAGATAAAGAGGAAAAGTGTGAAATGGTTTTTTTTTTCTAATATTTTAAATATTTATTCGTATCGAAGTATTTTATTTTACATTTGATTCTCATAGGGGCGAATTACATTTTAATTATTTTCGCTTTTAATGCGACATTGAATACTGTCACCCAACACATAAGCTCATAAGCACTTGTAAAACACTATATAAGAGTACTTTTTAGGATATCCCTATAGATATCTATAGCCTATTAACTACGTATTTCGACCTATACAGTTCAATGGTCTATACTTGCGAGATGCGTTGTCGTGTTCCATTATTACCAGCTCATATAAAAGTGAAAAAATATATATATAAGCAATACGATAAAGCAAAATTATTTAAAAGTATATATCTATAATGAATGTTTTAGAAATTCTACAGTATTTTTCTGTGTCGAGTTTTCTCTTAGATGGTTCAAATATCATTAATTTTAATCATTAACTGTAGTGAGTAGGCAGAGGGATCCTAGTCTAAAGACGCTCCGTTCCCCACGTTTCTGCCGAACTCTGGAGTCATTGCGTGTTGAGTGGCAGAATTCAACACTGCGCTTTGCCTCGACACCAGAGCATACAAATGGAAATATAAACGTAAATAAATATTTGACTTCCTCGAGCGGGGATTGAACCCATAACCGTCGCGTTACCGTCACACCGTCCGCTGCGCCGCGACGTCCTTAATTATAATTATTCATTACACCCATCTAATTGAAGATCTTCAGTATATTTCCTTCACAAGGCACCAGTTGTCTGTTTCACAATCGTATTGGATATTAAAATTGCAAGCTCCGTTGGATCCTGTGAACAAGCAACACGAAATATATCCGGAAATCGATTTTGAAAATCTCATCTCTTTAGTATGTAAAGCTAACAGTTTCAATTTGAATTATGCTTTTGTTGGGATTAGGAATAAAAGTTTTATACTACTGATTAAAAGAGTTGGTCAGTAGCTCAATCGTGCGAATTTAAATGCAATGTTACGGGTTCGTTTCCCATTTGGAGAAATCAAATGTAAATACTTTAATTTCTTCGCCCTGGTACCTGGTAGACAACGCGTATCGTTGAGGTCCGCCACTCAACACGAATGAAGAATTCGGCAGAGAGTGGGGAACCCATGTGTCTTTATGGCAACCCTCTACACTCTGAGTATCTTGCCATGTGCGGAAAACAGCGTGAAGAAAAAAAGTAGTTTTTCGTGTGAAGTGAATTTAACAAAATAGATGCTTTATCAGTGCGTCGTTTATGAATTCAAATTTGACATCATGTAACTGTGGCTTTGATCCCGACTCAGAGGAATAGATGATTTCCATTTATCTGATCTGTAATGAAGAGGCGTGGTAAGAGTTCCGCCTCGTCGATGGCGAAAAGGACGCAGTGTCTGGACACTAGATTCTGTTTCCCTCTACATTCCGCCCTGCTATATGTGAAATACAGTATATAGCTGAAAATATCAATTATAATAAAATTAAGAGTGTTTCAATTTCTATAGAGAAGTTATTCGGGTGACCTGAAATTACTTATTATTCACCTTTTTTCTTTAAACATATCAACATGTTGACGGAATTTTCAAAATAAAATATTAGGTAGGTACTGCGACTCGCAGTTTTCTATAAAAACACACACATGTATTTCCTTTCGATAGAAACTCCATTAAATGAGGGGTGATATCGTTCCAGCTGCATGTCACGAGGCAAAAACCGTTATCCCCCTAATCCCACCAATCCCGTAATTTCCAGAAACATAACAACGCCTATAACTTTTGGTGAAATATATCGCAAGCTATATTTTTTTACGTTCGAGTAAATTATTTATGAAGTACCTAACCAGCAGAGCAGGAGAGGATTTGATTTTGTTTATTTTTCACGCGTTTCACGCTAACGGGATAGGTAAACTGAGTGAAAGATAGCTCAGTACTCTACTGAAAGCTTTAATATAAATAAGTAGATAAGGAACATAACTTTTACGAGCTTTTCTTTGTTTTTTTTTCTTATTATAAATGTACATTTATATCTAGCCTATTTTAAAATTACTCTCTATAAGACTCAAGGGCCTTGCTGTCAGTCAGTCTTTTGTCTGTCAGTCAGTGAGTCAGATAAGTTCAGGCGAAACTGTCGATCTGCGTCTTAATAGAGAAACTAAAGCCAATTAACTACCAACGATGTTATAATTTATAAATAATATTTTTTTCTTTTATATTAATTGTCTACTTCTTAAAACTTCTTTTATTTTTACTAATGATTGCCAGTATTATTAAGTTGATTGAAATTAAATAATATGTTGTTAAATAAGAAATGTTGTTTTTTCAGTAGATCACAAATTATATTACCCATTTTTTATATTTAGAAGTATTAGTTTTGGTTGGCGAGGCCAGCTGTGGCGCAGGGACAGGTGTGAGACTGTAAACGCTACTGGTGTTGGGTTCGATCCCCACTGGAGCAAATGTAATATTTATTTAAATTTAGTTTCCCCAATAAATACGTCCAGAATTGGTGGAAAATTGGGAACGGAGTGTCTTAACACTATATTCCCCTTAGCCTACTGATTAAAGCTGATTTTTTTAAAATTTTAATTTATAAAGGAAATTAAAATTAATAGAGTGACATTTATTTTTTCTTTCAAAACAATTCTAATTTCCCAAGATAACCTATCAACCATCGACATACAAAATTGAAATCCGGAAGCTAAATTCCATTTCATACAAAACCTAAGGGAACGGCTCGCAAAGTTTGTCTTATTAGATTCGATGGAGGAATTCGGAAGTCGGGAAAGCAGTCCCGCCGCGGCCGTCGCGAGCGGCGGGTTCTCGGACACGCGGTCCCTTTATATGTCACTATTATATGTAAATAATATATGTAAATATTTACATTTATATGAAATATCGTAATATATTGTATGTTCTGTTTTTTAAAAGCCAAGTTGTGCGTTTATTCGTTGAATAAATGATCAATCGTTGCAATAGATTTTGCGGGTCAAAACTATTGTATGTTATTATTATTAAAAAAGTATATATTATTATTTTTATTTGTTATTATTGTTATCTTAAGTTTTTTTTTAAAATGGTTATTATTTCTAAAGGTGGTGGTTTTGGATATTATATCTTATTTTATGTTGATATAATAAATATTGATCAATATGTATAAAATTGAAGGCGTGTTTTAAGTTTTTAAAATTTTGAATTTCGAATTTTGAACGTAGTGTTAAGACACTCGTTCATCCATTTTCCGGAGCGAGTTGAGAAGATATGAAAGTACATATACATTTTAATAAATATTTCATTTCCACGAGTGGGAATCGAACCCACAAACTGTCGCGTTTACAGTCACGCAAGATATATAGCAACTGAGCATTAAAAACCTTATTTTTATATTAAAAATAGATTTAAAACTAATTAGGTTCAAATGTTAATCTAATACATACATAATACGACAAGTTTGACGCGTCTGCCTGTCTGTAGATCCTGAATTAATAAACCTATTTGAGTGCGGAATAGTTTAAGAACTATAGCACTTCGCCAAGATTTGGTAGTGATATTTTTGGAAGGGGTTTTTTTAGAAATTTCATATTTCGCTTCTAGCAATTGTGATTATTTTAATTTGGTCTTAATATTAAATGCTGTTAGTTTTGTAACGAACAAAGGTATTAAAGACTGAGTTTCGTACTCGCATTCTCAAACAAATAAGACTGTTTAAACAGCTGTAACGTCACTTGTATGGCTCGGACGTAGCTGCATTTACATTCGTCTCGTTCTCGACAGTGTTCAGAACTTCTCGGGGTCAAGGTTGATCTACCTTTGCGTTTATATAGGCACTAATGTATATAGGTGTAGATCTATATATATAGGGGATATATTTTTTGTTTTTTCTATTCTATTTAATATTAACATATTTATGAGAGGTTTATTTGCTATCTAATATAAGCGTAGTTCGCCATAAAGCTTAAACTTACCTGTTAGTTTACTTAGTAACATACAAAGATATTATACTGACTTTGACCAATTTGCTTATCGAAATTGTAATTTTTCTACAACAGGAAAATCTTTTTTTTTTCTGTTTCAGCTTTAATTATTTTTTCTAGGCACTTTTCTACAATCATCACGTATATAATATACTTTTTATAATATACAACTTATATTATATTAGTAGAATGCATTTCTCTTATTGTGTAACATTATCTCTGCTCTCCGTACAATGACATATTGGCAAAGTGATAGTACTTAATTGGCACGCTTTGAGCGCCATTAACAAAGAACTGAACTGACCTGAACTGAATTGTAGCTAACTGTACTGGGTTACCGCAGTCTGTGTACACTGGTTAATCGATCAGTAAATTGTTTTGAATAATCAGTGTAATTACTGAGTACATAAATATCATACAATAAATAACTTGTCTCTTAATCTCGAACGGAACTACAATTGTTGTCAAATTTAGTCAGTCAAGATAATGTCAANTTAACATATTTATGAGAGGTTTATTTGCTATCTAATATAAGCGTAGTTCGCCATAAAGCTTAAACTTATCTGTTAGTTTACTTAGTAACATACAAGGATATTATACTGACTTTGACCAATTTGCATATTGAAATTGTAATTTTTCTACAACAGGAAAATCTTTTTTTTTTCTGTTTCAGCTTTAATTATTTTTTCTAGGCACTTTTCCACAATCATCACGTATATAATATACTTTTTATAATATACTACTTATATTATATTAGTAGAATGCATTACTCTTATTGTGTAAAATTATCTCTGCTCTCCGTACAATGACATATTGGCAAAGTGATAGTACTTAATTGGCACGCTTTGAGCGCCATTAACTAAGAACTGAACTGAAGTGAATTGTAGCTAACTGTACTGGGTTGCGACAGTCTATGTACACTGGTTCATCGATCAGTAAATTGTTTTGAATAATCAGTGTAATTACTGAGTACATAAATATCATACAATAAATAACTTGTCTCTTAATCTCGAACGGAACTACAATTGTTGTCAAATTTAGTCAGTCAAGATAATGTCAATATTTATAAATTGTTTAACGTCACACTGTATCTCGCACGCAGCAGGCGATAATCTAGTATTGAGACACTCCGTTTTCTCTGACGAATTATGAAGGAATTGTTCCTTTGAACACAAGAGCGTGGAAAATGGAAATATTAAATATTTCATTCCCCGAGTAGGAATCGAATCCATAATCTGCTGCGTTTATAGTCACACTTTGTGCCACGGATGGCCTCAAATAAATTGAAACGTTTTTGATATATATTTATGTACGAGACTAAGTATTGTGGGCGGTTAATAGAAGTCACTTACAGCATTAACTAGGTAATAAAAGGAAGGAGTTATGCGGATGTATCGTAGTGGATGCCTTCGTAGCGCAGTAGCACAAGTGTGTGATATTAACCGCGACGGTTGTGGGTTCCATTTCGACTCGGGGGAATGAATGATTTATTTATTTTTGAATCTTCTCCTTCTGAACAAGGCGAACCGCTGCGTTTAGTTCCGAGACTCAAGGAGCAGTGAAAATTCGGCGAAAAGTGTCGAAACGGAGTGTCTCAACACTAGGCTGTCTGTTGACCCTGCTATATGCGGGATACAGCGTGTGCAAAAAATATATATAAGTAAAGGACGTTGAGAGTTAAATAAACTGAATATTGCATTTGTTTCTTGTCTTCTTGTACGGAATGGGCATTCCAATTATCTATCATTCTGTACTATTGACAGTTCTCTTATTGCAATTTCAAGCAGTTTTCTCCATTGAAGAAACTTGTAACTTAGTTTAAATGTAACTTCGACAAATAGGTTAGATTGTCAAGAGAAATCTAAATGTTTACATTATAACTTGTTATCAATAACTACTCAAAATTGATAGTAATATTAGTTATCTGTATATTTATTTACATAATATGTTTTAGTTTTATGTAAAATTCTTATAAAGATAAATAAAATATATTATTAATTTGATTTTATTCTTATTTTTATTAAATGTATTAATTAAAGGTGACATTTAATTTGCGTCATATCTGTTTGCAAACAAAAACTACATACGCAATACGCAGGTCCACGCTGCTGTTTAAAACAAGAGAAATAGAAGTAGTAGGGCGCAAGGGAGCGTTTACAGTAAACACGATAGGTTGTGTGTTCGATTCCCACTCCAGGTAATAAATATTTTCATTACTTGGAGTTCGGCGAAAAGTGGGGAACGGAAGTGTCTTAATTGGAATGGAGTGTATTAACACTATTCCGATTCCTTCTCGTTTCTCTATTTTGTGAGGCATATAGCGGTATAGAAACTGGACAAACTTCTCTTAACATTTAGTACTTGTTTTATTTCAATCGGTTCATAAATAAAAATTATTATTATTATAAAGAATTGCATGTGATATCAACATTTATCTATAATTGTCTTTAAAATGATAATGTTTCTAGATCACGTAATCAAAGTAATTTAGATGGGAAAATAAATAAATGCCTAGCACGAGCGGGCGAAGCCGTTTATTTGTAATAATTTTGTATTAGTTCAACACAATTGTCCAAAATTTTAGATTTTTAGACTTCTGAAAGTTATTTCGTTTTTTTTGTGGGTCCAAGAGAGGAATTCCATTCAGTTACCTAAAGACAATCCCCGATTAACTAATTTATTAAAATTTACGAGAGCATTTACCCGATTTACTAAAATGTACGAGTCCCGAAAAATTGGATAGGCCCGTATAAAAGGGGACGTCTGGTCAATTCAATTCAATTCAGTTCAAAATATTCTTTTTTCAAATAAACTTATAATAAGCACTTTTGAATCGTCGAATGAACGTATGAACAAAAAGCTACCACCGGTTCGGAAGGCAGTTCTGCTGAGAAGAGCCGGCAAGAAACTCAAAATGCAAAACATAAGTGAAAAGAATACGCATATTGATAACGATCCTGGCGCATTTTTATCAATATCTTATTTATATCATTGCTACGCAAATTATGATAAGCTTCTTACTCAAAGAATACAATCGATTATGATCCTTAGTGCTACGTAATAAGGCACATGGGTGACGTAATGTTTTGTATTCTGACAGTGTTCTAATGGATTTAGTTAGAGCGAAACGTTGATTAGAGGATGACGATTCCTATATTTAGTTCTTGTAGTTTAAATTTATATTAGTTTATTTTATATATTTTAATTATTAATTTAATTGAAATTAATATTTTCAAATTAGATAATATTTTACGTATATATTATTTATAAATAAATAATCTACGTAAGTATATAAATAAAAGTCATTCAATAAGTCTTCCGGTGTTCAAATGTCTTAATAATAATTTTAAGTTTAGTTAGACTTAAGTTTTGCAAGTGTTTTTTTAATAACTATGGAAATGTTGCGGATCGCCCTGGTGCCACTCACGCTGACTGTCGGCCTTACATATCTTAATGTTAAAAAGTAAGTAGTTGTGTGATTGTAGTACCTACCTACAAAAGTTGTAAATAAATAAAATGAGCTTCACGTTGTATCCCGCACAAAGCAGGCCAGGCCGAGGGAATTTGTGAACGTAGTTTTAAAACACTCCGTTCGTCATTTTCCGCTGAAGTCTGGACGCATTGCGAGTGGCATTCAATGCGGAGCTTTGCCTTGTCGCATAATTTTAAGCGAGCGAAATTAAAATATTAAATATTTCATTTCTTCGAGTGGAAATCGAACTCCCAATCTGTCGTATTTTCAGAAATAATTAAAGAAATAAAATTTAATTTACACTAAGCATTACTTCCAATTAGCAATTCATTTCTTACAAATGGAAAATGATGATGAGGTTCCTAGTGTTGAAAGGCAGAGGGATACAGCGTGAACCTGAATATTTTTATATTATCTAGTACTAAATATAATTTTTATTATTATTCTAGATTTTATATTTTATTTACATATGAAAAATTACAATATTTAACAATCTGAATAAAAATAGCTAATGCGGCTATGAAAAATAGTGATATTAAGAAATAGTCACGTTTTAAAACGCAGTTATATCATATTTGCTGATAAAAAATGTTTTTCAAAATTCAGTGTTACAAAGTCAGTTGTAAATAAAATAAATTCCAAACAAAATCTGAACTCGTCCACGTCACGTACTCTCAACGGATGCTGCGGTCGCTTTGGACGTGAACTTTTGTATTTTATATTATAGGTCTGTACCTCTGTACGATTCCGAAAGTCTTTTTTAAGTTATTAATTATAAAAAAAGATATTATTAAAAAATATAGTGTGTCGACTGGTCTCAAAAATTAGTAGTATAGCAATTGACCACGCAGGCGAAACCACAGGCAAAATTTAGTGTATTGTGAACGATTTTATGAAGATAAAATTTACATTTATTAAATCTTATGATAATTTATACGTTCATGTTTATAAATAAAAAAAATAGATTGTATTGTTCTAACAACATGCATATATGTAAAGTTTACGAGTTTTCTTAATATGGTACGTTCGCCAATTTAAATATTGCTATTTTGTATTAATTACACGATCACTCTTCCTTATATATTAACACCGACAGATAATAATATTTTAAGTTATTCTTATTTAATTAATTATTATATTACGGGGAACGGAAGTGTCTCAATGGGAAAGGAGAGTTAAGAATCTCCTATGTGTTAGTGTTAGGACACTACGCCCCTTCTGCCTATCATGTGCGTAATACAGCGTGGAGCTACACGTAGAACAAGTATAGTCTTCCTCAATAAATGAGCACAAAAATATTTGAATTCGAACGATTAGTTCCTGAGATTAGCTTGTTCAACCACATATATTCCTCAGCTTTACAGGGTTAATTATATTTTGCTATTTATTATTATTATATTATTAATATGCAATACTGTTTATTTGTGCGTTATTTTTTACGGTGAATTCGCAGAAGTCATTTAGATTTAATTTTAAATTCCATTCTAAAAAAAATGATATCTTTCTAAACAAAACGTGACCGCAAGTTCCAGCAACATAATTATACAATAAATTTTCTAATGCTACTCAACTATTTTAGATTAGATCTTCAAATTAAAAAATAAAATAATGCATGCAATAAGCAATGTTATATAAAACTAAAAAACTCTTTATCTAATTAGACTCATGACCTTCATTTGCTAGTCGCTATAATAATAATTAATAATTATGTTTGTTGCAAATTTTATAGTTTTAAAAAATAACACTTAATTTCTATTGAAATCTTAAAATACAATAATAAATTGTGTTATTGGAAAGCTAAAATTTAATTAATTTTTCATAAATTATTTTTTCTCGGCATTGAAATCCGTCACTAGATTCTTTCCGCCTATCCTGCTATATGCGAGATACGACGTGAGCGGTTTTTATTTTTTTTATTAAAACTTAAAAAGGCATTCTCCAATTTTTATTAGGTACTCAAGTAAGCTTAATGTTAATAAATTTATAATGACAATAATTTTTTTCACTTCGTCCACAGGAACGCTTACAGTCGAAGAGGTGTACAAGGACAGAGACCAGTTCGCGGGCTTGGTGCGGGAGGTTGCCGCTCCGGACGTCGGGCGGATGGGCATCGAGATCCTGTCCTTCACGATCAAGGACGTGTACGATGACGTCCAGTACCTGGCCAGCTTGGGGAAGGCGCAGACGGCGGTGGTGAAACGCGACGCTGATATAGGCGTGGCGCAGGCTAACAGAGATGCTGGGATTAGAGTGAGTATCTTTTGTGGTTTTAAGAAAGCGTAATGAACGCGGCTTCGCCCGCTTTAATTTACTGCCAAATTATACAATGTCTTATTTTTTATGTATCAGCTACATTATTGTAAAATTTCGTCTAAATCCGTTTTTTATTTTATGCGTAAATGTGGAACAAACATCCAACCTCACAAACTTTCCTCCGACTTATAATATTAGTAGAATATGACTAAACCTCTAAGGTATAGTTATGATGTTAGGGCTACTCGGAGGGTGCCAGTGAAATTACTGGCTTCAACATACTTAATTAACGTCAACGTAAATGTAAATAATTAATGGTAAATACGTAATTTTGCGTTCTTCAGAATTTTTTCGTAAACCCAAGCTCATTAGTAAGGATAGACGCTTAAATGTTGGTAATTAGATTTGGTAATTACCTTTATAGGTGATGCTTCAAATGCTAAGAGTTCACAAATAATATTAGAATATTTTCTTTTAATTTATTAATAAAATTCAGAAAATAACTTTATCGTTTAGGATAAACTTATTTTAAATAGGTCTACACTGAGTTGTACTAAGCTAGTTACACAGTTACCATTTACAAGAATTACATATTATATTAAAAGTACGAATTTCAATTTTCTATATACGCTGAACTCTCTTAGATCTAGAAACTGAACTAGAACTTACTCATAGAATATTTAATTATCTTACGACTTGGTTTTAATTTTTAGGGCAGCCCCTAATTTTCATATTAGGGACAATGTCGCCAGATATTAAGTATGTCAATAAGAATATTTGGGCATATTGACTGCCCTTAATGAGTCAGTCAAAGAAAGAGCAGTACTGATTACTCCAATTGGTTACAAGGTCGTCTATTAGTACTTTGACTTTGTTGTATTAAACAGGTTGTTCTAGAAGTACTCGTGTCGTCAGTTAATTGCATATTATGGTGATATGGATGCTTATCAATATTTGCATCATCGATTTATATGAAACAAGGCCAGTCGTGGCCCACGGGCAAAAGAGTTGAGGGTTCGATCTCCAGTCGAGGAAATGAAATATTTAATTAATTATTTTAATTTATTCGCTTTGGTATCGAGGCAAAGCGCGCCGTAAAGTGGGAAACGGAGTGTCTTAACATTAATTTCGCTGGGCCTTTTGTGTAAAAAAACAAGTATTTGAAAGTTACCAAAGAAACTGGACCAGGAATATATATATATATGTATTATGGATTTTTCTTCGATATAAAACTGTCAGTGATTTCTTTTAAATATGTAGTTTTTTCTGTGTATTTTATATTTAAAAACTGAAAACTTTTATTGAAGCAATTTATTTAGTTAAAAGGTTAAAGTTGAGCTTAAAAATCTTTTATTTGTTTTAAAGGAAGCGGAATGCGAGAAGACCGCTATGGACGTCAAGTACTCGATGGATACAAGAATAGAAGATAACACACGCCTCTTTAAACTACAAAAAGCTCAGTTCGATCAAGAAATTAATACAGCTGTAAGTATATGTAAATATATTATCATTTTAAAACTATAGTGAAAATAATTGTTATTTTATTTTATTTTAAAACATAAGGACAAATTTAATCACACAGAAGTTAATTACTTAACAATTACATCTCTACATTCAGGAGAGTTGCAGGTTTCTTTTCTAAGGGGGATGTAATATTTAATATTTTTATTTCGTCACTCTGGAAACCAGGTAAAGTGCGAAATTTAGTTCCGCTACTCAACGCCATCTAGAATTCTGTGGAAAATGGGGAACGTTAATGTCTCAATAGAGAACGGAGTGTCTTAACACTAAGTATGTGTGAGATGCGGAAATAACTTTGTTTTAATTTTCAGAAAGCTGAAGCCGCATTGGCCTATGAGCTACAAGCCGCGAAGATCAAGCAGAAGATACGAAACGAAGAAATACAAATTGAAGTTGTGGAGCGTCGCAAGCAAATTGAGGTACTTTTTAAATAAGACGATAATTGTTCTTATTTACACTTTTCCTCCCATTTCCAGTGTTAGGCCGAAAATCCAAAATCATAAATATTATATGTTAAAATTTTTTTTTAGGCCCTCGTGGCGCAGCGGCACAATGGTGTGACTGTAACGCGACAGCTGTGGGTTCGATCCCCACTTGAGGATGTGATATACTTATTTACGTGTATATTTCCATTTCTTCGCTGTGGTATCGAGGTAAAGCGCGGAGTTGAGTTCTGCCACTCAACACGCAATGCCTCTAGAATTCGGCAGAAACTGGGGAACGGAGTGTCTTAACGTTAACGGAGTTCTTAAGTGGAGTGTTCCCTCTGTGTACCCTACTGTGTGTGGGATACAGCAAATAGCATGTAATCATCTCTCAGCCCCCGAGGGGGAGAGGGGAGACGGCTTCAGGGTAAATGTCCCTCCGGCCGTGGGATCAAGCTCCGTCCATTAATATGGACGTTGGGATACAGCGTGAAGCTGATTTAATTTAAAAATCTTTTTCAAATTTATGGAAGGTATAGGGAGGGGATTAGGGAGAAAAGAAAAATGTCGCGTTTTGTTCAACATTTACGAAACATTATTATTATTATACGCTATTGTTATTATGATACGTTTAATATATACATTTCTTGATAAATATAATAGGTTGAACAACAAGAAATTATGCGTCGCGAAGAAGAGTTGGTGGCGACGGTTCGCCTCCCCGCTGAGGCCGAGGCGTATCGTCTGCAAGCCATAGCAGAGGGAAAACGGTAAGTTATATATTATATATTTTTTTACTATTTTTTTTAATTTCGTAAAAAAATACCTTTAACAAAAATATAAACTCTTAAGAGAAACGGAGTGTCTAATCACTAGGCTCTCGGATTCCCTCTGCTTACTCGCAATATGCGCGATGCATCGTAAAGCCACGAAAAAAACTTCCCAACAAAACCTTTACGGTACATTTTTATTGAAATTGTGGAAAGAAATATTAGTAAAAACAATATATTTACAATTAATTCCAGCACACAAACAGTAGAAGCGGCCAAAGCTGATGCAGAACGCATCAAAGTACTGGGTCTCGCTGAGGCCACCGCTATAGGGGACGTGGGCAAAGCTGACGCTGAACGTATGCTTGCCAAAGCCAAGGTGTACAAGCAGTATGGAGATGCGGCTATAATGGCGCTAGTTTTGGAGGCTTTGCCTAAGGTAGGATTTTTTTGTTAATTTGGTTTGGTCTTATTTATATATTACTAGAGACACGCGGCTTCGCCCGCTTAAAATTGTATTGTAGCAAAATTATACAAACGGTTTACATAAATTGTAGGTTATTACTCAGTTAAATAAGCTAAATATTACTGTAAAGTTTCATCCAAATCCGTTCTGTAGTTTTTGTCTGAATATTAAACAAGCATTCATTCTCACAAACTTTTACGTTTACAATATTAGTTGTATATTATTTATTTTTGTAAATAATTTGAACCAAAATTAAAAGAAAAAAACCAATTGTGTGGTATGGATACCTTGAACTTTTAAGGAATATATTTTTTACAGTAGGTATACTATATTTTAAATAATTTCTTTTATTCGGATCATCTAACAAGGAATACATACTTTTTAAGCAGCACAAATTAATTATTTATTAAATTGGTTATAGGGGTTCAATCCCCACTCAGAGGAAAGAAATATTTAATATTTTCATTTCCTCACTCTGGTAACGAATCAATTACGCCATTCAGTTCTGCCATTGTTAAATGATGATCTCCCTTCATAATATAATCTCATATTTTCCAGATCGCAGCAGAAGTTTCAGCTCCACTAGCTAAAACAGATGAAATAGTGCTAGTAGGTGACGGTGGTACCACCGGGGAAGTGGCCCGCCTGGCGGGTGCCCTACCACCGGCTATACGTACACTGACTGGCCTTGATTTATCCAGTGTGCTGAAACGTATGCACCCTGCAGGTGAGTTATATGATGCTATTGAAGGATATTAACTTTTAAGTATCTTTTCATCATTATATTTAGGGCTAGGGATTAGGGAAGTTGAATGTAGTGATGAGGTATTTTCTCTACTTCCCGCCTGTCTTTATTTAAATATAAAGATTATGTACAGGTTAAAGTATATTAAATAGTGAAAATGTAATTTCTAATATCACAATTTTAATCGTATTTGATTTCAAATCAAAAATTTGCAATATTAAAAAAAAAATTTAATCATATGACTAAAAGAATCGTCCATCTGGGCTTAGGTGCACGTTCCTTTACATATAAAGTTACAGCTATATTAATACTTTTATTATTATACTCGCGGCTTTGCCCGCTCGAACTATATATAATTATTTATTTTCAGAAGAGTCGGCCCTCACTGCTGCTACCAAGAAGAAAGAAGTAACCGCCTGTTAAACTACCCGTACATTCTACTATAACAGCTAAACCATAGTTTCACAAAAACGTGTAAAGTACATGCGTTCACGCAATAAACTAACAAATTTTAAATGCTAATGATGACATCTTGAGATCTTAGTATCTAGTATATTTTCAGATTTTCCTTTAGCTTAGTTATGATTGACAGACAGACACATTTCTTCTACTGCATTTATGTTATATTTTTGCTTTCCCTTGAAAGTTAATAACTATTTTATTGCAGTTATATAAATGTGTGGATTTTAAGGTATAGCAACAATGAAGTATTAGTTTTTATTTAAAAATGTTAAAATATTTGTACTTGCTTTACACGTGTGTATGTCTGTCTGTGTAACGATGTTAAAATGTATATCATAAATGATATTTAAACCTATCGTAACGGTAGATTAGTATAGATTTTGTACTATATCGAAAATTGAAGTGTTCCCAAACACTGCCTTCTTGTCGTAGAAATTTATAATACTTTTCCCTTTACACGAAAAATCGCTTAGATTGTTATTATACGATTTTAATATCGTCGCTTTTAAAATTATTTTTTTTAATAACGACTCTGTATTTTTTTTTATTTTATGAATTAATATTTAAGATATTAATATTGATCTGAAATATATTTTTTTCTATATAAAAATTGACATTTTATATCATTTGATTTAATTTCTTTATCTTCTTATCTTATAATAAATATGTTTTTTCGATATTAGTTACCAATATTTATTACTATTGTGCCATTTTATTTATTTTTAAGGTACTGTTAAATTGTTTACGGTAATAGACAATAAGCGACGATATAGCACTTGTGTTTGTGACTGTAATAATGTGTGAATCTCTCAAATATTTGAGATTTTATTTAAAAATCTACAATTTATTTGGGTTGTCATTAATTTTAAGTTTACATCGTATGAATCAAAAATGGCCTGAATAATTTTGCTAGTATATATGTTCTTACTAAACCAAAAAGAATTTAAAGTTATGAACAAAATAACTACTTACTTGACTTATATATTTAAAAATATATATATTTTAAAATTTGAAACTTCTTTATCATTGTTTTTTTTTGTTAAGCGCTACTATAAAAAGAATATAATATTTTCTTATTAACTGTGGATCGCCATCTTTGATTTATAACGTCATGTTGACAGCACAAAATAGTTAATACTTATTCTATTATCTGATATATTATTTATTATGTACTTTAAGTATATGATTGTGTAATGGAACAAAATATTCCTTAAATAAATGTGTGGATTTAATATACTATATATTCTTAATTTAATTTCCTATATTTACAATGTGCCGACTCAAATCTGGGAAAAGAAAGTATTTTAATTGGAAGGAAGTTTCTTAACACTATGTGTGGGACATAGCGTGAATCTAAAAAAATATATAAAAAATTAAGGTTTCTCCATATAATAATAATAATAGTTTATTGAGTTTTATAAGAATCTATCTAAATATTTGGACCTAGACTATCTAAATATTTGGACCTAGCCCATGAGATTACCGCCATGTGGGATGTCAATGCGACTATCATTGTGCCGATAGTGGTCTCGGTTAACGGTTTAATAGCGAAAAGCCTCGACCAACACCTTAAGAGGCTATCGCTTAGCTGTTGGATCAAGAACCGGATACAGAATTTAATAAAATTTAATAGTTTACACATACTCCAAGCTATTAATGACTTTTCATTTGCTATTCGTGTTATTGCGCTCTTTTTTTTCGAGGCATTGGCGAGGCAGGAGACATTGATACTAAAATATTTGCGGTCTAATAAAAAAATGTTTTATGTAACTGTAGGGCCCCAAAATTATAGTCCGGCCCTGGTCATAAATCTTTCTAACGACAGTCATGGTTGAAAGAGTTAAAATAATAAAGTTTTTTTTTATAGTGGAAAACAAACGAGTTAACAAGATTTACTTATTTATTCAGATGCAAACATTAATTAATACGTCCAATATATACATTGTTTTAAATCACAGCAAGTGAAAAAAAAACAAATAAAAAAAAAATTTATTCTGTAGTAACTATACGATCTTAAATTAAAATAACAAGTTGTTTTTTTTATCTTAAAGTCTTGTTTATATAGCGATAGAGGAAATGAGAGGGAGAATTTTGGGTTCAAATACCACTCGGGGGAATGAATTTTATAATTTCCTCGCTCTAGTAACGAGGTAGAATGCGGCGTTGAGTTCCACAGTTTTTTTTTGAGTTATACAAAACCCCACTAAATTTCCTACTACCAATGTCTCTGTGTATTCTTTAAAATTTTCCATATTAATGTCCATAATATTCTATTTTCGATATTAATGTCTGTAATAGTAAATATTTGGTAATCATCTCACTTAACAATTCTATATAGCACAGATAATTAATTATAATTTTACTCTATTTTTAAACAAATTTTCAGATCGCGTGATTGGGATTATACAATTCTCCTCGTATGTTGGTCTTCATTAACTGAAAAGAAAAATAAATTGAATTATTTTAAAATTATATCGTTAAAAAGATTTGAGGCCACTTATAGCGCAGGGTGTGACTGAATGCTACCGGTTGTGGGTTCGATTCCCGCTGGAAGAAATGATATATTTAATATATTGATTTTCATTGCCAAGGCAAAGCAAAGTGTTGAGTTCCGCCACTCAACACAAAATGCCTCCAGAATTCGGCAGAAAGTGGGGAACGGAGTGTCTTAGCACTAGGGTTCCCCTGCCTACTCTTCTCCATGCCACAGCGTGTCACGATAACGAGTATGGATGAGTTTAAACATTATTTTTTTGAATATCATACTTAAGAAATATTAAAAGAATTTTACATTATGTACCTCTACTTTTTCTTCATAACTAAGTTCAGTTTTAGTAAGGACGTATGAGAGCTTGCCGAAGGCCGCCTCCGGTGTCATGTCGAAGGCAGGCACCACACCACATTCTACTAATAACTGAAATTAAAAAAATAAATTATAAAAATAGCTAAAGCGCGGCGTTGAGTTCCACCACTCAACTGAAAAGTATGCAACGGAGTGTTTTAACATTAGGTTCCCTCTGCCTACCCTGCTATTGCTGAATACAGCGTTAAGTCAGCTTCAAAAAAACAGTATCCGACATGGAGATCCTAGGGAGAGGTCTATGATCAACAGTGGACGTCGAAAGGCTGGTAAGATGATGATGATAATATACTATATAAACCATCTAAGTATATAAACTTACCAAGCCAGTTTCGTATATGGCTTTCCCAAGCACGTTCCCATTGATACACTGCGTCACGTTCACAACTAATACGTTATTTTTCACAGCTTTTTCGATTTCTTTGTAAATTTCCTTGCGTTTGATTGGAATGTTGCCATTACCGTATGTTTCTAATACTACACCTGTGAAAGAAAAAATGTTATTTGATAAGAACAGAATTAATTTTAAATTATATTAATTTAAAATGTTAATTTTAGATTTTATTTCAGGAAATAGTTCAATATAGCATGCTTAAGAAACAACAAAATTACGCAACAGACAGAAAACAACTTTTACCACTAACTTTTAAAATATTAATTTAACACGACATTCTTGTGTAATATTATAATTTATATTCTATATAAAAATTCTATTTTCTTTAATCGGGTTCCCTCTGCCAGCTGAATGCTAAATGTTGAAGCTGAAAAAAAGCAGTACGTCTCTCACCTTCCATGCCTTCGAAGACCGCTCTGATAATGTCTGGTGTTATTGTAGGTACTACTTTTAAAACGTATACTTTTTTGGACAGCTTGTCGTGTAACCTGCATTCGTTGGGCACGGAACCTGGAGGATGGATAAGCATTTTGGGGTCCACATCCAGAGTCGTCCTGGCCTCTAACAGTGGGGGGAAGTTTGGTGTGTCGAAGGCGTATATTTTTGTGTTTGAGACCTTCTTCACTCTGAAATATAGGTTTTATGTTATTTTTTTAATTTTACATTTAAAACTATGGGATTGTAATTTTTTTAGAGTTTTAAAGTTTTTTAATAACTATTTAATTTAACATTTTGTAATTCTTAGCTCTGGTACCAAAAAAAGAGTTCGACCACTCAACTCGCAACGTCTCTTGAATTCGGTGGAAAATGAGAACGGAGTGACTTAACAATAGGTTCCCTTTACGTACCCTACTAAATATAGGAACATCGAAATAAATAATCTACCTTGTGCCTCTGAACAATTTTGCTCCAAAGAATACGGTCACTTCAGGAATGTGTAATGTGGCAGCTATCAAGATAGAACACAGTATGTTGTTGTTACCATCGCTGCGAGGTTGGAAAATTGGCACCTGATAAGAAATAAAGATTTTTAATATGCTCAATTTTAAATTAAATTGAAAACACAGCTATTTTTTCAATTACAGCTTAATAATAAGGTATATTTAAATAAGTAATATTTAAAAAATATTTCATATATCCATTTCCTCCTCCCTGGCAAAGCCACTCATATCGCAATACCTTCAGAATTCCATTTTCGGCGAATAATTGGGGAACTGAGTGTTCTAACACTAGGTTCCCTCTGCCTACCGTGCTGTGTACGAAATACAGCATGGCGCTATAAAAATTGTTTGTTTCATTATAAAATAGTGAACTAACCTGTGCACCGGTCAGTATTACAGTTTTCCCAACAGATTCCAACATGAAGGATAAAATGGAAGCGCCATACGCAGTCGTGTCAGTTCCGTGGAGGACAACAAACCCATCGTAGTCATGGTAGAAACGCTGCAAAGTCATAATTCATACAATTTTAATTTAAATTGAACTGAAAGTTACAATCATAACATTTAAATTGAATTATAATTATAATCATACAATTTTAATTATAATAGAACAATAAAAAATGTCAGTCTGCCGATGCTTCGGAATAGTGTTTATATTTACCTAAGACTTCGGCCCCCCATGGGCATGGCCCAAAAAATAAAGTGGCCAAGGACACTCTGATAGCAAGTATAATAGATTATATCGATAAAGTGGACTATTCCACATAAATGTTTTTCAATTAGTAGTTCCTTAGATCAGTCGTTCAACCAAAGAGACTGATTCTAGTTCTACTAGGGGTCAGAAATAATAAGTTCTTCTTAGTCTTTTCTATTTGTATGCGGAAAATACGTCAAAAAACAATTTATTTATTGTTATTATTTAAAAAATTTAATATCAAAAATTATTTTTGTTATTTATCGAATAATAATATAACTAACCTTAATGTCCCGCGCTTGTGTGATCCAATCATCAATAGTGAAGTCTGAAGAATCTTTTAGTTCTTCATATTCATGAATTTTGTACAATATCCTCGTTTCCGTGTCTTTACCATCTGTAATATTTTAAGTTTTTTACATTTTTATAACTGCAATTTCAAAAAAATACCTGTTACAATACTTTTCAATTAGTTTATCAACAAAAAATATAGATAAATAGCTACTACTTTTAACACGCTTTTATAATCTTGGTATGTATGTCTTATATATCTGTAACGGGAACTTTGAACGACTCTAGAACTCTGGATTTGAACTCATACTATAAGATGCGACCTATTTTTTTAACAAAAATATAATTAGATATAAACTGATAAGTTATATATTGGTTAAACGAATTATGAGGCAGAATGATCATAAGGCCTTTGAACTTATTAACTGATATCTTGAAAAAGTTAAGGAACATACATATTGCTCTAAATATTGCATCACATCGTTGATAACACAAGTGATAACGTGACTGCAGCCATTAATTATTATATAACTAATATTACTTTATGTTAATGATAATATTTGCATTTTCCTCGCTCTGGTATACGAGACTAACCACGGCGTTGAGTTCCGCCACACAACGCACTGTGAGTTAAGAAAATACTTTTAAAACTTATTAGACAACCCAAATACAATTGTTTGAAGACTTTTTTTGTCTGTTGAACTCTGTCTATGAATATGATTAACATATCCCGAAAAAACAATCGAGTATATTCAGGAGTTATCGCTTTAAAATAGTTAAATGATACAACCAAAATATTTTTTCTCAAGTACATCTCGAAGTTTAGTTATAGTAGTCATCTCTAGTTTAACCAAAATCCAATGGCACTTTCATTACATTTTTTTTATAATTAATTATATTAATTTTCCTAATTAATTAATTATATTAAGTTTTATAATTAATTATTTACATAAATTTTCATAATTAATTATATTAGTTTAATTTAAATAGTTATATTATATTATTAAAAAAATCTTACCGGGTAGGACGAGGTAGTCGCTCTCAGCACTGTTTGCCAAATGTTTCTCATAGTATTCATTGTCGTGTAGTTGTGGCAGCTTTCTGACAATTCGGTGCTCTATATTTTTTTGGGGTACCAATACTGAAAAGATATGCTATATTATAATTTTTACTCCTCATAATCATATATTATCTGTATTGTGTGGCAATTAAAAAGAATATCGCACTTGTAAAACCCATCGCTGTTTGTTCTGTCTGTATATTTAGAAAAAAACATAAAAAATAAGGCCTTCGTGGCGCAGGGGCGCGCGACGGTTATGAGTTCGATTCTCACTCAGGGGAAATGATATATTTAATATTTTCATTTTCCCGCTCTGGTAGCGAGGTAAGACGATGATAAGTTCCAAGACTGAACATACAATGCCTTAAGAGTTCGGAGTAATAATGAAAGCTTAGTGATTTAATGGCGACACTACGTTCCCAGGTTCCTTCTGACTACTCTAATATAAATGGGACATATATGCTTAGAATCGAGTAAAGTAAATAGAAATATATTTGCGAAGCATATAACTCTTCTAACGATATGAGTATAGCTCTCACATCGTTCTTTTCATTATACAATTGGCAATTTATTTTGATTCGCATATTCCAGAACTATTAAGCTGATATCGTACATACAGTATTTTATTTATGCAAAAATAAAATATTTATTGAAATGCTTTTGTGTGCAGTCGTAGCGCAGGGGTGCAAGCGTGCGTCTGTAATCGTGATAGTTTGTGGATTCGATTCCCACTCGAGGATTGAATTACTATTTATTAATATTTTCTTTTTTTTCAGGCTACTAACCAAATTAACCTAGGACTTAGTGGACTTTAGGAAAGTTCTATTTCATCAGTAATCATTAATTAAATTTCAATATTTTCTTTATACAAATAAATTACTATCTAAACTATTACGACTTCGGCATTTTGGAAGATTTTCATTTTATATACGTAGTTGATGCCCAAAGATAAAAAAAATCAATATAGTTTTCCTTATCAGAATTTATATTTAAAGTAACTCTATATCCGACTCAAATATAGATAGGCCAAGGCAATATAAGATTAGATAAGAATTATATTGCATCATTAAAAAATAGAGCACAAAACAAACCTACAGGAAAGTGATAAGAAAAATAGTTAACTTTTTAATTTAAAAAACAAATTAAAAGCACAGATTCTTGATTCTTGATGAAGATATATTTTGTAGTAAAAAAATTAAAAGCAAAATCGGCATAATTCTAAGGAAGAAGAAAAAAAGAGACGACGCTCTACCTTGTCAAACTAAACGAAAATATGATAAAATCAGAGAATCCCTAAATAAGATTGGAATCCACTAATAATGCGTACGACTAAGTATGCGAAAAAATAATTAATACCGATAATTTATGCATATACCTAATGCATACATTTTTCCAGGGCATGTCACTAAAGGAAAAAGCCTATCCTCGCTTACATCTCCTTAGGAATTTCCAAATTCGTTTCGCTGATATGCTAAAATTAAAATGACTTGCGCCCCCGAAGCGATGCAATTTAACAGGAAAAAGAGAGATGTAATACATTTTATTCGCAGTATGTAAGAATGACGACAATTGCATAACATGTTGTTATATCTTAAAGCTAAATAAGTAAAGACACATTTTCTATACATTTTTGTCAAAATATTGTGAGTTAAGCGATAATAGTTTTTTTTTTCACTTTCACGCTGTATCCCGCACAGAGCAGGGTAGGCAGAGGAAACTTAGTGTTCAAACACTCCGTTTCTCACTTTCTGCCAAATTCTAGAGGCATTGCGTGTTGCATGGCAGAACTCAACGCCGCGCTTTGCCTCGACACCAGAGCGGAAATATAAACGTAAATAAATATTTCACTTGCTTGAGTGGGGATCGAACCCAGAACCGTCGCGTTACAGTCACACCCTTGTGCCACTGAGCCATAACGACCTCTCATTAACTATTGGTTCGAATTTGAAAACATTTTTTAACGTTGATAGCCTCCGTTTATTTATTATAGCTGTGATATTATGTTAATCTTTAAGCGCTGCCTGGACCAAATGGCGGGAGGTGACTGGTATGGTCTGCGACCGCAGAATACCGCCCAAGCTCAAGGGGCTGATATACAAGAGCATCGTCCGACCGGTTCTTTTATACGGCAGCGAATGTTGGCCAGCACTATCTCGGCACACTCAGGAGCTTCACGTCACGGAAATGAAGATGCTGAGGTGGATGTGCGGCGTAACGCGGTCTGACCGCATACGCAACACATTCATTCGAGGTAGTCTTGGGGTCCGTGACGTAGCGGATAAGCTCCAAGAGCGTCGCTTGAGATGGTTTGGCCACGTTACGCGCCGGCCTAAGAACTATGTCGGACGCAAGTGCCTTGCTATACTAGTTCCTGGGGCGCGACCTCCTGGACGCCCAAGGAAGCGCTGGTTGGATGTCGTGATGCAGGACATGAGAGCCAATGGTCTAACCACCGAGGACGCAAAAGATCGTGCAAAGTGGAGTAGGTTGAGTAGGAAGGCATACCCTGGTAAGAGCCGGGATTAATGCCAGGAAGAAGAAGAAGAGAAGAAGATTATGTTAATCTTTCGAATTGTGGAGGAATAACGTGTTTAAGAGTCTTATTGACACCAGAGCGAAGAAATGACAATCCTAAATCCATTTCCTCGAGTGGAAATCGAACCCACAATATAATGTTCTGTTTACAGTCACAGTTTGTGCCCCTACGCCACTCCACTCTCCACATGCCTCTATTTATATATTTAAATATTTTCTCATAATTTATAAATTAAAATGTAAACTGTCTTATATTCTATATGAAATAGTCAAAACGTCTTTTAATACAATAGTTTAAAAATACTCGTAAGTAAATAATATAATAAACCAAAAATACTAATTTCCCGTTTCGAGCCTACAAAAGAATGGTCACGCTATCTAACGAACGTCTAAACAAGTTCCGAGTTCGCGTCTCGTATTTCGCGTATGAATTTATATTCTATAATAAAAAATATTTAGAGATTACTATTAAAAAACCTATTATATTATTCTCATTTATATCATAATCATCAATAGTATTTTTTAAGAGTTTTTATATACATATATTATATGTAAATATTTTGTAGTTTTAATAAATAATCCCCACGTGGTCGCTTCTAAATTAATTATGAAATTGAATATATACTTTTCTTAATTTCCTCTAATTTTATCCTTTTTCTGCCTATATATAAAATATGAATATTATTAACAATAACTTTAAATACATAATACTAGTCTAAATATCTATTTAAAATGAATAACTCACCTCCTTTCTCATTTTTCAGCATTCCAAAAGTACCACCGGTGTATATAACTAACACTCTTTTTATTGGAGCCATTTTATTAAACTTTTTATCACAAAATCCAGTTAAATTTCAACCGAGAAGCGATACCCGTCGAACAAATCACGGTTAAAACACCGCACTACTAAAGCTAGCTTGAGACTTGAGTTAAATATTCCCTCAGAGTTGCCAGTAGTTGATCCAAATGTGGAACGTCGAGATTCCTGAAATAGGACACATTTAAATATATCTATAACCTTATACAGCAAACACATGGTGTTTTAAAATATTTAATTTTAATTTGACATTTTTAAAAATAATTATTCTTCAAATATTATTCATATTTGAAGAATAGTAATAGCATATATTTGACTTTATTTTATACTTAATTTTTAATTATACAATAAAACAATTAAAATGCGTGTCCGAGTTGTTATAGACTGTTATATAATTTTATTGAACGGAAAATACCTGTTAAAATAATAAAGAGTGTTATGTCACCCACACTCTATCCGTCTCTGACTGCTCGTCGTACGAACAATGATTCTTATTAACTGAATGACGTTATTATACGTATAATGATAATAAACATTCATCGTCGTTTGATATTATTTTGCACTCCCCACATCTAGCGAGCTAGTGACGCGCCGGTCCGGCCTTAGTGACTTGCAAAAACTTACGATATTATTTGCCATATCGTTTCTATTGAATACCAATTTACCATAAAAAATATTAATTTCATATGGTTTATATAGCGACCTGCCCGCAGCTTCGCCCGCTTGATCTACACAATGATTTATTTTCTTATCAGAATATTTTTTATGGTCTTATAACATTCTTAAGAAGAAATATTGTCGCAAGCAATACTTTATATTAATATTAAACCGTTTCTTAGATGTGAACAATCAAAGAAGCCAACAAATAGACAAATAAATAACATTTTTAAAAATCAATGTTTTGGTTTCTATTATATGAGTAAATGTTCTCAATTTTATTATATATAAAGAATGTTGATAAAGATGTTCAATAACATGCTTATAACATTATTCGTTAACTATTCGTTTTTGTTTTGAGTCAGTCAGTCAGTTATTAAAAATAGTATTTTACATTTCACCTATTGACATTAATTTATTTAGTTTATGTTAATATAGTCGTTCAGTTGATAACGGCCTTGACATGTGCTGTTGCGTAAATGAGATTTTTGTATAATATTATATAGTGCCGGCCCCGCGGATTCATCCGCTTCTATTATATTAAAAAATACATCAATGTAGAGTGGTCGCTGTCGACGGCTTCTTCTCCAAATACATGCCAGTGAACGCTGGTGTACCCCAAGGCTGCGTGCTATACTCTACACTGTTTCTTCTACATAACAATGACATATTTGACGAATCTGACATACATTGCTATGCAAATGGATCATATTGGATTTTTGGACCAAACGTCGAATACCAGTGCTGAAATAAACTTGTATCTCTTGTTGAGATCATCCCTCAGGAATGTTTCCTCAGAGAGTGAAAGGAACTTTCATTTTATTTCAACCCTCAGAATACGCAAGTTGACTAAGAAAATACATATGTCGTGTCACCAGTTTTCGTGAACACTCCTCTTAAAACTGCACCCAATATCACCACATTGGAGCTTAGCATTTCGTGTTTTATGTAAAGTGTAAGTGTAAGTCAGAAAAAAAAATCATATGTAATTTTAACACATCTTTTCAAAATTTCACTATCACAAATATTGGCAATAATTAATACAGCTTATCAGATTGATACATACTGTTTTCCTTAAACTCGCAAGACTAAAGCCAGTTTTATGATAATAAAATGATTCTTTATCCACTGCGAAGTCATTGAGAGGAAAAACTGAATGATGGGTTTCGATCGAGCGTTGACAATACTATCAGACATTGAACATGAATAAATTCAAAAATTGAACTTAACTCCTAATTATGTTTTCGATTTTCAATCGGCGTCTAGGATCTCTGTAAATAAATCCGTTCTTCTTTATTTTTTTAACTTAATGCTGTACCTTCCACATAGCAGGGTAAGCAAAGGGAACCTGGGCATCTTGTCTTAAAATACTCCCAATAAGACACTTTCCGTCGAATTCTTGCACTTTTACTCCTATTCCACGTTACATGCAATTTTTGTACAAAAAATTGCCTTGTCACAGTTGCACTCATTTTTACGTGATTGGTTGATAAATGACAAAGAGATATTTCGAAATGGAGTGTTATTCATAGTGTTATTGATTTTAAGCAAAAAAAAAATGTGTTACTTTAATTGATTAATGTACGACCGACTACAATTATTTATTATGTTAACCAATGTTTCCATCTAAGTGGCCCTTGTCTTTTAATGGCAATAAATATCTTTAACCATATATTAACCTACTCGGACCTCCTCATTAATTGCGCGGAATTTATGATCGTCTAACCATACTTTCTCTTCTTAGTGGTAAGACACCTCCGTTTCCTTCTTAACCTCCAAATTCTGGTTGCATTACGTGGTGTGTGTAGTGCGCGCCTTGCCTTGTTCTCAGAGCGAAGAAATAAATAAATAAATAAAAATACTTTATTTTTTCAACAGATTTTACACAAAAATATTTGTTACAGAGATCTCCTTTTAAGCAAGTAATGCCTGTATTAAGGCCCTGTATGTAATTGCCCAATACAATATCTAAAATATCTGTTATTAAGATGCTGCTTTAACATTAAACTCAAAAAAGAAAATCTGAAATATTTTATTTCCTCGAGCTGGAATGTCAGCTCAGGAGCATATAAACGGAGCACTAAAGAGGAGATGCAAGACTCGTGGATGTCCAAAGAAAATAGAGCTCGTCTAACTGTAAAAGACTTAAATGACGACTTATTCAGTGCATAAGAGAATACATAGAACGCTTAGTTAAATATTCATATAGTTCAAACGAACGAAGTCGCGCGGGGGTCGCTAGTGTACACACAATTTGTCTAAAAGAAATTTTAATTTATGTTAAAAACACGTCGTCAATAATAAATTATATAAAATAATTAATGATAAAATAAGCTTGTCGTATTAATTCGCTTATCTAAGATACAAAATCATAATAGTGTGACCTACCCATTAAGATACACTTAGCTATTGCTAGACTTAGTTGATGAAATAAGCTGATATCTTAAAATAAAAAGGTTTTTATTATTATTAACTTCAATGTATTAGAGTATTTTTTTGTTTTTTGGAAGCTATGATTAAGATTTTTTTTTATTTTGTTTAAATATTGTACAATATTTTTTTATTGCAGGCATATATTCACAATTAACTATTTATTTTAACCATTTACTATTAACTTTTAGTACAATGAACTGTTTACTTTTCATTTTGAATAAATTATTTCTAATATTTCATTTAATCTTAGTTATTAATATCATCGATCGTTCGGTTATCTTCTGCCGGTTGACACTTTCCGCGTGAAAAAAATATATGGCGATGGTTTTAAAACAAATTCTTTAACCGTACTAAATCAAATCAAATCAACTTCACGCTGTATCCCGCACGCAGCGGGGTAAGCAGAGGGAACCTAGTGCCAAGACAGTCCATTTCCCACTTTCTGCCGAATTGTGGGGGCATTGCGTGTTGAGTGGCAGAACTCAACGCCGCGCTTTTGCCTTAATAATATTGCCGGAAATATAAATTGAAATAAATATTTCATCTCCTTGTTTTGAACCCACAAGCAGTCGGTTTTACTGTACACGACTAGCTAATTGCGTATATTTTAGTTTTATAAACATTTGCAGTAGGCCGTACTTCTACGGATATTCGTCTATTAGGTGTGAGCTTAGATTTAACTAAATTAAACAAATTTTTTAACTAAATTTTTGGCAGTAGGTTAAATAGTAATTTAGTCGAATCGATCCATTTTATTCTATTATTATAAGGCCAGTAGACCTCCCACCTCGCATCACGTATAATATATTAAACTTGTCGTCCTGAAAACGGTAACAATTTGGGCCTAATTTTCCTTGACCACGGGTGCTAAATGAAAATAAAAAGGCAAGCATAGTACTAGTCCACACACTAGCTTATTTGTTTATTTTGATCTACATAGGTACTAGAAACAGTATATATTTTAATTTTTGTACAGAAATATGAAAAATGATTGAAAGTAAAATTATATAATTAATCTGTTGGCAAATGCATCATAAAAAAATATATGTGGTTTGCGGGCGAAGCCGTGAATAGGCCGCTAGTGATTTTTTAAGATTATTAACAATTTATTTTTTTAACATTTCTTGTATAAATCTTAGTACATCTATTTAATTATTGATTTTGTTACTATATTTATTATATCATTTTATTTAAGGACTAGCGATCCGCTCGCGGCTTCTCCCGCCTTAACTACTGAATTATTTATATAATGTATAAATATATAGCTCTTAAGATAATGTGAAAATCAATTAAGCCCTAATGCAACCCGCATTTTCGTAATTCCAATAAGGATTTTACAATTGTTTTAAAATAAACACAAATAAATAACAGAAAACTTACACGAAAGAAATTATAAACAACAGACTACCTACTATTCTCTGACTCAAAAATACCTAAAACGAAAGATGTAACCAATTACGTCGCGTGGAAATACATTATTATTATTAGATAACTCCAAAACACGTGCAATCACTTCTAAATTTACTTTGCCAGGTGCAGAATTAAAACATTCTCTCGGCCATCTCCGTAGTAGCTCTGAATGACATCAGGGCCGTGGTTCTCTGATCGTGGTCTCAGGCGAAAACCTGCTTTAGAGCAGATACATAGGAAGGGGATGCGGGAGATGATCGGAATTGGGCCCTCGGTTTCCTGAGGGAGGCGTTGATTAAACGACCAAGGTGACTGCTCATGAGTGGGATTTGGAGGAGGATAGAAAGTCCCTCGGAAGAAGACGTCTGACCTCGGGCGGCCGGGTATGCGGAGTGCTGCTCCTTAGGTGCAGGTGACCCGATACACCGGCGCAACGGAATACGTTGGACGCGAGACGACCAATGTGTACCTCTAGGGTTTCTATTTTTAGGTTGCGGTGAGTGGCGCGTGGTGTTCACGTAATATGGTGCCTGCGTCACTCGCCGGAGGGTGAGGTTCCGTACCATCTACAGGATTCCTCGTTGAGTAATACTCGCTAGGGCATTGTAATGTCATCAATGTATAGTGCGTAGAGAGCAGGTGACAAAATTCTGACTGGGACAACGGCAGCGATCGGTTCGCTGCTAGACCTCGCACTCTCAACTCTCACGCAAAATATCCTGTCACTTACAAAGCAGAGCGGCAAAGTCATGCGACGTGTTGGGGGGTGCCGGCTCTGAGCACTTTATGAAATCAGCCCGGGTGCCAGACGTGGTCGAATAAGCGTGCTACGTCAAGGAAGACTGCTATTGTACACTCATACTCTCTCGGTTGATCACTGTTGCGAAGTTTACCCAGAGTGGTATACCCGCTCCCCAAACTGCTCGCTTTGTGGGTGGATGTGCGACTGAAGAAGTAAAAGGAATAACTTCTCAAACAGCTTGGCAACCGTGCTGAGGAGGATTATAGATCGGTATCCCTCAGCAAAAAGATTTATTAGTACTGTAATTTTAAATCTGTGTTACTAATCTTTTCAAGGACTTATTAAAGTATATTTAAATGACTATTTTTAAACGGAAGAAATTATAAACAAAAACCTACCTACTAATAACAACTACAAAAAATATGAAACCAAATATATCGCGCTGAAATAATACATTCAACTAAAATTATCCAATACTTGAAACACATCTAAATCTTCTTTGCTATAGAGATAGATGCATTCGAGCTTGTGGTTAATGCTGTTAAAACGGCGACACCGGTTGGGCAGGGAAGAGGGTACTCTGTTCCTGATGAAAAATTAAATAGAATGCATCGGCCGGGAATCGAACCCGGGCCGCCCGCGTGGCAGGCGAGCATTCTACCACTGAACCACCGATGCGTGTTAGGTTATTTATAGTGTTAGGCGGGCGCAGGGGACGCGCTTGTATAAGCCGTTTCGCAGCAAGGATTTTTTGATATTGTAACAACTTCTAAGGTACTTATTAAAATGAAAAACAGTAAAAGACAGTTTTGATCTACATTAAATGGCCAACGTAACTAATATACTTATTTATATGCTGAGAGTAAGCGATAAGTGAAACTTGAGTAACATACAGCTGATGCGTCAACGGCGTGATGTGTTAACAATTAAATGCGTTTTTCTCTAAAACTATTCGCAATTTCGAAATAGTGTAAATAACAAATTTTATCTTCGTTTAAAGTAGAAAATTAATAAATATTTTAAAGGATAAGGATTAATACCATTATGGAAAAATATCCCTCACAATAAAAAATATATTGAAATTACAATTTTTAGACAGAAATATGATCATTACACGTTATTCTTAAAAGATAAGAATATGCTGTCGTGGACATTTTTGTAGATTTTATTAAGAGTAACAATACTCCAGTACATTATTTTCATGTAGGAGTTACCATTAGAGCAGAGCATGCGCGAAAGTGTCTCAACGGGTAGGGCTTTATACACATTTGTCGTATTTATGTTAATTTACATAAAGAATGTACAAATAATAAACTATGTATAAACCTTCCATGAGAAATACTCGACCTAATGGTGAAAACCGCATTAAAATCCGTTGGGTGGTTTAAAAGAAGAAGAGTTAGAAACGCCAGACAGACACGACTTTGTTTTATAAGATATATATGGATAGGATTTATTGCACAATATTTATCGATTGGTGAATGTAATTGAACATGTTCAATCAATTGACCGAATTCTCCGAAGTTGTGACCGATCACTAATTGTTTTGTTTATTATTTCCATTAAGGCGTGTTTGTGACGTAACTGTTTATTTCTCAAAGAAATAGTCAATCGCGTAATATAAATAACTTGTGAATTATAATGTAAATAGAGGTCAGTAATGGCGCAGGGGCACCAATGTGTGACTGTAAACAGGTTCTGGGTTTGATTCCCACGCGACCAAATGCAATATTTATTTTTTTCATTTCTTCGATCTGGTCTCAAGGCAAAGAGGCGCGTTAAGTTCCGTCACTCAACACGCAATTTCGCGGCAAGTAGGGAGTGGAATATCTTAACGCTAGGTTCCCTCTGCCTACCCTGCTGCATGCGGGCGGCAGTTATGTAAAAACAATTGTATGACGCTTTCAAAAAAATACTATTTCGTTAAATTAGATAAATTGTAATTGACCTAATTTTAGGGCAAAAATGCTGAAATACTAAAAAAAATATTGTAGATAACAGAAAGTTATGAAATAAATGAAACTTCGATACTTAGAAAAAAAAAATATAATTCGTAAAAAAATGTGTACTGTTATTACTGTTATATATTACAGTATATAATATGAGGTAATAATATTCTTAGAATATTGTAAAAAGGTAACGAGAAAAGCGAATGTAAATTAGGGATATTTGTATATATTTTAAAATGTTTCATAAAAGAAAATAAGTACTTGCGAAATGTATTATATTATAAGAATGACTTGTATAAATATGTATGATATATTTTATTAAATTTATATGAGGCTTTACAAAAATATAACCTATTGTACTTATCTTGCCCCTTTTTTTGCCTTTTTTATGTAAATTTGAAATAATACTTAGTATAAATACTTAGAAATTCAGCTATTAATAAATTTTCACTAAATTGACAAACTTATATCATTATAAAAGAAATACTAAAACGTTAAACAATAATATAATAACACTAAGTGTATGTACCACGGAGGAATCCGGCTCATCTTCCGTGCCAGGACTAAGAGTTACTTCGCTATCCCCACTATCAGTAGTACCGTCATCATGATCCCTTGGAGCTGATTCTTCATCACCATCAGCCGTATATTCTCTTCCCCACACACCAAAAGAATATAAATCAGAATGAGAACCAACTAATCTATGCGTATAAATATCTATTATATTGAAAAGTATTAATTTATTGAACTCAAAATGATCAGGTTTTAAAGGCATTGTGGACGTATCTAGAGATAAGGCGAAGTAGGCAGAGTTGTTCGCTGAAAGGTCCGGGTTCAATCTCGGTGTGGGTACTGTCGCTGTGATGGTTAGCTCTTCGAATACAGCGGTTGCGTTTTGTACAAACTGTGGGAATCTGTGAAAATAAACATAATTATTACAATACATATTAATTGAATGCTTTTTTACTTCATATAAGGAGTATCAGGGTAGGCAGAGGGAACCTAGTGTTAAGAGTAAAATTACTCTTTTCCCCTTCTCTCATTTATTTGATATTATATGTGATGGTTTAATTGAAAGATTAGAGAAAATTTCTATTTAATTAATAAATATTCAGTAAATACCTTTCACCGCAAGTTTCTATAGTGTTGCCACTGCAAGCGAATACGGAGCAAGCCCTCATACCTCCTGTCGCAACACCGGTGAATGATCGCACGCCGCTAAACGCTGCAGCCCTGTATAGGTAATGCTAAAAAAGAAATAAAAAAAATATACTTAATATTTTACCCATACGTATCAGAATAGGTAGAAGGAACCTGGAAAATTATTGTATTCACACTTTTTTCCCACTAAAAACTTCAGTTTCCCATTAACCGCCAATTTCTCGAAACATGGAGTGTTGAGTGGCGGAACTCAAGACCGGGCCTTGTCTCGTTACCAGAGGAGGGAAACGAAAATATTAGATACTTTATTCCCCCTAGTGTTAATAGTGCCCCGTCATGAGTTGACGGCCTCAATATATTTAGGAAACTTACATTCTTTCTTTAATTTAAATATCACTTTTGTCGGTATTAAAATAAAAAGAAATTATTCTTCGAGATTTCTCTGAGAAGCGCGACGTCGAGTTACGCGAGTCAGCACGCAATCCTCTTCCAGTATTTGGTGGAAAGTGGGGATCGGAAGTATCTTAATGGGAACACAGTATCTTAAGTATCTCTGCCCACCTTGCTATGAGCGGTTGAGTCTCTTAATACGACGAAATCGAAAAATGAAAAATTACCGGTCTTAACATTAGAATTGTTCTAATATGTGAGAGCAGCGTGAACCTAAATAATTTCGTTAGCATACCAACCTATTACTTCTATAGTTCTTAGAATGTACTGACCTTAATGAGATATTTGTGGGAATGGCGAATTAAGGGGATATTTCTAATTAAAATATAGATTCCCAGAGCCAGACAAAGTAACGAATTGACGGTAAATGCTTTCACTTTCTCGTCACTTCGTAGCGATTTATCACTACATTCTCTCGTCCTCTCAAATTGGATAGATGAGATATATAAAAATGAAATACACTTATAAATTGTACTTATTGTAACTAGGAGCATCGAAGCAATGCACGTCGTATAAACTAATTAAAGTCAAATTTTATTTTTTATTACGAAATGACTCTGATTTAATGAAATGCTAAGTTCAAATCACAAATTTCTATAATACAATTTATTTTTATATAATAAAACAAAATTTTGCCAATAACTGTAATTTACAATGAAAGTAAGAATATCGACAAGATTTTCTCCCTCAGCCGAACGTGAAAAAAAATAATAATAGATATCATTACAAACACCAAATTTACTTATAATTAAGCTAAAGACATATTTCCATCATCACCAAATATAATTTCATCGAATTCAATAGAATTTCGTATATCTTCATCAGTGGGTGTCAAAATATTCTTGCTGTCTCTCGTAAAAATTCTTGCCCATATTCCAAAAGAGACCAGCTCATCTTGGGGTGATTTCATTCTAAAACTTATATGCTGACGGTTTTTCGTTTCTCTTATTTCATTATCATATAAAGATATACTATTTTCTTGGTTTTCGTTGTAAGAAAAATTTTTCGGACTCAGTGGAAATTTATTGTTTCTCAAAGACAACGGATAGTAAGCTATGTTGTTACATTTCAAGGTGTCATTGTATTGCTTGCGGTACGACGTCATCTTTATATCGAGCTCCTTGATTTCTCTTTTATTATTGTCGGTAAATCTGAAAAAATATATAGACTACTTACTATTTACAAGACATTTACTTAAGTATTTTGTATTTATTATTAGAAAATAATTCGCGGCGTTTCCATTTCCGCAATCTAGTTCGGCTATATATATATTTATAAATCCGGATCCCGCGCAAAGCACGGTAAGCAGAATCAACGTAATGAGGCGTTGCATGGCGAAACTCAACGCCGGACTTGGACTTGTTACCAGAATGATGAATCAAAAAAACTATAAAAATATGAAATGATTTTAACATAATATATTTGAAGGCCTTTGTCCAACAGTGGACAAAACATGGCTGTTGATGATGATGATGATGATGATATTTGAAGTTAGATACTATTACAAAAGAATCTTTACCGACATTGTGTATGAGGAAATATTCTAAATTATTTCATAAAATTATTTTTTTTTTGATAATGTCCACTATAATAATAATTTGCATTTTGTAAAGATTATCTATCTAAGATATACTATATACTATATATATCATATATCTCTATATATCATCAAATTATCTCAATCAGGAACTTGTTGAAATATATATTTAGAAATGATGTGTATGGAGGTATAATTAAATTACCAGGCGATGTATACTAATATAAGAATAAAATTTTCGTACCGTAGATTTTTAAATTGAAAGCAAATGTTTTATAAAATTCCAAATTTTTATAGACCCAATTTTTTACTAACTACATAATTTTATAGTATTTAAAAATAAACTATTTAATTTATTCTTTTAAATTAATGCAAATTGAATATAAGTATTATAATTAATAACTTTATGAAAACTATGAACCTTCTCCTTTTAACTAAGTCACTTAAGTAACCAAAACATGCTCCTTAGTATAACAAACACTCCTCAACCAAATACTCCTTAACAAAAGCCTCATCAAAATCAATTCACCGAACGCAAGACTGGCGTATAATAAACATATCTATATAAATTCATACCATACATACAGTTCAAACTGAGAACTTACTTCTTTAGAAGTCGGTTACCTTCAGTGATAAAATGATGAAGTACCAACTTACTTATAGACACAACCTTTGGCGTCCTCAGATCCACAAGCAACTACGACACACCCCGCATTCCCGACGTCACGCTTTCCGTAAATATTTATTCCATCCATGACAAAAGCTCTATAGTGAGGTGCCTGTAATATAATTTATTCAGTAAATTATTTTAAAAATGTATGAAAAAAAAAAATATTATTCTTTAGGGATTGGTAGATATAAGATGGACTCACTGAGAATGTTATACCTAAAAAAAATTATCTTTTCATCTTAAAAACATCCTCACTTTCCTTTTCCTCACTTTCGTTTAATATTATTCTAATTGGATTCTTTTATTTTTTCCTTTGTTCTTTTTAAATAATGTTCTTTTCTTAATCTTTTCGTTTCGTTTTTTTTTTACTTTTTCACACTATTTCTTTAATAAGCATAATACTACAACAATTAAGCGTCTTCATGTTACATCATTAAATGACGTACGAAGAATTAAAAAATATTAATAATCGTTGGAAAAATACGTCAATTTTTTTTCGAGCGTTTTTTTACTCACATACGTTATTTATAGAAATTTAAATATCTGAAAAATGGAAAATTTTTAAAGTATACCAATGGGGTAAAAATTATTGGATATCACCACAATCATCTATATCAGTTTGTCTATCGACCTACCTACCAATCACCCTGTATATTAAGATAAGTAACAGATAAATAATTAGAAACACTATGAGTTAGTTAACTAAGGCTTACTTAATTTAATAAGTACAAAATTTACTTACCTTAGAATTATAAAGCTTTCGTATAAAGCGTTAGTATTCATGCACTATGCTTAAAAACTCATGCAACTTTAGTTTTGTTTAATTTTCATCCAAGTAAGACTTTTCACTTATCAGAATCAATCATTATAAACAATTTTGCAAGTATTCATAAGCCTCGCCGCTCCTTACCGCCAGTCAACACGCAATGCCTCCAGAATTCGGCAGAAGGTGGGGAACGGAGTGTCTTAACACTAGGTTCCCTCTGCCTACCCTACCGTGTGCGGGATACAGCGTGAAGCTGATTTTTGATATTTGTATCAAATTTATTATAAATTGCATCACAACCAAAATTATCTAATTTATATGACCAATTGCAATGCGTATTGGTATAATTTAAATAATATTTATACGGATTTAATGTTATTCAAATGCTAATTGAAGACTCTGAGTGCAGCTGTATAGGGTTAAAACAACTTTACGATATCAAAAAAGCATCATGCTGATTGAAGCAATATAATTTTCAATATATCCTACTACCATCTCTCCATTCCTTTCAGCCAAATTGATTCTAAAATGGCAAACAGTATCTTTATCCATAAGAGTGAACTCCTGATATCCAGGGTTTAAAAGACGTGTAACATGTGACGCTAGTGATGGATCTGTAATTAGTGTCAAATTATCTTGAACTGCTGGATTGTCGTATATTGGCCCTGGGTAAGTTCCTTCCACCTGGAATTTTACGAATGATATATTTAGATTAATATTTAGACATTGACCACGAGTTTTGGTTAATATATTATTGCATATTAAAATGCACTGGCACATAGTATTATTAAAAACGATATTAAGAGTTGGATCCCCACATGGGAGAATGAATTATCGCCATAATTTGTCTAAAATTCCATGGTACGAGTAAGCGAATGACGGAGTGTCATGAACACATGACACCTGGATCTTGATTTTTGTTTTTTATAATATTTGAGTTATTTAGTCAACAGAAAAGGTATAAAAAATAACTCTTAGTTCAATTCTGTTTCACAATATTGCTTCATTTAATTTCTAGCCGCGACTATTTATCGGATAAAATTAAAAGTTTCTCCGACTCTCTCATACAAAATTATGTTATTACTCGTTATTAGAGCAAAGAAATGAAGATATTAAATATTTCATTCCTTCGCTGTGGTAACGAGGTTGGAGTTTCGCCACTCAATGCCGTAAGTCGAGAAATTGGCGCAAAATGGGAAATGAAAATGTCTTAATGGGAACGGAGCATCTTAACAGATAACCAGGTCCTTCTGCCTTCTGCTATGTGCAGGATACAGTGTGACGCTAAAAAAGAAGAAAAAATAATCTCGATCACAACATATTTACTAAGACAAAATTCTCTACCTGGCCAGGTACTTTAGGAACTCGAGACACAAGTAACCTCGTTGTAGGCACTCCCGGCATAATGCTGACCAAAGCTCCAGCTTTTCCTGAATAGATTCCAGATCCTGGAAAACATATTGAAAATTTCATCCAAGTCTAAATCTTTAAATGAATTATATGTATCTGATAAAATAAACCTCCTTACCAGCACTTCCAACCTGAACATTATTGGCTCCGGCCGCCAAGAAGTTAACGTTCATTGAGTGCGCATAGGCTTCTTGAATTTGAACAGCTGTGAATAAAACATATATACAAGTTACTTTATTATGCATACATCCATATTTTAATATATATATATATATATCTTATAAAACAAAGTCGCTTTTCGTGTCTGTCTGGCGTTTCTAACTCTTCTTCTTCTAAACCACCAAACGGATTTTGATGCGGTTTTCACCATTAGGTCGAGTATTTCTCATGGAAGGTTTATATATAGTTTATTATTTGTACATTCTTATGTAAATTAACATAAATACGACAAATGTGTATAAAGTGCTACCCGTTGAGACACTTTCGCGCATGCGCTGCTCTAATGGTAAGTACTACATGAAAATAATGTACTGGAGTATTGTTCCT